>JAWZYV010015792.1:0-600000 GCA_038373885.1 Cheiracanthium punctorium
GAATAATCTTTTTATTAAGTTCTGTTGATAAAGAAAAATAATTACTGTTTAATAAATCATTAAATTTCTAAGAAAGACATATGCATTTCTGAATGTATTTAATCAAAATTTATTAGTGAGAATATAAATTTATATGTATAGTAGGGTTTCGAGTATTATATAACTAATATATCATGCAATTACTACTTTTTTTTAAATTATTTATTTTTTGTCATTATTTAACTTTTGAAATTTGGCATCTGGTACTTTTCCCTCATCTTTTGGCAACAGTATGAACATTCTTCAACCTGTGTTAATGCCAGAGACCTAATGCTTTCGGCCATCTTGCCACCATTTTTAAAAATTTTTTTTATAACAGATGCCCCGTAGTTACATATTTAGCTTTCTTTGTGCTAAGTAATTACATTGAAATCCTGTTATTTTGCTTTTATTTTGGCAGTAAGTATTCGGTTTTTGGAGTCTGACGAGTATAGCTGATGCTTACTACCCATTGTTTTATTCCTTACAATTCCATTCAATTTTACCTCTTTGGATTTTCTATTTATTGGATATATGTACTTAGATATATTGCCTTTTTTGGATACGATTTTATGTTCACTGAATATATTGGACTACCATAACTGGAGTTTTCTTATTCCAGTTATATAAAGTAAGGTTTTGTTATTTATACTTTATTGAAATTTTTTATACTGTATTGTTGATCTTTAGCCAGATTCCACAAATAGCTCTTGGAAACTTATGCCTGCTTTAAATTAAATCTATTTTTGCATTCCTAATTATTCATTAGTCCTCAAAGTTAGCAGTGCAGTTTAAGAGTTTCTTTTATGATATAGACACACATACATATATTAATTGGAAGGACGTTTAACAAATGTATTATGTTTACTTATAGGAAGTTACTCCTTTAACTGTTGTATCAGCAAATACTGCATTAAGATTGAAGGCAGTACGGGATTTTGATGATGATAAAATCAAAAGAATTGCTGGAGATGAATGGCTATTTGAAGGACCAGGTAACAACATGTGTAGCCTTTAAAATAAATAATGTGAAAAAACACACATAAAATTATACTTATAACAAGATACGACCGTTTCGACTGAAAACGATCAGTTCTCACTGTTTTGCGAGACGATGGGCTTTAACTGAGGAACACTGAATAATTTTTCAGACGAAACGATCGTATCTTGTTATAAGTATCATTTTATGTGTGTTTTTTCTCAAAGTTTTTATTTATTTTAACGTTTAACACCAGTATATTAAATGTTTTTTTTCATATGTGCAGCCTTTGTTTCTTGAGAGTTACTATTCATTTTTACTTTCAAATTAATTTTCAATAGCAAAATAAAGTACAGTTATTCCAAAAATTTGTAATACATTTTTATAATAAATGTATTTTCTGGAAAATGGAGGTATTAATTAAAATATGAATAATATTTAATTAATATTTATTTATAAATTTAATAACTCATAAATCGAGGCTCAAATGTCCAGTTCTCTGATTGTAATGTAGAAATGGCAGATAATACTTGAACTGAGTAAAGTAAAAATGTGAAGTTATGAACTGCAATATATACATATTTAAATAAATATAAATAACCATAATTGGAGCTCTTACTGCAGCTCATGAAAAATTAATTGAAAGACACAATTGTAATGAACAGTAGCACAGGGAATGTATGTGTAATGTATAGTCTAACTTGATTATCAAAGGTGAAAATAAAAATCTTTTAAGATAATAAATATTTTATAGTTAATTATCCAAAGAAATTTACTAAGTAAAAATTATTTGATTAATTGAATTGCAAAGACAACAATAAACTGGTGGAAAATAATTCTATATGAGAATCAACTCTCATTTTCTGCAAATTTGTTATTAATCCTGTAAATGTGAAATGTTTGATAAATATGATTTCAGTGCATATATTCTCAGAAAATTTATAGACTGAAAATAAGCATTCTATAAATCATTTTATAAATAATAAGTTGACATGAAATAGTTTAGCCTCATTTTTGTAATAATGCTACACCATCAGCATTCACATTTTTTCTTTTTCTATCTAAATTGTTAAAAAAAAAAGAGAGAAAAATTATTATTCTGACTTCTACCTGTTTCTTTCACCAGTGACTGAAAAGTTATTTAAATTATTTTTTCCATATCAATTATCTGGTAAATTACCCTTTTTCAATTCCAGGAACATTTGTTCCTTGTAAAGAAGTAGAAGTAGTGGAGAGTATTTCAGCCATAATTATTAAATTGAATCAAGCACTGAAGTTACGAGCTCGAGCTGAAACTAAGGACAGGGATGGAGTTGATCGTGTTACTGGTGAAGAGTGGATTGTAAAGAAAACAGGAGCATATTTGCCTGGTGCATATGAAGAAGTTATTGGTGTTGTCGATGCATTTATTTTAACTGAAAAAGTGAGTATTTTATTTAATATACGAAGAAACATCTTTGCAACAAACTTCTGTTTAGTAATTGTTCTTAAAATAATGATCTGCACTTTGTCATTGCTTTCATAATTAGATTTTTAATTTATTTTTTTATTTGTCAATTTTAAGCTATCTATATGTATGTTTTATTATAATCATTTTTATACCAAACAGCATGTTCATTTTACATTTTCATTTATTTTACATGAGTTTGATTATGGTAAAATTTTATTATTATACAGTGAACTTTTGTTATTATGGACAGTTATGAATTAAATATTCAAAGAAAAAAATAGTACAAATTCAATCAATATTAAATATAACTTTAGCAAATTTTTTAGTATCATGGATTCAAATTTTAGTTTGAAATTTGTTATATCAAGTTTTTATAGTTTTCAAATCACCAAAATATTGAATCAAATTTCATAAAAATATTTTTGTTTATTTTTCATTCTGAACTTCATTTTTTTAAAATTACAAATTGAATCACATTTTATTCACATAAAAAAATTTAAAATGAATCCCGTAGCTAGCAATATTAATTGCGAATGAGAGATTTATTCTTTGTTATAATTGTGTTTTCTTTTAATAGCACAGGTTTAGTACTTGTTTTTTTCAAATTCATACTTCAGTTATATTAATACAATTTCTTTCTTTTTTTTTTTTTTGTTCTAGACCCAGTTTATTTTTAACTGTCCCTATGTTCTACATTTTTTATAGGATGCTGTACATGTAAAAGCTAAAAAGACATTTGTTGATGAATTTGGTAAAACTAGGAAGAATGGAGATGAGTGGTTAATAACTGCCAAAGATACTGAAACATTTATTCCAGGAGTTTATGAAGAGGTTTTAGGACTTGTAAAGATTACTGCTGTAACCAACCGTCAGTACTGTGTTATACTCGATCCTGTTGATGCATCTGGAAAACCTCAGCTAGGAAAAAAGAAATTAGTTAAGGTACTTTTTGTCCTGATCTGTAATGTTTGTCTGTTTATTATAATTGAATTACTGCATTTAATCTAATGCATTTGAAAAACTGTTTGTTTTTTATAAAACATTCTAAAATTTTCATTCCCCCTTCCTAGCTTTACTTTATATAGTTATTTCACAGGCGGCTCCTACAGGCAGGCAACTGCCCCCTTACTTCTTACCCCACCAGTGGCATCGCTCTAGCGCTTTGAACTGGGAGATGGATGGTGCCTGGTTCGATACTAGGTCACATCCACCGAGCTAACTGTTCGGAGTTTTCCGCGGTTTTCTTTGAAACTTTGCATACATATGGGTTAGGACCCCTTAGAAAGTCTCCCATGGAGGACAATCCTACCCCTGGCCCAGATCCCTCACGTAGATAATTGGCCATAACCCACATTTCCATTTCCCCCTCACTTTCTAATGTTCAAAAGTAACGATCCATGGGAAAATGATGGAGGGAAACCCAATACACAAACTGAGAGAAGAACATGAGTATTATTAGCTAGCAAGAGTTCACCTCTGAAGATCATTTAATCAATAATTAAGGTCATTTATGTTAAAGTACAGTAATATACTCTGATTAGAAAAAGAAAATTAACCGTAGCCATCAAGCATCTTTTACCCCCCCCCCCCCCCACACACACACACACACACACTTTTTGGGTGCACCAGCCGCCTGCCTATGAGTTCATTTTTTTCAATGCACTGCATCAAATCAATGCAATTATTTAAAAAAACATTGCATTGATTTGATGCAGTGCATTGAAAAAAATGATTTAAAATTTTGTTTGTCTGGATTTTAGTTTTTGATATCTATGTATATAAAAGAGCATAGAGCCTGTTTCTGTGCACTTCCTGGATGTGCTTTGACCATTCATATGTATTGGACCAAATTTAGCATACTGACTAATATCCCAGGAGGCAGCTATTGCTAAATTTAAAAAATACTATTTATTTTTACTCTGCTTTATGCTTTATTTCTTTTTAACAATTTTTTTAATGTTCTTGCAAGCTCTATTTTCCTCTGACACAGCTGTGTTTCTTCTATAATTGGAAAATTCAGAGAATGCTTTCTCAAAAAAGTTCTGTTTAAATGTTATATTATTTTTGCACTAAAATTCCCCTAGAAAATTCTAACTTTTAGTGACTGAAATCTTTATAAAGTGAATGAGAATTTATTTCACAACATGTTTGGAAGACTTAATATTCTGATGAAATGTATGAAGACTTCCCTCACTATTGATCTTTAAAAAAAAATCAGTATTTAGTTTTCTTTATTCTTAAAAGACAGACACAATAAGAAATTTTCATTCTCGCTTTACTAGGCTGGCAGAATCTTTGTTGGCACTTATTTTTGTGCTGAATGGTGTTTCCTGTAGCAACTCAATTCCTTCCTTCCTGATCTGACACAGTTTCTATTTCTTACTATGCAACCATTTTAAGGAATTGGTTTCTGTTTACTACAAGAAGTGACTTTGTTTTCCATATTAATGCTGTGTGTACTTCAGTAGACACCTTGCTGCTGCACCATTCTACAGGAGGCACATGCATGCACCAATCTTCATCACTTAATCATATGTAAAGATCTATGTTCATGTTCTGAAAAGAAGAAGTTTTGTACTCTGGACATGACATCAGTATTGTCTTGAATTTTTCTCAAAAACTGTGTGTCGTAGAAGATATACAGCTCCATGGACATTTTTTACGTACTTTAAGCAAGAAGTTTGGCTTTTCAGAGTTTGAAGTCTTCTTGGTGCACTCTCTCTCTCTCTCTATATATATATATGTATATATACTTAGTCTATTTTTTATATACACAGACTTGATTGTTTTCCAAGTTTTAGTTGTTTTTGTTTTTAGTTTTTTAATGACCAGTCCAGGTCTTAAAATTTTGTTTCTCTTCCTCTTAGATAAAGAATTTTCCCAAAATCTTCTGGAAAATATTACTTTTTTTCGACCTTCTGTCCAGAAAACAAATTGGGATTTTTGCAAAGATGTGGAAATCTGTTTTTTTTCTCAGTTAAAATGGATATAAAATTATGCTCAAGCTTTCCCGTTTCAATCTTTTTTTCATCCTTCTTGGGAATGACAATTTTTTCTTTAATATTCCTTTGCTTAAATCGCTAATGCCATAGGATTAAAAATTGACCACCTATTTTATATTTATGTGTCTGATTTTGTACAATTTTATGTATTAAAATACACTTACGATTTTTGGAAGTTAATTTTAAAGATGAAATCTACCTAAAAATCTGCATATGTTTGTGAAACATTTATTCATATACACAATAATCATTCACTTATCATCAACTATTGTAAAATAGGTACTGAAAATTATAGCATGTTTTTTCTCAATAATTTCAACAATATATTGTCTGTTTCTTGCATATGTAAAAAAAAAAAAAAATCTTTTTTGACCATTTGGTTATCAAAATTTGCATCATTAAATTTAAGGTTTTTTCACTTTGATTCAATATTAGGTCTCTTCCCCCCACCCCCCTTTTTCTCAAAAAAAAAAAAAAAAAAAACACTGTTTATATATCAGGCTTGGATTAAAGATTAAAATACATTTATCAAAATCACTTTAAAATGTATGCAAGTAATAAATAAACCCAAATAGTGTATTAGCAAATAACTCAACTATAATTGCTCTCCCATTTATTTTTACAGTTATCATTACATATTTTTATTAGGGAGAAATATCATTTTTCTTACTGCCTGGTGAGCGACTGGAAGCGGGCATCCAAGATATTTACATTCTAGGAGAAAATGAAGGTCTAATTTTAAGAGCAAAAGAAGCTTTTGATGATTCCAGTGAAACAACTGTATGTTATATTTTATTATAATGTCATTCACACTCTGTTCTTTAAGTGTTTCCTTATTTTCTGTTTTTCTTATACTTTCTTTATTATTTGTATTATTTATATATGTCTTTATGTCTGCTTGTACTTGAATGTTATGAAAAGATTATGAATGAGGAGTTTAGTTAAATTCGGGTATTTTGTTTACAGTAAATCTTGATTACATACTCTTTAAAATAATTCAATTTAAATTTACATATGATGCATAAGAATAAAAATAAAACGGTTAACTCAATATAAGTTGTATTTTAAGCTGATGAGTTTTATTATTTTTATTAATTTCCTATGTGAATATTTTGTTTTTGTTGAAGTGCATAGTCTCCTGAAATTTGCAAAAAGCATTTATATTAATGCCATTCATTAGAAACGTATTATTAGATAAAAGTTTTTATTTTTTAATCTCTCAGTCATACTTGATTTCTTTAATAAACTCTGATAGTAAAAATGATGAACGCAATCATGTAGAAAGTCTATCCAAGTAATTGTCATGTATGATTTTTCTTTAGAATCAGTGGAAAATGTTTTATATAATTAAATTTTGAATGAGCTGAATTCTAAAAAGTTCTGATTGCAAAGAATTTAAAAATTTTTAAGAATGAAGAATTAATATTTATTGTAATCTTTTAGGAAGTTATCAATTGAGAATTATTTACCATGTGTACAAACCCCCTTTTCCTCCCAAATAGTATTTTAATTAAAAAGTAATAAACATGTATATATTTCTAATCAATTGTGCAAGCTCATACTAAACAAAAAATTGATATAGCTTAATTTTTTTATAACATAAATTACCGTAAGATACCATTCAAGTGCCTCCTCCCCCCATCTTCAAGGAAAATTGGGTTATTTAGGGAGGGGGTGGTTAAACAATATGAACTTGGTAACACTAAAATAAACAAGGTAAAAGACCATTCAAGTCCCCCCTCCCCTGCCTATAACCCTCTGGTGGTTAAAAGCCGCCCAAATGGCTCTTTATACAAACAGCCGGCCGGCTGGCCGGCCCAGAGAAAGTAATACTTCTTTCCCCAGCCTTGCAGCAGGCAGAACTTTTTATGATTGCTGGACAATAGCTGATACGGGAGATGCAAATACCTCCCAAGACCCCCAGATGTATTTTCTCTCTTTTTGTCACACGAAAATATCCCTAGTCATTCTTCGGCGTGGTCTTTATAAATGCCAGCTCTCAAGGAAGTGTGGATTTTCACCACCACCTGCAGTGAATTGCCATCAGATAATTTCTGAAAGGGGGAAGGCAACATTCTACGAATTTTGGCCAGGTGTGGACTTCTGGAGGCTCTAATTGAAAGCTTGCCTGAACGTCAGAGGGTTAAGAAAAATCGGGATTTTTTGGTTTTGTATGGGGAGGGGGGTATCGATTGAGACGTCATAAATTCAAGTCATAAATTAGCCTTTAAAATTGTGATGTTGCACACAGTAGAGGAATGTTTCATTCACATTAAATAACAATGATATGACTTTCATATTTATTTTAAAAGCAATCGGCGGTTTTTGAAAGATGCAAATTAGTAGAGTTTCTACTATAATAAATGACACAATAGCAAAAATTGAAAATGATAAAGCAGTAAAAGGAAGTAGAGGAGGAATAATAGTAAGTAATTTGCATAAGGAGGCGTTTATTCAGTATTTTAAGAGAAAATGAAATTCATTGAAAAGTAGGGGTGGGGCACTTTTGTGTTATTTTACAGTATAGTTTAAGTAAAGTTCCGTCGACATTATCAACGTATTATGTGATGATGAATTAACAAACGCACCAAACTCCATGGTAATAAAACCGAGAAATTTGACTCGAGCTGAAGTATAAAATATGTACTCGAGAATGAGGGCACGTTACAATAATGAGAGGTGCGAGGATTCTAAAGATTTAATTTAGTTTTATATAAAATTTTGTTGAGACTGTTTTTGTTTTGGACGCCTGATAAAACTGGCGTTGGAATTGTATGATTTATGTTAGAGTAATAAAGGTTTTTATATAAGTCCCATAAATTGCTTTGCCTTTTGTTGAAAGGAAGCTAAAAAAAACCCTTACTGGCGCAGCAGCGATAGGATCAGAACCTAGGAAGTGGAGAAGTTATTTAGTTGTGAGAAGAGCCATGTCGTTTTTAAATAAGGGAAAGAAGGAAGATTTAATTAAGTTAGCGGAAGAGATCGGTGAAAATCCTTCACCTGGTTTGTTACTACCGGATCTAAAGAAAATGATTACCAGTAGCAATATTTATGAAGAAGATTTAGAATTGGTAAAGGAAATGCTTAGTTCATTTATTGAAGAAAGAAAACAACGGGAACAAAGAGAATTTGAACGGGAACAAAGAGAATTTGAAGAAAGAAGAGAAAGAGAGCTGAGAGAATTTGAGGTAAGAAAATTGGAAATCGAGGCAAATAGTAGAATAGACTTGTCAACAAACGTTAGAGACGAAAATTTTAGAGACGCTGGGAAAGCTAGGTTAGAATTATTCAAGTACACACCTAAGTTTGACCCGCGCTAATCTGATATTACATGCTATTTAACGATGTTTGAAGATCATGCTAATAGATTGAAAGTAGATAACAAGGAATGGGTCTTGTGTTTATTAAATTTATTACCAACAGAAATTGTTCAGCTGATTAATAGAGAACCGGTAGAGAATGCAGAAAACTATGAGTATATAAAATTGATTTTGTTAAGACGATTTAAATTAAGCCCTGAAAGTTTTAGGAGGAAATTTATGACGCATCAAAAAGTGCCAGAGAAAACGTGGAGAGATTTCTGTTTTGAAATAACTATTTTGAAGAGTGGGTAAAAGGATTAGAAATCGAGGATTATGACGGTTTGAAGAAATTGATTATCGCTGACCAAATCAAGAGGAGAGTTCCACATGAAATACGTGAGCATGTTTTGGACCAGTGGTCTAAGTTGATAATCCCGTCTGAGTTGGCAGATAATCTAGACGAATATGTTAACGTCCATGATTTAGCGAAGAGGTCGTGGGGAGGTGATTCGAAAAATAAAGGTAATGAGAGAACTTATGAGCGTCCAATGGAACAAGGAGCTAGGATGACATCGAAGTCTCCCTCTCAAACCATTCCTAAGTGGGTTCAGAAACGTCAAGATGAAATGTTGGTTAAACGCAGATTTAACCCCACATGCTTTAGTTGCGGTAAAGAGGGGCATATTTCTAAGTTCTGTGGGCAAGGACGACAATTTAAAAGTAATATGACGAATACTCAAAACAATACTTTTACTCGACAAATTTCACAACCGAAAATAAACACTGTAAGCGCTGATACAGCCGAGAAAACAGATGTGTTGACAGCAAAGATCTCCGTTCCATTATCTGAATCAAGTAATCACAAAAAATTGGATGACCTAATTGAGGTTAAAATCAAATGTGGAAAATCAATTTTTAATGGTATAGTGGATTCTGGTGCACAAATATCTGTAATTCGCGAGGAATTAGTATATGATACGCCTTTTGAAGGAGAAGGACAAATAGAGTTATCGTCCGCTTTTGGCGATAATGAAACAGCTCCACTTCGGACATATGAGATGAAAATCCACGATGGTAAACATGGCGATGCAGCAATTATGTGTGCCGTTTCAAAGAAACTTACCAGTGATATGTTAATAAGTCGTTCAGCTTTTGAGATGCTAAATGAGAACATTGGACTTTATCATAATAAACAATTATGGCAAGAAACAGTTTCAAACATGGAATTAGAAACTGTAGGGAAATCAGAGGAGGAAGTAAATGTACAAATATCTTCGGATTTGAATTCCACTACGCCGAAAGTGAATGTCTTGACAGCAAGTGAGTCTGAGTAGAAAGCTAGATGCCATTTCGGAGTTGGCGAAACTTCAAGGCGATGACGAGACACTCAAGAGATGCTTTGATTGGGCGGAAAGGCAAGAAAATTCGTATCTCATTGATCAGGGAATACTACAGGATAAGGATTATGTCTGTGGAGAAGAAATTCAGCAAATAGTAATTCCAAAAGAAAGAAGGAATTTTATTTTAAGAATGGCACATGAGATTCCGTTGGCAGGACATCTAGGTGAAAATAAGACTCTACAAAGAATCAGATATTCATTTTACTGGCCTAATATCAGGCAAGATGTAAAGTTATACTGTCAAAGTTGCAAAGAATGCCAATTGAGGAGAACTAACACATATCGGGATCATATTCCCATACAGCCTATCGTTAGGCCTGAAAATCCTTTTGAAGTGTGGAGCGTAGACTGTATAGGACCACTAGAGCCTGCATCGAGGAGAGGACATCGATATATTATTTGTGCCATGGATTTATGTACTAAGTGTGCCGAGGCAATTCCAGTGAAAGGGATTAGTGCCAAGACAACGTGTGACGTTTTAATGAAGATTTTCACTCACACCGGTTTTCCAAAAGTGATATGCACCGACCAAGGTACGAATTTCGCTTCCAAGCTGACTCAATCATTTGAAAATCTATTAGGGGTAGCGCCACGTTTTTCGACACCCGGACATCCGGAAAATATGGGGGCAGTAGAACGATGGAATAAAACTCTTAAGGAGATGATGAATAAAAACATACAAGAGTATGGGAGAGACTGGGATATACATATACCATATCTCATGTTCGCGTATCGTGAAGTGCCACACAGCACTACGGGGCTATCACCATTTCAATTGGTTTATGGGCGGTTACCACAAGGACCATTATCTTTATTGAAAAGTATTTCGACGGGAGAACGAACTATCCCAACGACCGCGTCCAGACCAATCACTAAATATCTTGAAGATTTAGTTGAAAATATACGTAAAGCTAATGAGATCGCTTCCGAAAACACCGAGAAAGCTCAAGGAGAATACGTTTCCAGGTATAATCTCCGTGCGAGAGAAAAACAGTTTGCCATTGGCGACAAAGTGTTGATATTACTCCCATCATCAACTCACAAACTTTTAAGCACTTGGATTGGACCGGCAACGGTATTCAAATCACCAGACCGCATTCGGTAAAGAGTTGAATTAGAGGATGGTAGTACTAGAGAGCTACACGTGAATAAAGTACGACCATATGTGCAGAGGGTAAATCACATTGGTGTTGTTTACGAAATGGATGAAGAATTTGGCGTAATCCATTACGCGCCTACTGATAAAACAAAGAAAGAGGTAGAGGACATCCGAAAACATTTGGAGAAAACTAGAAATCATAATTTAACTGAAGAGCAAACCCAAGAGTTATTTGATGTACTGAAGAGATATATGGACATTTTTAGTTTAAAGCCAGGACATGCCAAAGTCGACGGGCATTATGTTAAAGTTACGGAGAACTGCATGCCAAAGAGACTCAAACCGTATCGAATACCCATCAGTTTACAAAAAGAAGTTGATCGCCAAATCGAGGAGCTAATTGAAATGGACCTCATTGAACCAAGCGATAGCGAATGGGCACATCCTGTTGTTTGTGTTGCCAAAAAGGATGGAAGCGTGAGGTTACGTATTGATTTTAGACTATTGAATAGTTTCACGATGCCTGATTCATATCCCATGAAAATCGCCAGGGATTTAATATTCAGAGTAGGACAAGCTGCATTTATAACCGTCATAGACTTAACGAAGGGATACTGGCAGATTCCCATGCATGAAGAATCCAAGCATTTCACCGCCTTCGTAACACATTCGGGGCATTATCAATGGAAAGTCTTACCTTTTGGGATGAAGAACGCCGGAGGGACATTCCAGAAATCAATGGATAAAGCATTATTCGTACATCGTGATTATCGCTGTGCATACATTGACGACGTAGCCATTTTCTCTAACAGTTGGGAAGGACATTTAAAGCATATAAGCCAAGTCTTTAAAACATTGAGGGAAGTAGGACTTACTGTGAATCTTTGAAAATGCGAGTTCGGGAGAACCCAGGTAAAGTTTTTGGGCCATATTGTAGGTTCCGGTCGGCATACACCAGATCCAGAGAAGATTGAACCTTTAAAGAGGATATCAAGACCTACTACCAAGAAAGAGCTAAGAAGCTTAATCGGGCTAGCAAGTTATTATAGGAGTTACATACCACAATTCGCGCAAATAATTTTGCCACTAGCAGATCTAACCAAGAAGAAAGTACCGATTACTATACCGTGGGGCTCCGCTGAGGACCAAGCGTTTACTCGATTGAAAGAGGAATTGATGAAGATACCTATCTTACACACCCCAGATCTTGACAAGCCGTTTCAGTTTTACAGTGACGCATCAGCTACAGCTATTGGCGCGTGTCTCTTACAAAAGGACGCCAAGGGAGAGGAAGTCCCTATTGCTTTTTTTAGCAAGAAACTAAACCCCAGCCAAACGAAATGGTCTACGATTGAGAGAGAAGCATATGGAGTTTTAGAAGCACTAAAAAAATTTGATACTCGGATATTTGGCGCGGAAATCCAGATCGTATCAGATCACAACCCCTTAACATATTTGACAGATGGCCTTCCACACAGCGCCAAATTAACAAGGTGGGCTTTAGCGTTGCAGCGATACAATTTGAAAATTACTTAACGAAGGGGCGTTCAACATGGAAATGCTGATGCATTATCCAGGCTCAAGTTAGATCCTTCTTAATAAAGTAGAATCAGGTTTATGTATTTTTATATTCAATCGTGTTATTGTAAATTGAATTATTACAGTGTATTATGAGGATATAATTATTTATTTTTCGAACCTGTTTAAAAAAAAAAAAAATTATTAATAATACAGTGATCCGGATAATCAGGTACAGTTCCAATAAAAGATCGTAAACAAAGATTTTCTTTCAGCAGCATCATCACTCCTGTGACGGATGTGCTTTCCCCCATGGGAGTAGTAAAGTTCCGTCGACATTATCAACGTATTATGTGATGATGAGTTAACAAACGCACCAAACTCCATGGTAATAAAACCGAGAAATTTGACTCGAGCTGAAGTATAAAATATGTACTCGAGAATGAGGGCACGTTACAATAATGAGAGGTGCGAGGATTCTAAAGATTTAATTTAGTTTTATATAAAATTTTGTTGGGACTGTTTTTGTTTTGGACGCCTGATAAAACTGGCGTTGGAATTGTATGATTTATGTTAGAGTAATAAAGGTTTTTATGTAAGTCCCATAAATTGCTTTGCCTTTTGTTGAAAGGAAGCTAAAAAAAAACCGTACTGTTTAATAATAATAAGTTAACAAAATTGGCAGGATCTAGCGACAAGGAGAACTACATGGTGAAATGTTCTGGATAAGGGGCAGGGCCCACCATGGACTATCAGACAAATGATTATGATGAATAAGTTAAGGAAGCGTTAAATAACAGTAATCAATTGAGAAAAAGACATTTAATAATGTTTTAGAGCTTTTGGAAACACTCTTCAGATTTTCAGGTTAAGGAACTCCTTGACTTTATGTTAAAAATAACTTTTATTTGATTAGAGAACTGCTGATCTTTGTTTTATTGAGCATCCAGCACGAACATTGCTGTTAAAACAAATAAGTACGTAGTTTTAGAAATTTTACCAACTTTTAATTAGTTTTAGGAAGATTTGGAGTATTTATTGGAACATTGTTCAAACTAAACACTCCAAATCTTCCTAAAAATAAATAAATGTTTTCATTTACATGCTTAAAAGTATTTGTTCATATAAGTTTTTTTTTTTCTTATTTAGCCTGTGAAGCGAAGTCCTGGAGAAAGGTGGATGATTAAAGGACCAACTGAATACATTCCACCAATTGAAGTTGAAATTATTGCTAAAAGATATGCTATTGCATTAGATGAAAATGAAGGATTGTATGTAAGAAATATTAAAAATGGACAGGTAAGTGTAAATCTATTTGTATTTATCATATTAAAATTAAAAACAATTTATTTTATGCAATAAGTTATAGAATGGCTGTAAATTTTAAAATCACATGAATAAGTCATATAGGAAGTTTAGATTTAATTGTAATTGAATGTATTATTACTGTAAAATAACAAAGAAAAAATACTGAAAAATTTTATTGAAATTGCCAAAATCATGAATGAAATTCTGTTTCCTAATGAAATGTTCTGTTCCAGAAGTTTTTCTTTTTTTTTTTTTTTTTCTTTAAAATTGATTTCTTAGTCATTATAGTAATAATGTGGTATTTTAGTTCTTTTTTTTTTTTTTTTTTTTTTTTTAAATACATAGATTTTGGGAAATTTCAGGGCAAGTTCAAAACTTGTTTAAGATTTCAGTATTTAATTAATCTAATAGAAAAAAAAGTCACTCGTGTTGCATTAAAAAAGCATATTGTCACGATTTTGTCAGGCTTATCCTTTTACTTCAACAGATCAAATTACAAAACTGTTGTAGCTGGTTTTGCACTGCACTGCCTGTGATGCTTGGCTCATGTCTTTCTATGATTCAAAAGTATGACACTTATTTCCTGAAAAATGTTATGTGTCATATTGAACTTTCTCAATGTTTAAATTGCCTTAGCACTAGGAACAACTGCTCCAAAAAAGTTTTGTTCATGAATTTATACTCCAAAATCTCTTTTTGCATGGTGAATATGTTCTGTGCAACGCTATGCCAAAGAAAATTGTGTTTTAAAAAAAAAAAGTATGCTTAAATAAAGAATTATGGTGGATAGATTTTGTTGTATAAACCTTCCCATATACCACTCTGCTAATGCTGAGTGGTAAATACATGCAACTGGTGTAAAAATTCTCAAAAAAAGAAGTTTTACTGTTGTGCATTACTAAAATAAAGATTGAAAAAAATATCTTTCAATCATTATTTTTACATCATGTTATTTTGAAACCCTGTTAAAAGAGAATCCAGTGTATAGTAAATATTTGAAATTGAACTTGAAATTCAATTCAAGAGAAAGTTCAGAGAAAAAAGAGTTTAATAAGGGATGGAATTTTATTACTTTTCCAAAAAATTTCTTTTTGCTTTATTTTATATATCCTTAAGATCTTTTAAACTTATCTTTAGGTGCGTTTAGTGTCAGGATCTACATATATGCTCACTCATGATGAAGAATTATGGGTGAAAGAACTGCCACCTCAAGTTGAAGAACTTATCAATCAAAGTTATGATCCACTAAGTGACAGAGGATCTTGGAGATTCAGAGGAACTGCACCTAGTGGACCATCAAAATCTAAAGTAACCAAGTCAGAAGAAGATGGTGCTAAAGCTATCACTCTGCGTGTGCCCCATAATGCTGCTGTGCAAATATATGATTACAAACAAAAAAAATCAAGGTAAATGTTGTTTTCCCTTTCCAAGGTCTGTAAAACTGACACAAAAATTCATTGCCATATTTTATTAGTTTGAAAATGTTTTATTTGTGAATCTATATTTATAGATCACCACACAATAATCTGTCTCTTTATGCTCAACTCAAATTATATTTCAACAGTACAGTGCAGCATCAATAATCCGGGAACCTATAATCCGGCGCTAGTCTCGTTTTTTGTTTCTCCCCGGGGAGGGGGGGGGGATCCGGAATCTCCAAATCCGGAACTTTTAATGCTGATTTTAATTGATGTATGGCTATCTTAATTTTTTTTCTTCTTAAATAGATCGTTTTACACCGAATATTTTTTGTTTCATATTTCGGCCCTAACATTTCTTTGCCGATCACCATTACTGCCGCAAATATTTGAATCAATGCATTCTCTACTAGAGATAAAAACAAAAGTAAATACAGCTTGGTTCACTTATTACATTTAAATTAATTGCAGTCAAAGGTGTAGTATAGCTGAATGAAGAATTCAAAAATAATTCGAGTGCTTTCATAGAACATTAGTATGTATGAGTTTTTAAAACAAGATAGCATGTTTATGCATCATCGTAAACACGTGGCTTCGGCTACTTTCAGACACTTTGCCTTGTTTCTAGACATCCTGTCACCGAGCGAAATACAATAACTATTGCGGGAAGGAATTTGCCAGTGCTTTGAAAAGCAAGTGGGAAAGGAGGGGGGGAATTGGTATGTTTCAACATAATTAAGAAACTGTGAAGAGACTGAAGAGAGTAAAATTTGGAATAATTCAGCTTGCAAAATAAAACTCTATGGTACAAACTACAGAGAGATTTAATAAATTTGATTTTATATCTGAGAGTCAACTGATGAATGTGCATATGTTAATTAACCAATTAAATACCAAAAAAATGAAGCAAGTCAAATTAACTGATGTATTTAATGTAAATACAAAAGCTAATTAGATTCTAATAATAATTTAATAAATTTTAAATTAGTATTTAAATAAATTTCAGTTACTGTTTGTGTTATATTTTATGAAAATGTTCCAAAACCAACGATCTTTTCTGCTTTATAGTTCTTAGTTTAAATTAAACACTAAATTACATTTGTTCCAGTGTAGTCTAGTATTTTTTTTGGTGGTTTATACAACGATCGTATGCATATTTTAAGACTACTTTTCATTGATAAATAATACACTGGTCAATAGCATGTGATCAACGATGGTTTTAATGGAAATTTTCAACATATCTGTAATCCGGAAAAATCGGTAATCCGGCACCGCGTCATTCCCGTCAAGTTGGGATTATCGGTGCTGCACTGTATATAAATCTTCACATTTTGACTGTTCTAAACAAAATTTTGAACACTTTGAATCACTGAAAGCCATCTTCATTAAAAAATTCAGTCTTGCGTGTGCTTTTTCTGTTTGTTGTCTATGAATTTTGAACATGACATTGTACAGTGCATTTTCTCAATACACTTTAAATACATAAATAAATATATATATTAGGGTGGAGTGAAAAAAAGAAAGTTAAAATTTTCTGTTGGAATACCCACCAAAAATTGTGCACTTGTAAGAACAATACGAGTGTAAAATATTATCAAATTTCAATAACTCCTTGGGCTCTCTACCGAGACTTCTTTTTTTTCAAAAATTGTAAAAATCCTACTTTGATTTAAACACAAAATTAATAATGCGTTTATTCTTTTATTACATGTTTATAATAGTTTTTGTATTAATATTTTAAAGTTTCATTAATTAAATAACAGTAGATGTGGGACTAATGATCCGTTATCAGCACAGAGTTCATTTATCATGTGGTTTTATTATTCAAGAGGTTGTTATTGTTTACATGTTGACACAAACAAGTCCTACTATTTCGCGTACGGTTCAGTAAATATTTGAAGAATACATCTGAGTATTTGTGATAGCAACAGATATTAATTTTTGAAATTTTTTTCTTCACAATATTAGTTGAGTATTTGTTTATACATAGTTTGCAATAATGGCTGCCGGTGGCACTGTGAGTGGGCTATCTGTTACTAGAAGTACAGTTGAATGTCCCATTTTCGGCACCTCATCAGAACTTAAAAATAATGTTTTGCCAACTATTGAAGATACCATAAAAGGTTATTTGTATCTTAGGCATGAATTAAGATGGGAAAAATCTGGTTAAGAACCAAGCATTTCGGAAATATCCAAAATGCTGGGAAATCAAATACTTGATATTTGGCAATGAGCTTCGATTCCCACAGTTTCACAGAAACGTATCCTTCAAATGATTTGCAAGCATTATAATACATATCTCAGCATTATCAGATATCCCAAAATCAAAAGAAATAAAAGCTACAGATTAAGAGTAGAAACTTTTAAAAATGAATCAACGAAGTTGTTAGATATTGCAGCTTGCAAATGCCAGACATTTACTTTATGCTCTTGCCATAAGTTGAATAAGGTTCCAACTGAGGAACAACCATTTCTTTTGGATCAAAGATTAACCAGAAAAATAGTTATAGGAAAGATCGATGTAATAGAAACAAATAAATTAAAAAAGAAACTTGAGAGGGAAAAAAACAGACCCAGAATGACTAACGTGAAGAACGCAATTTTACTAAATGCATCGAGTCTGATAACATTGATGAAAGTGAACCTAACATTGCAATTCAAAAACTGAAAAAAGATTTTAATGATCCATTCTCTGCAACGAAGGAATCAACATCAAAAGCAGGGCAAATGAGGTTTCCACTTCCAACTCTCTCACGGGTGTGGACCAGTACGGAATTTCTGACAGATGCGCTGCAGCAATTGCTTCAGCAACATTACAAGACATAGGTATTGTGTCGAAGGATGATAGCTCTAAAGTCATTGACAGAAGTAAGATTCGAAGAGAGTGACTGAAAACATGATTTTCACTTCAAAAATCACAAATTAGATGGAGAAGAATCTTGAAAAGTATATATTTTGACAGCAGAAAAGACAATGTCACAGGAAATGGTTGGAGACAAATACCATAGAAGAACTATGTGAAGAACATATATCTATGATAGAAGAACCAAATTCTTTTTACATCGGTCATGTGACGCTGGCTTCAGGAATGGGCAAACAAGTAGCGACAGCAATATGTAATTTTTGCATTGAAAATGAATTAAGTCGATGAGCTTTTAGCTGTTGGTTGTAATTGCATGGCCAGGAACACTGGAAGAAAGAACGGTGCTATAGTCTTCTTACAAAATAAAGTGGGACGGCCTTTGCAGTGGTTAATCTGCGAACTCCATGCGAATGAACTGCCTCTGTGTCACTTGTTCGTTTTCCTTGATGGTGGAATTACTGGTCCCAATGAGTATTCGGGACCGATAGGAAAGTTGCTAAAAAATTGCGAGGAACTGCCACTTGTCAATTTTGAAGCAATTTCTTGCATCTTGCCGGAAATAGACTATAGCGAGCTCAGTACTGACCAAAAATACTTATATGAAATGTGTTAGGCAGTTTCGTCTGGAGAATGCTCCCTAAATTTGAGTAGATGAATTCCAGGAAAGCTGTTGCACTCGAGATGGATTACAGCTGGCAACAGAATACTCAGACTTTACATTTCAACTGACAGTCCATCTTCAAGTTTGAAAATTCTGGTACTATATATAGTAAACGTTTACGCTCCAGTTAGGTTCCAGATAAAGAAACAACCCTCTTGCTCGAATGGAATAACAACATCTCATTATTTAAATGACGATCCCAAAAAAATTATTGATCCTGTCATTCAATGGAATGCTTATTTTTGCCACCCAGAAAACATTCTGTTAGCCATGCTAACTGATGAAAGAATGCATATAAGAGAACTCGCTTTCTGGATAATTTTGAAGGCTAGAGAATTGGCCCCTGTTCCCACAGAAGTAAGAGAATTCCGTATTCCTAAACTTAACTTCAGTGCCTCAGACTACATTGATGTTATCAACTGGGATGCATGTGAAATCACTGCACCTCCTATTTTAGCTGGCGTATCGAATGTAAAGTCTCCAACAATCGATCAGAAGTAGCGAGACAAATTTGGAGTTCGCTCAGTTCCCGTGCCATACTCAGGCAGGTAGAACATTGTGTTAAGATGGTGACTGAGGCTTCTTTAACTGTGATTGATGAATCGCCTAGGGATGGCTTCATAAGAGCAAAAATCAACTCCTGAAACATCATGTTATTATTCGAAACAAAAAAATATTTCCAAGTGGTTTAATAATAGAATGGTGTTTGTTCCTTTGATTATAATTGACTATCAAGGTTAAAGTAAAATAATGTAGTTACTGTTTACCTGTGTATTAATATCTAGTAGGTGCATGTCTGGCTCTTCATTATATGGTTTCTTAGTATATTCCTTAGTAAATAATTTTCCTGTTCTAGTTTTGACTTTAAATCGTGCATTCATAAGTATTATAAAAAATGATATAAACATACTGTATAACATCGCTTGGTAGAGGGCGGAAGATATCTTTTGAATGGGTCCAAATTTTACACTTTCATTGAGGGTTATAAGTGGCAACTTTTTAACACTATTCCATTAGTTGCTCACAAAAAAAATTTTTTTTATGCTCAATTTTGTTCCATCCTAATATATATATATATTGTTTCAAATTTGTTATGATGATGAAATGAATATAATTCAATATGCCGTTGTGTTAATTAGGGTGCTTATCAGATCTAGAAAATCACGGAATTCACTAAAAAAATCTGAAAACAGGGGGACGGGAGGGGGAAATCATAAGTCAAAACGGGTTACATAATGGACTGACAGATCACAGAATTTGCTGAATATTGCAAAATTGATTTTGTTTATTCAAATTGATTTTGTTTATTCAAATTGATTTTGTTTTCTGACATCAGTTTGCATTTTTATATGCAAGAAAGGTAATTAAGCTATGTTTGCAAAAGGTCACCTAATAGCGGAACAAAAATTAGGATATTAGAAATCTTATGTATGGTAGACATCCCCTAAATTGACTATAGCAAAAGTTTTAAAATAACTTCTCAATATGAAACATAAACAAATATAAATATATAAATGTAAACATAAAATGTTTAGTTCTTTCTCAAAGCACATTAGTGTATCTAATGAACTGGAATATTTTGTTGTGCAAATGAAATAAAAATATTTTTTGAGTGAAAATATATGTACCATGCTCTGATTGCTTGAAATGAATGAAGTGAAAACTTAGCCAAAGCAATCCAAATAAATTTGATTTTGGTGTGGTTGTTTGGAAAAAAGTGTGACTGAGTCATTCATATAGAGTTATTTCATTTCTTCAACCAGTTTGAATAAATTTAACTATTCTCTCTATTCCTTTTTTCATTTTTTTTTTTTTTTCAGAGTAATTTTTGGACCTGATCTTGTAATGCTTGGACCAGATGAGCAAT
Organism: Cheiracanthium punctorium; assembly: GCA_038373885.1. NCBI lineage: Eukaryota > Metazoa > Arthropoda > Arachnida > Araneae > Cheiracanthiidae > Cheiracanthium > Cheiracanthium punctorium. Next base: position 20,886 of record JAWZYV010015792.1, read on the forward strand.
TCACCCAGTTGAGTATTTCTGGTGATAAGCCAAAGCGTCCCAATGTTATTCGCACTTTGTGTTTACTTCTTGGACCTGACTTTTGCACAGATATAATTACTGTTGAAACTGCTGATCATGCTCGACTTTCTCTGCAGCTTTCATACAATTGGTGAGCATTAATTCTTACTTATGTTGATGTGTTCCGAGAATCTAGGTTTATAAATGGAGAAAGATATTGTACTCTCATCACAATGTAAACTTAAGATGATAAATTGTTTCAGAAATGATGCAATTGTAGAAGTATGCGGGATATCCGTATTCGCAGACATTTGAAGAAAAAAAAGATACTTATCTGTATCCAGATCCATCAGAACAAAAAAAAAAAATTATCCAGATCCAGATCTACTTTCTTTCAGAGGATCTTCCACAGATTTTTTTAATGGCTTTTTAGGATAAATCAAAGATATGAAAAAATGAAATTATTCTATAATATTAATTAATTTTTTTGTAATTAAACTTCAGTGTTATTGCTTAACTACTATTTATTATTTTAAATTGAATCTTCATGTTTAGCACAAAAATCTCTTATTTAAATTAGTATTCGAAATTGGAAGTATTGCACGTATTTACTATTGGCATAATTTGGTAAGCTTTTTTAATATTTCTGCTTGGTGGGCTTCATCTACCTCCAAAACTCTAATGGGCTTAATCTTTTATTCTTGCTATAGAAAGTGTAATTTTCGTATCAGGAGCTAAAATCTTTGTAGGGTGGGCTTAGAGAGCCCTCCTCCCTTTGTTAGCCTATGGTATTTACTCATAATTAATAATGATTTTTAATTGCATTGTAGTACAAGAGCACCAAACGATACGAAATGTTTTCTGAAAGTTTCTTAACCATTAGAGGTTTATTGTTCACTACAATATCTAATACAGCTTGTGAAGACATCCTGAAAATTTTCAAATGTCTGACATACTTACTTGTATTTCTGTATCAAAATCACATGGTTTTTTGAACTACTTTTTTAATAAGACTACAAGAGGTTCTGTAAATATGAAAAGCTGCTTGGTTTGGTAGTATCATTTCGATAATTTAATGCACATAAAGCCCTGTTAAGATATTCAAAATGTGATTTTTAACCACTACATTATTTTTTAATCCATGCAATACACATAATCTTAAAGTTATCAGGATGGTAGTTCTTTTTACACATTGTATATGAAATAATCGCTTCAAGATGATGTGTTCTTCAAAATAATTTCTAAACAAAAAGATCCGTATCTGCAGATATGACAAAAAATATCCATTTCCATAACGGTTGTCATAGATATATGGAACAGGTAATCTGATATCCGTCATATCTTACCTATGATCTGGCACATCTCTATGCAATTGCTACTTCATTATATTTCACCTTTTTTCCCCCTTACCAAAAAAAAAAAAAAAAAGCTCAAAATTTCAAAGGCCTCACCATGGCACAGTGGTTATGTCACTGAAAATGGTAGACAGCCGAAGTATGAAGGCCCTGGGTTCAGGTCCCATCGTGCAGCTGTCGATCTAACAGTCTTGAGTTGAGTTTTGGTAGGTTTTCTCCAAATGTAATGTGAATACGTGTTAGAACCCCTTAGAAAGTCCTCTAAACAAGTTAGGCATATTTCACCAAATTATCTTTCCCCATTGAATGTGCTTTTAATGCCATCTCGTCATTCTGCTAAAGCTAATCTTTAATCTCATACTTGTAGCTAACCCCTTCTCTCTTTGTGCCTACAAAGGATGAACTCTCAAAATACTGTATCATGTTCATTAAAGATTTTACAAGACTAGGTTTTTCACTTTTCATTTAAAAAATGACATGTTCTAACTCAATTATATATTTTTTATTTAGTAACTTTAACTTAAAAACTATATTACTAAACAATTTACCTTTTGTAATGCACATTAAAAACTTACTACTGTATTTTTTTTTTTTTAATTTAAGGAGGGAAATCTATTTATTTAGTTTTATAAAACTAGCACTAGAGTAGTCCCTTACTACTAGAGTACCCAAGAGTCAAAATTTAAGGTAGATAACCCTTAAATTTTGACATGCTTCTAAGAGTTGAACTTAAACATAGAATTTAAATAAACATTTTTAAGCCATCCTCTGCTGGTAAATAAAAGCCTAGCTTATATTTGTAGATTTTTTCTAAAATTCTCTAGAACCTTCTGAAATTCTTCTATGGGAAAAAAAATAAATAGAAATCTCGCGAATAGACATAAAAGAAAATGGTCTTATATAAATGCTTGAGTATATAGTTTTTCTTTATACAGTATGGAACCTGTTATCCGGAATGTTTGGGGCCGGGTATATTCTGGATAACTGAATTTTCTGGATAACTGGTTGGGGATTAACATGACATCTACTGATTTGATTGGTAGCATAAATGTTACTCTCTATTTTTGATTAGAATTAAATATCAATTGTTAATGTACTTGCAAAATAATATTAAAAAAAACTAATATGATGAAGATAAATGATAATCATTTAGAGAGGAAGTAGTAAATATATGATAAGTTCTTGAAAACTTACTCACACACAAAAAATAAATAAAATACCTTACCAGATTTCCTTTTCAGAATACCTTACCTTTAAAATCTAGCTGTAGTACTCAAAAAAAAAGCATAAGAAATATAAATAAAAACTCATTTTTTGCTTTTCTTTCGGAAAAAATAGGAATTTAATCGATTGAAAAATGATTCTGGATAACTGGTTTCCGGATAAGAGGTTCCATACTGTAAATTCACAATATGCCTCACAATTATTGATATAGTATGACTTGAGACAAGTTGGGAATTTTCAAATACAGAATTTTAGATTTAAAATTGAGATTTTTTGGGGGACAAATTCTTTTTTACTTTAATTGAAGTAGATGGATCTTAGAGACTGTGACTGGAAGGCTTTGCTAGTGAGAGATTTTGATGTGATGTTTGATGTACATTTTTATTTGATGCTTTAGGAAACTGTGTCAGCCACAAATCTCTAATTATTGATCATACCCCTCAGATAAGAAATATATTTTATGGACAAAGTGAATTAATTTTGAAATAAATGTCTTTCTCATGTATAAAAATAAAATGTAGTCGAATTTCAATCTTTTCCTCGTTTCTTTAGTACTTTGATTTGATATATTTTGAAATAAGCTACTGTGATTTATAAATTTCAAACATTAATTGGAAGAATAGTTAATGACTTTTCTTAAACTTATGCTCCACAGTTATTTATGTTGTTCAAAGGAAATAAAAGATTCACATTGCACTTCAGATTGATTGAATAAAAATATTCAGTTGAAGATCAAATATACAGGGTGGTTATAATTAAAGTTCCCCTATAAACAGCAATGTATTGCTGAAACGGGTGAGCCGATCTCCACCAAATTTGGCATCTGGACTGGGCAAGAGATGCCCTCAAGGAAGTCTTTTAAAAAGATTAGTTCACAAAATATCCACCAGGTGGTGCTTTGCACGATGAAATCAGCTTTAAAATGACCCAAATAAGTTTTAAGAGGTTAAAAGAACAATTGAATAAATGTTGAAGTTGTCTGTACATGTCGAATTAGTCATTTCATACAAAGCAACACCTAGTGGACATGTTTACAACTAATTTTTTTTATTTTTTATTCCTTGAGCGCATCTGCTGTATTGTCTATATACCAAATTTGGTTACAATCTATGCTCCCATTTTAGCTGTTGAACCCTGTTTATTGGAGAAGTTTTAATTCTAATCACCCTGTATATTATGTTAAATAATTTAACTAAAATATTTTTCTTGCTGATTATAAAACTATTGATTTCATTCTAAAACCACTGCATGCCATGAGGATAGATTTTGTTACTATAATTTTCAATAGTATACATGGATACATTTACTGTACTTATTCATGTTTGAGACTTTTGATTAATTGATTAAGGTACTTTGATGTGGGTGACAAGAGCCCTGAAGCTGCTGCTAAACTCTTCAGTGTTCCTGATTTTATTGGTGATTTATGTAAAGCTATAGCATCAAGAGTAAGAGGGGTTGTTGCTAGCACAAATTTTGATGATTTCCATAAGGTATGTATGCTCTGATTTGATCAGTGACTTCAATTTCAGTATCTTTTTCATATGCATTTTTGTTTATTTGATAAAAAATATTTTTATGAAAGGTTCACTTTTTCATTTATTTGTATTTTTGTACATTAAATAAAAATATTAAAATATAAAGGTAATTTTTTATCCAGTAAGTGGTGTGAAAGTTTAACCTAACATTGTAGTTTGATATAATGAGGAGACTTTCTTTAAATCCCACTTAAACTGAATTTGTGATTTAGATAGTTGAAGGCAAATAAGGGCAATAATAATTCCCTCTAATTATTTAAGGGGTTTTCACTGTCTCATGCACTTTGGCTTCATTTATGGGCTTCTACATATAATATGTTTTGCATGATCATATTTCTGCCTTTATATTACAGCTCAGGGTTCTTATATAATAATGACTTCATTTAGGAGCTTCTCCATAAAATATTTTTTGCATATATTTTTCCCCTTTAGTAGATTGCTGCTCGAGATTCTTATATAATAAAATGTACTTCACCCTTACACTATCATATCAAAAAAAGTATTGCAAGCAGTGTTCAGTGTAAAATTTTAAGCATCTCAATATCATTGGTATTTAATTAAAGATTGCAGTATAACATGGCCCAAACTTGCATTTTGTTGTTTATGTCATGTAGCTTAGCATAATTGTTAAATATGAAGAAGGAAAAAAAAATCTTATAATGAAACACTTGCAATGTGTCTTAAACAGTAAATTTTATTAAGTATAGAACATGAAAATTTAGGAGATAAAATTTTTAAAGTAAATTTTTTAATATAATCTGCAAAATATGCTTATAAAGGCATTTTAAAGTATCTTTTGTGAGTGTGGTTTAGACAGGAGTATTGTAAAGGGTTTTCCAATTGGGATGATACAATTTTAGATGGTTAGAATGGCAACACTGCACATTCTTTTTTGACATTTCTTGTGTCATTTGTGTTTAGTATGCTTTGCCATTTAATCATGGAAAGATACACGCTTGAACAACATTTCGAAATTATTAAATTGTTTCATCAAAATCAGTGCTTATATGTGAATATTGAAAGAAATTTGAGAAGAATTCATGGATCACATAATTCAGTTCTTGTGATTTAACACCTTGTGATTTCTTTCTTTGGGGATATGTTAAGCCACAAGTTTATACAGATAATCCAATAACAATTGAGTAATTAAAAACCAAAATTGAACGTGTTATTTGTGAAATAACGCCAAATTTATGTGAAAGAGTGATGGAAAATTGGGTTGACAGAATGTGGTATGTATGGAGAAGTCGTCGTGCTCACATGGACGATATTATTTTCATACTTAATTGCATAATGTAAGCTTTAAAAAAAATGTCTCACTGAATAATTTGTGTTATTTTAATTTTTAAATTGTATCACTCTTAATGGAAAACCCTGTATTATCAACTGATATTTTGTGGTGTTCTTACTTATTATTTTATAAATTAAAAATTATTACAGGATTTGAAACTAATTTGCTTTTTTTCTGTAGGGGAGGGCAGGCTAGAAAGATTTTTATTAATATAAAGTATATGAACTATTTCTTTGTTTATTCAACAAATTTTTAATTCTTAGTTTCCTTTATTTATTTATTGGTGTTAGAATTCAGCCCGAATTATTCGCACAGCAGTGTTTGGCTTAGAAGATAACAAAGTGAGGAAGTCCTTCCACTTTCCTCAAAACAACTTATATATTACAAGCGTTGATATTCAGAGTGTAGAACCTGTTGACCAACGCACAAGAGATTCCTTGATGAAATCTGTGCAACTAGCCATTGAAATAACTACACAGAGTCAGGAAGCTACTGCCCGGTATGTAGTTAATTTTCAGTCTGTTTACTTTTTTATTGTATGTAAAATTTATTATTATACTCATTGTAATGTGTTTTTAACAAACTAAAGTCCTTAGCTGGGTTGAGTGTTCTAAAGATATGTGCAGGCAGTGCATTAGTGTTCACTAATTAATCTTCTATTAATTGCAGGTAATTTAAAAGTTCCAAAGCTTGTACAGGAATAATTCTAAAGAATATTTTGTTAATACAAACTAAATTTGAAAAGTCATTTCTCTCCATGTTTAGCTAAAAAAAAAGTGAGCAGTTTTAACATAGGATTATATTCCTCCATAACGGTCTTATGTAAAGAATTTTTTTTTTTTTTTTTAACTTCATTGTAAGTTTCAGTATTTCTCTATTTGAAAACAAATTGGATGAACTAATTGAACTATTTTAATTTTTTTTTCTTCATTGGTAGTCAAAACCATGATGTCATAAAATAAAAATTGTCTAAGATAGATAAACTCTTTCGAGAAATCTTCTTTGAAAGTAAATCACAATTTTGAGATTTTAAATAGCTACTCGAGATTATAGTTTATTATTTTTCACAAGATCTGCTTAATATCATATGTTGAAACACAGAGGATTTAAATAATTAAATTCAGCATTCTGCATGAAAAGTTTATATTTTTTGACAAAGTCTTTTGATTGTTTTAGTTTGGAAACAATTCAAGGCTAGGCTAAATGAAATTTGGCTTTGGGCTGAAAGCAAAATTTGTTATTCAGTATGTGCCAAAATATGCAGTACTGAAATGAAAAGATGAACACAATTACATTATTGTCATCTGTGAGTTCTCCTCAAAAGAAATTAATATACACACTAAATACACACTTTATTAGCATGCTGATTTACAATGGTATGCGGAATGTAAGTGTTCAAAGTGTGTACTATCTTACTGTAGACTGTGTTTATATTGTTCACTAAGATTCTCAAACATATCCTGAAAGAAAGGTTGCTGCAGACTCCTGTAAAAGGAGATAATTTGTTCACGTAATGCAGGTGCAGTTATTGGTGGATCTTCACAGTTGAGCTTACTCTCTTTTAACATTCTCCACAAGTAGGCATCATGTAAGATTGGGGTAATGGGACGGGTATGGGAACCTCATGAAATGATTCATCCTGGAAAGTTTTTCTGCAGCATGGCTTGAGATACTTGAGTACTGCAATCACATGCAGCTGGAGCTATAGGTTTATCCTTAAAGTAATGAGACTGGGTCTGGTAAAAAGATTTTATTGATACAATCGGTACATAGACTTAAAATTCCTAAAATTAGTTTCCTTGGGTATCGATGCACACACACTCAAATCCAATTCCCAATCTGTAAAGGCTCCCTGAAAGTCAATTGCCGATACCTCTTTGAGAGCATCGGTGGCTTTTCAGGCTTCTTCTGAGCTTTAGGAACAGGAAAAAATCTGTTGGGAAAAGCAGCCAAGTACAGCCCTAGTGTGAATCCAGTAAACTTTTTCCTGTTCTCAAAGCTTAGAAGAAACCTGAAAGGCCACTGTTTCAAAGACATTCCCGCCATCCAGCGGGCTGTCACAGATGCTCTCAAAGAGGTCTCGGCAACTGACTTTCAGGGAGCCTTTGCAGCTTGGGAATTGGATTTGAGTGTGTGTATCGATGCCCAAGGAAACAAATTTTAGGAATTTTAAGTTTATGTACCAATTGTATCAATAAATTCTTTTTACCAGACCCAGTCTCATTACTTTATGGACAAACCCTGCATGCCCCATTGACAAATGCAACCACATGTTTCAGATGTGCGAGTTTCAGTACTGTATATTTTGGCACATACCATATTAGTTGTAACTCAAGTAATAAATGTTGAAATATAATAAAAATTTGAATATATTTTGCAAAAGTACTGTAAATTTTGATGTAATCAAATCATTCCCAAGGCTTGCAATTAGTTTATGAATTTAAAAAGTAGGAAAGCATTTATGATAATTTGGATTAAAGCACAATATACTGTGAAAAAAAAAAAAAACACTCAAAATACTGGTGCTAAATTATAAAAATAAATAAAACCTTGTGAAAAAAGCACACATAACATATTACTTTTAAGAAGTTACGATCTTTTCAACCAAAAAATGCTTTTGGTCTTCGCCAGACAAGCCCTTCGACTTTTTGAGCAGAGGGAACTGAAAAAAATAAACAAACAAGCATATTGCCACAAGGAAACAAGAAAAGGTGAACAAAGCCAAGGAGAGGGAAAAAAGGGTAAAGGATAAAAAGAAAAGAAAAGAAGGACAAACAAAAATACACAAATAAGTAATAATAACAAAATAAAAAGGCAAAAAAGAATGCACAAACATGCACAAAAAATAAAAACAAAAGAAAACAGAACAAAGATTTTTGTTTAATGTTCTTTTGCTCTTTGAAAATTGGGTCTGTTTTGTGGCCCCTTCACAATATTACAGTTCATTAAAATGGACCCTTCACAAAAATATCTGGTTGTAACGAAAGTTTTCTGCCATATCTGCCTGAAAAACTAACTTCTAACTCCTTAGATAACTGTTTTTGAACTTTCGGTACCAAACCTGCAAACAGCCCACATGATACAACAATAGTACTTAAAGCTGTACTCATAATTCGTTGATATTATGTAGCTGACTTTTTGCAACACAACTGGAAGTAAATGATGGTTCTAATCCTCTAGAGTGATAGTTCCATTTGAGACACCTTATACTTAATGATAACTATATTTTTTAAAGATTTCACAACACAATGTAATAAAGTAAACCTCTTTCTTTCAAATGCCAAAAATCGTTTGACAAAATATGAGCAAATACGCCAACGAGAACTGTGTGCTGACGATGTTTGCGGTGGCGGGAAACTTTCGTTACAACCTAATACTATCAATTAAAACATCTTTTCATTGGCATTTTACCCTATATTTTAATCTATTTTATCAATTATTTTAACGAGAAAGTGACTTTTATTAAAAATTGGTTTGAAAATTCACAAAAATAAGCAATTTTCACAAAAATGGGACCCTGGAAAAATTTCCTAGATTGGCCCCTGTGAGTGGGATAAGGAATAAGGAAATCATTTGCTGCATTTGTGATACTAGCAGACTACATATAATTAGTGTTACAAATATTCATGAGCATAGTGCCAGGAGGTGCAGGTACCATGCATTCTTATAACTTTATTTTAAAAATTCTATGTTTTAAAACCTGAAAAACTTTGCTGCTCTTATTCTTGAACAAATTTCCTCTGGTCACAATATGTTTATGAATGTATTTAGGTGAATAGCATCAGTATGCAAAATGGCTATTGTAAAAAATACAAATCTAAATTCAAAAACAAATGTTGAAACTCTCTGTAAAGTAGAGAATGGTGAATCTAAAGCAAAATTAGCTGTTGATTAACATGTCATACTAAAAATTAAGTATCATATAACCAAAATTACAGGAAATCATACCTATGTAAGCTGCATTTTGTATGAATTTAAGATAATTTGAAACTTAAAACTAATCTTGTGTTTTTTAATAATAGAACAATTGACTTACAATGAAAAGAACTAAATCAAGATTTGTGTGATTTTATTATGCTATGTGTAAGGAAACAGTAAACACGGAATCACTAGATTATCACAAGACTATAAGTTTGGCAACACATATGACTATTATTCAAAATTGTAATAAAATTAAGTTAGTTCTCGATATATTTTTCTACGGCTGTGTTAAAGGAATAAAAGTTCATTTTGGATCTTGTTGTTATTACATTTCAGAAGTGGGATTCAAACCCACGCCCACATTCGTGGACCAGAACTAATGTAAGGAAACAGGAAACACGGAATCACTAGATTATCACGAGACTATTAAGTTTGGCAACACATATGACTATTATTCAAAATTGTAATAAAATTAAGTTAGTTCTTGATATATTTTTCTATGGCTGTGTTAAAGGAATAAAAGTTTGTTTTGGATCTTGTTGTTATTACATATGAAATAATAATCAATTATGCCTTGTTCATTTCTAAATTAAACACATCATCTGGAGATCTGAAGTATAATGTTTCAGTATGTCTTCAGGGGTATCCCCTAGCCTTTTTTTAATGTTCTCCAACCCATTGCCCAAACTTGATTTTGCCGGATATAATTTAGAACTACAATTGGCAATATTTTTATCAAAATGTATTTTCTTTTGGCAAATTAATTTTCTTTTTGCAATTTGAGATGACATTGGTGATCGACGGGGTGACCCCGGATCTTTTAAAGATGAAAATTTCCGATTATTGTCTTGGCTATAGTTTACTGCAAATGCGTCACTGGATATTTTTTGAAAGAGAGTATTGCTTTCTGAAACAACTATTTCTTCCGATATTTCTACTTTGTTTACTTTAACAGATCTAAAATTGGCACATGTTGATCATGCATAGGTTAAACATTTAATAAAAAATTCTTCAGTTTTTCTCTCATTTTGATTTTTGCATTTTCATCTGTTTATCTCCATCTTGAATCTACAAAGGGTTTTCAAATCCTTTGATTGTGAAGAAAATAGTCTGACAAATGCTGTTTTAAGTATTCCTTGAGTTTTTGGAAATTTAGTCTGATTATCCCACTTAGTCTTTTATCACTCGTATTTTTTCTTTAAGTGTTCATGAATTAAGTTTACTTGCCATTTTGTGTATTTTTAGTTCTATGATTAAACTGTGGAATGTCAGAAATGTCTTTTCTTTCTTTTTTTTCTGGTCATACAGTAATGTAGAGTAAAGAATGCACACAGAGAAGGAAAAGAAAGAACTTTTTTTCCCCAATATATATTCTCGCATAAATAGTTTTTTTTTTTTTTCCCCAGAAAAGGACTGATATGAAAATTTCTCCTGTATTTCAACAGTATTTTAAATACTTTAATCTAAAATTTGGTTATAAATTTTATTACCTTGTTATAATATGATTTATGATATGCAGAGAAGTTCCCTGAACAGCAGATATATTCATAATTGAAAATTACTTAATGATGTAAAATCTGGAGTTCGCTTACATTAGTCTTGTAACACAAAAAGGGGGTTTGAAAAAATGTCATAATAAGCAGTGTGACATGAAAAACAAGTGTCATGTTAAACAAGGTCTGACTGTATTTTTCTATTATACAAAGTTAGATTGACATGCAGGGTTAGAAATTAAGATGTTAAAGTGAGGTGCCAATGGCACCCAACTATTTTATCTTATGCTGCCAAAACAATCTACTTAGGCGTAATTTTGAAATTATTTATTGTAGTCATTTAAATAGCAAATCATAGTGAATTACAAAAACTGATTAAAGTTTGGTTGGTAACTATATACATAGTACACATTAATACTGAAATATGGATAAATTTATAATAGACAAAGAAACTTGATTAAATAATTACATACCTGCCAACCTCCTTAAGCCAAAAACAGGAAGACTCGGGTTGAAAAAAACAGAAGATTTCACAAAAAAAAAAACAGTAGCTGATTTTTAAATATAAGAAGTAAAAACAGAGAACCTGCAGTTTATCACCATTTTATATTAGTAACGTATAGAAATAAAAACAAAATTAAATAGCAATAGAAAAGAGCTTACCTGAAATTTTTACATATAATATGAAAATAGAGTATTTTCACAAAAATAAAATTGATTAAATAAATAGAAATTTGATTTTATTTTTAATCAAAGTAATGTTGAAAAATAAGCATGATTTTTTTTTTTTTTTTTTTAACTATCAGTAAAAGATTTGCTTACAAACGCTTTGACCTCACTCATACAACAGCATTATGTTGTTAGCTGTTGAAATGATTACCTTAATACATTATTCTGAAATGGATTTATTTATTAAATAATCTTTTAGCAGTTCACAATACAATTTAATATATCAACTAAAAATTTTAAAAACGGAAGATTTGATCTTCTGGCAGAAGACCGGAAGATAGCTTTAAAAAACGGAAGTTTTCTGTCAAAACCAGAAGACTTGGCAGGTATGTAATTATTACTTGCCAAATTCTCTGTGAATTGACAACCATGAAATAATACCTAGGCGTCAAAAATGATGACCAGGTATTATTTCATGGTTGTCAATTTTAAATTTCTGGGTGCAAAATACGACTAACGACCACTTATTTCTAACCCTGTTGAGAGGATAAATGTATGAACAACCATAAATGTATCAATATTAAGTTATTGAAAATTAAGTGATGAGAACACCATAAAATGTATCTGGAAAATGATACATTTATGGGACATAAAGACATAAAGAACTTTCTTTAAAAAAAAAAAAAAAAAAAAAAAGCGTTAATTCAGATGAAGATTTTTTTGGAAGATGAAATCTAATATTTACTTTAATATAGACAATACTAAGTAAAATCATACATCATCTTACAGTTTTCTTTTTTCATTAAGTGTTTTTCTGCTGTATATCTACTGTTTTATCTTATAAAGGCAAATCTATGGTTTATCAATATCTTGAATTTTAGATATCTTTTTTGAAGGTGTAGAAGGTCTTTGTTCTTTTGTGATACATTGTACAGTAGCAGGTTAATCTAGCAGCAGGCATTTTAGGGATTGTTTAAGTCACAAATAAGTTTTAGTTTGTGATATTGGTGCTGCAAATTGATACTAAAAATGCTTCTGGGATGTTCAGAACCCTTAAATTCAAACTTCTGAGAATTTGCTATAGTTTTTTATTTATTTTTAATTTAGTTTTAATTTTATCATTTAATATTTTATTCCTTGTTAAAAGTATTAAAATTTATCGCAGCATAAAGAGGCTGTTTTTTTCCCAATCCTATTTTACTGATTAATTTTTAATTAAAAAATTGCTTCATTAAAATATGTTAGTAATAGAAAACTAAAGTTTTATGCTAGCTATAACGAGAAGTGGTTGTCAGAAACATGCTAAATTAAAAGGCAAAAAGAGCAGCATGCAAAGAAATTTCATAGAAATTAAAACTATGGAATGTATGTAGCAGTAAAACTTTGTGGAGTGTTTTACCGAAGTTTTTGGATCACACTGTCACCACTGTCATTTGTTTGCCTTTCAATGACTTTTCTTTTATTCTAAAAATATTTAATTATCATTTTGTATGTTAATTTATTTTTCTAGACATGAAGCTGAACGAAGAGAGCAAGAAGCTCGTGGTCGTCTAGAAAGGCAACGTATATCAGATGAGGTTGAAGCAGAAGCAGCACGCAAAAAGTTACTTGAACTGAAAGTAAGTAGTATGGCAATAGAAAATTGTGGACAGTCAAAGGCTGAAGCCCTTAGTCGCATGGAAGCGCAAAAGATTGAAAATGATGCAGCTGTAGAGAAAGCTAAGTCACAGAGTGAAGCTATGAAGATTGAAGCCGTGAGTAATATTTTTTAATGTTGTTTTATTGTTATTATGAAATTCTTTAAATAAACTATTTTTAAACTTCTAAATCTGCTAAACTTCTAATTCTAAATCTGCTTATTTAAAAGAAGCTATCCAAAACAAACATAATCATAGTGGTCTAGTGGTGGCCAGCACGAAAAATAGGAATTACAAGTACAGTGTAATAGAGATAGAAGTAACCTAGTAATTCTGATGCCATTAGAATTTGTCTTTGTGAAATACAATCTAACTTTCTTAATACGAACACAGCTAAAACAAGCAATCTGCACGATACATTTTGTTCACTATTTAACAACATTAAGAGTTTCCCACCTTTTACGAGCACAAAAGTAGAATCTCTGCTAATACGAATAATACAATGGAAAATGAAGAAAAAAGAAAAAGTAAAAATGCTTCTATTTCTTGAATAGTTCAAAGCTCTCAGACTAGTAAATTGTTACCACATTGACAAGAGTCCATCTGTGGAGCCCCTCCCTTGGAGGAGGAGGAAGTAGTTTCCGGTATTTCACTGGTCCAGTGAAACCCATCTTCATAGAACACGTGTGGGAGAGTGTGTACATTCACGATCGGTAGCTCTGTAAGCGAGTTTCATAGCTAGTTTCATGGCGCGTTTCATAGCTAGTTTTCCAGTAAATGGGCCGATCTTAAAAGTACAAGCTAAAAAATTTGCAAAGAAATTGGGCTACAGTGATTTCACCTGCAACAATGGATGGCTGGATCGCTTCAAAAGTAGACACAACATTGTTTATGCTCAAATGTCAGGACAAAAGTCGTCTGTAGACATGAAAGTGTAAATGACTGGGTTAAAAGTGTGCGCCCGATTTTAATGTCTGAATATGAAGATAGTGACATTTTCAATGCAGATGAAGCAGGGATTTTTTACAAACTAACACCTGACAAAATTTTTGAATTTAAAGGTGAAAAATGCACTGGCGGAAAATTGTCCAGAGAATGGATTTAACTGTCAGTGTGCGAGAATATGGCTGGAACAGAAAAATGGAAATTATTATTTATTGGAAAATCACTTTAACTCAAATGTTTTAAAAATGCAAATAAATCCCTGTATCTTACACAGCAAATCATAAAGCTTGGATGACTTCTCAAATTTTTTTGAATGAACTCAAAAAAGGGATCTGGATTTACAAAGAAAACACAGAAAAGTTCTTTTGTTAGTCGATAATTGTCCCGCTCATCCTATTGTACCAAATCTGAAAAACATTAAGCTTGTATTTCTCCCTCCAAAAGCAACTTCTGTTTTGCAGCCAATGGACCAAGGGTTGATCAGAAGTTTTAAGTGTTTCTTCAGGTGTTTTCTAACTAAGTGAATGAAAAAATGGAAAAAAAGTTAGAGCCAATGGTAAATCTCTTGGAATCCATTTATCTCTTAAACGACGTAAGGAAAAGTGTGACAAATTTAACCATCCAGAAGTGTTTTGAAAAAGCAGGGTTTACAAAGAAGTGTACAGATGAAAACAACATTTCCGACTTTGAGGATGAAGACGGCATAATACTGTTATCTGAATGGCTAAGGAAAAGAGACCTTAATTCCTATCAAGATTGTCCTTTAGATGACTTCGACATTGTTGATAATGAAATTGAAACAACCGATCTTTTAACAGAAGATGAAATTTTACAAGATATCATGAAACAACCACATGATGACAGTGATAGTGAAAATTCGTCCGAAACATTAACACCTGTAACTTTTGTTGAAGCTAAAAATGCCTTAGGAACTGTAATGCATTTTTATGAGAACTGACCAAATGACGAAAGCATGGCTCTAGGCATTTTATTTCAAGATATACAAATGAATATGCCAACTAACCAAACAAAACTTATCCATTTCTTCAATAACTGTTAAAGTGTAATTACAAGAAGTGAGACCATATATACCTGCATTTAATCTGTAAATCGTAAGAAAAATAAACAGGTGAGACTGAAAATTCTGTGTTTATTAAACGGCATGAAGTTAATTTTGTTTAGAAGAAAATTATCCATATGTATGTGTATTTAAAAAAAATTTTTCGTTTCACAGATTTTATGTATAATGGCTAATATGAGCAATTTTACATATTTTACCCTCTCGTATTAACCGAGTTTGACTATATGAGAGATCTTTCTGAAATATGCCTAACTTGTAGCCACGGAATAGTGTTAATGTGCTTCCCATGCAAAGAGCTGTTTCTGCCAGTGACCTACAGAGAGGCAGATTTTTTTAGAAGAATGAAGTACCTTGGAACCCAGTACTACATTCCCAGAACCAAAGGGAACACTCTTCTTTGGAGATTGCCGCATAGTTTTCAAAGAGGGCCCTCTACGCAAACTTTCAGTGCACTCCTGCATTAGCTGCACACTGAATGATGCAACACAGTTTACTGTTTTTATTCCATTCAATTGTTTTCTAGGGCTTCTTAGTTGCCAGTATTGCCAGAGAATACCACAAGGAGTCGACCTAAGATATTGTCATTTTAATAAGCGTAAAGATTGAAATTGCCTGGTTAATAGATTTTGATGGAAACATGCTTATATGGGCAAAAAAAGAAAATTTTAAGAAGAAAGTAAATAAAAAAAAAAACTATTGGGTCATTCCATATAAAATCGGCAAATTTTAAGATATCTTTGTGCCGCTTGATTTTTGATTTTCGTGAAATTTTGTAGGTGATATGTATATATCTTCTGTATCCCAAAACAGTTTTTTTTATTTCTTAAAAAAAAATTGTTGAGATATAGCCATTTTTTCCCTCCGCAGATGAGTGTAAATTGCCATTTTAGGCTCATTTTCTAAAAGCTGTAGAATTTTTATTTGAAATGGCAGATAGAGCTTATTAGAAAGCTTAAAGAATGACTTTTAAATGTGAAAATAAAATAGATTTATGTTAAGCCTAAATACATTTTTTGGACATCAAGTAGCCATTCACAAACTAATGACTTTTGTCATTTTAGGCATTGTAAAAACAATGAAGGATTTTCAGCAGCAAACTAATTTTTGTCCTTTTATATTTGTATGTCAATACTATATGCTGAAAAAAATGAGGTGTTACTGGTGGTTCTTCATCTTGATAAAATTGCTTACACTTTCAAGAAATTGAAAAATGTGCTTTTTTACCACCCGAAAAACTCGTGGGACAAGTGATAAAAATCTCATAATGATATTGTAAGGAGCTCTTGTACTGTACTTTAAAACAAAACAAAAATTGTCTTGCTATTCCAAAAGACAGAGGAGATACACACTTTTGAAGCTGCACTACTAAAGCAATTCCAGACAATAGATACACACCCACTCTCGATTATGGAATCATTGGACGGAGCCCACGCCGCAGTGATGGAAATCTCTATCTGTCGGAACACAGAAACACAAATCGAATTTTCAATAGTTTTTGACCGATGGGTTTATACATGAAACTTTATATTTAGGATTTTTGTAACATGTAGTTGTGCACCTCCCCTTTTGGTCCCAATCAACTGGATAGTTTTATCTACAGGACCATCCAAAAGATTTTAAATACGTTATGCTCTATGGGCTGAAATTCATTAAACTCGCATATCTTGAAAACTATTAGACATAGAATGTTGAAACTTTATATTTAGGGTTGTTGTACTATCTAGTTGAGCACCTCCCCTTATGGTCCCATTCGACTGGATAGGTTATCTACAGGGCTGCCCAAAAGATTTTAAATACATTAAATTTTATGGGCAGAAATTCATTACAGAGTATTTTAGAGGTATTAGGCTATTTCAAATGACTCAGAAGTGATATATGCTGTTAAGGGTTACAAAATTAATTTCTCCATAAAAAAAAGTGTCTTTATCATTTATAATTCTGCTACAGGAACATTCAAAAGATTTCCAATACATTATGGTCAATATAACCTCTGAGAGCAGCCTACCTATTAAGTTTAAGGCTTTAAATATTACTCTCAAAGGATGGATTTTACTACCCAGCCACACCACCATTCCGGCAACGAACTGGGTAGAACCTTTAACATTTTTTTTTTAAACAGTTATTTTTCTTTTTTTACAATTTTTACAGTTACTATAACAGAATAAGAACATAAAATTTTGATAAGGAACCAAACAGAAGAAATAAAATATGGATTTAAATATATATATAAATTTTGGAGCAGAGACAAAATAAAAAGATAAAAACCTTTTCTTTTACAAGTAATTTAGATAAATTAGATAGATTAATAAATTTTGAAGTTGAGAAAAATAAAACCCTTCTTTACGTTTGGAATAAAGTATTTATAAATTTAGAATAGAAGAAAAAATGCATTAAATAGAATTAGTTTTTAGAATAATTTATATGCATATATATTAGAATAAATTCAAATATATAAATTTTTGAGATGCTGAATTTTTGTTGTATGAAAATAAATCTTTTATTTTGAAGTGTATTATAAACTCTAGAGTAAAAGAATATATACATACATATATATACGCTTAGTCTGAATCAGAGTCACTTACTGGATGTGTTAATCACATTGAAATTGGGGGAATATATTTAGTTTGGTTATTTTCTAATTCTGATATTCCTATAATTATTTTATTAAGTAAATGATGGTACTTTAATTTATTTTTTCCCCAAGATTTGTCATTTTGTGAAGGAGACCTCTTAATATGATAATTCTTGGTTAATGGGCATACTGTAAAGTAATGAACAGAATTTCCAAAATTATTGCAGGTACAGTTTTCTGTTGGGGATTTATTAAATTTATAAAAATATGATGGAAAGGGGCCTTGATTTGTAAAAAATAAGTAGAGATTTCTATGTTCCAAGTAATAAATCTTCAGATACTGTTTTAAAGTAATTGTATGTAAATCTTCCTTTTTCTGATTGATCCCATCTAGTTTGCCAGTCACTAATTTTGTTTAATTTTAACGTATATTTCAAACTTGATAGCGGACAGGGATGGAAAACACTGATTGTATCTATTGGGAAAAATTTAGGAATTGGACCATTATTCGGATTACTCTTATTAAGTGCTGCTTGTTTAGCCAGACCGTCCGCTAGTTCATTGCCAACAATATTAGCATGTGCCTTGATCCATTTGAAGTAGATGGTTTTATTTAGGCTATTTAGTTTAACTAGGATTTTATGGGCTATTGTATTGGTACTTATGTTATTTTGTAATATTGAGATGCTAGATTGACTATCTGTTAAAATCAAAGCTGAACTATATATTGAATTTTTAAACCATTCTATTGCATAATAAATAGCCAGGAGTTCTGCTTGGAATATGGAGTTTGTACTTTGCATATGTATTTGAATTCCTTTTATAAATTCATTTTTTAATAAAAACACATAACGCTGCTCCACAGCCATACACATTATGGTCAATGCCAATTTTAGGGACATTCATCCATTTCAAGCAGAATACTGCCCTACTATATAGTTAGGTAATGGTCTGACCACCGTCATGTGCCTCCCTAAAGAATTATGCCAAAAGTCTCCAAGATTGGCAACTTTTGGTGTATGTGTGCATGTATTTAACTCTCAAATTTCAAAAACTATTAGTAGTAGAATGTTGGAATTTCATATATAAGATTATTGTAGCATCTAGTTGTGCATCTCTTTTTTTAGTATCAGTCTACTGGAGAGTTTATTTACAGGACCACCCAAAAGAATTTCAATACATTAATGTCTAAGGACATCTTCAATATATATCTGCAGTCAGTCATTGTTTGGTCCATGCCCAAAATCTCTCCATTTGTCATCGGTGTTGGCAAGTTTTACCGAAATATCACCAAATTTGGCACCAAAAATAACTTTGTGTTTTGCATTACTCTAAAACTTTTAACCGTACAATGATGAAATTTTGTATTTAAAATTATTGTAATATATAACTGTTTTCAATATCTTTTTTGATTGCAATTGACTGGGTAATTTATTTACAGGGTTATCCAAATGACTTTAAATACATTAAGGTGTATGGATGCATTCAATTCATTGAAAGTCTGTGGTCAGTTACTACTTTGGCTATCCCCAAAACTCACAAACTATCTCAAGCTTGTCAGCTTTTAGTGAAATATTGCCCAATTAAGTGTCAGAAGCAAATCTTCCAAATTGAACCCAGCTTGACAATATCGGAAATCTTTGGATAGAAATCGCTAATCCTTAGTATTACTGCAGTATTTTATCTCTTTCAAATAAAATATTTTTGATTAATAGACGTGCAAGGAAGTCATGTGTTGTCCACATCAGATATTTTTTTTCTGCATATATTATTGATATGCAATGTAAAAGGAAAAAAAAATTGGGTTGTTACTGAAAGTCCTTCATTGTTTTTTTTTAATGCCTTCAATGACAAAAATTAATAGTTTGTGAACGACTACTTAAAAACTGTATTTAGGCTTAACATAAATCTATTTCATTATGCACACTTAAAAGTCCATTCTTAAAGCTTTCCAATAAGCCCTATCTGATTTTCTTGCTAATTCAAATAAAAATTCTACAGCTTTCAGAAGATGAGCCTAAAATGGCAATTTTTACTCATCCACGGAGCAAACAAATGGCTATGTCTCAAGAACAACAACAACAAAAAAATAAACAAAAAATAACAAACTATTTTCAGTTACAGAAGATAGGTACATATTACCTACGAAATTTCTTGAAAACAAAAAATGGTGCCACATAGCCCATTTGTCGATTTAACATGGAATGACCCTATTAAGAATATAGGAAAAAGAAAAACAGTAACAATGTCTCTCATGAAGTTATACACGTATGCAAAGTTCCTTTCGATCGAGTTATTAGAAGTGCGAGAGTTTTTGTGTACAAATTTTGAACTTGAACAACATACTAACAGAATAAGCTAATAAAAAGCTTGAATAAAGTTGTTTTAAAGCTCAATATTTTATTATTAATGTAAGCTAACATTTTATAATCTATTTATAAGTTCCATTACTTTTCTTTGTAGTTTTCTTTCTTGTTAATTATATTCCTTCCTTTCTAAGAAAATTAGCTATTTGTTTTATGTTATCTAGGATGCAGAATTTGAACGTCTTCAGAAAGCAAGAGATCAAGAATTAGACTATCAAAAACGAAAGAATGAATTAGACGTTTTGAAATGTAAGGAAATGTCAGATGTTGAAATCCATAAAATAACATCTATTATTAAGGAGCTTGGCCCAGAAACAATAAAAAGTATTGCATCAGCTGGTCAAGACTTGCAGGTCAGTATTTTTAAATTTTTCCATTTGAATGGGTTTTAAAATTTTTTAACAAGTTTGTTTCTTTTAGTTTAAATAAGTATTTAGAACATAGCTATTTTAATACATCAAATTACCTGATCATTTGCAGAGTCTAGAAGCCCACTATTGCATTAAATCCTTGAATGTTTAAGCTTGAGTAATGGTGACTGTAGTCTAACTACCAGGTCTCGCAGGTTCCTTTATGAAACAATGTTTGGGTATTTCATTCTATAAAGAATTTTAGTTGAAAATTTAAATCTATTATCTTTTAAAGACAGTTTTTAAACATTTAACAATCCATTTCAGTCTGTTAAAGAAGTTTAATTATTTGCTTCATACACTTCCAAAATACATTTCTTCATGTAATCTTTTCTTTTTGTATATCAATTTGTCTTTGTAACTATTAATTGTACTATTTTAGGTGAAGTTACTCCAAAGTCTTGGTCTCCAATCTACTTTAATTACTGATGGCAAGAATCCAATCAATCTTTTCAACACAGCTCAAGGATTTTTAGGAGCTTCATTTGAAGGGAATGCTCCTAAACGTCAACGTTTAGAAAGTGATACTTCTGACTAAAGAAAAACTTTTTTTCTTACTTTCCTGTGAATTTTTGACACATTTGTTATGTTATGATGTAATGTTGATGTTAAGTTTAATTGTTAAAAAATTGCCATCTAAAAGCATTTATTATGCAGCATTGCATATAAAAATTGGTGACATTTTGCTTGAATTTAAGCAAAAGGAATGACATTTACAAATTAGTTTTATTATTGCTTTTACATTATACTTATTTCCCTTTGTACTATCTTATTCAGTTTGAATTCATAAATTATAAGTTGCTACAGTACCAAAAACTAAATTACCCCTTAAAAGAAAAGGGAAAAAGCTTTAAAACAGTTGAATTTTTAATAATTTAGTGTTTTGATAAATTTTACTGGGATTTCAGTTAAAAGTAAATTGTTCAATTGCCAATATTAAAATTTTTAAAAAGTATTTTAGATACTTATTGTTGTTAATTAGATACTTTTTGTTTGAATATTTACATTATTTATGAAGATTTTTAAGTTTGAAAGTTTTTCAGACATAAATGTATTTTAATATCCTATTTATATTTTGGCCAATTGTTATATATTTAGTACAAATAGTTAATTTTAAATGGGCTACTAAAACGTATTCCTTTTAAAAACTTAATTTTGATTGTTATGGAAATAAAAGGGATGATTAAAAATATCTTCTTTAAAACATATATTCAAATTCATTTCCATGTATTTCCATTATATTTCAAATTCAAAATACATTCAGTGGGGATCTACTATTTTACTGCGATTTAAAAATATATTAGTCTGCCAAAAAATGTGAAATGCTTCATTTTCGACCTACAATGTGCTTTAAAAAGATCCCTTGTTAGATCTCCAGATCATTCCAAAGATAGGACAAGAAACAGCTCTTCTACAATCTTCAAGATCTACAAATACTACAAAATTCAAATTTTCTAAACAAAATTGTTTTATTTTCTCGTTTTGTTTGTCAAACACTAAGATAATTTGCTCTAAATATAATCATTTGAGATTTGATAATTTTGATGCTATATAAAATTAATATTGATCTGCAGTCATTTCAAAAATTAGTGCCTTTCAATCAGGTAAAAATTTATTTATTATATGAGAAATGGATTGCATAGCTTTTTAGAAAGTTTAAATCTTTAAATTCAAGTTTAGTAAATTGTCCATTTTGGTACTAATTATTACTAGCTTTATTAATAAGTCATTTGAATTAATACTTTGAAAGACTGGAGTTTTATACTCATGCATGAAGAGTCAAACCAAAATTATTCTGTATTAAGGAATACAAGAATTGTATTGAATATAAATGCTATTCAGATTTAAAATGAAAAACATAATTTTTTCATTCATTTTATCTTTTTCAATCAAAAAGTATAGAAATTTATTGATTGAAATGAGTAGATACCTATTTATAAAACAGAATATGACATTATTGTTCACCATTTTTGATTACTAAGCTTTAAATAATCACTATGAAGCAGTTTTATTTAAGCTCAAGTATGTAAATTAAATACTGAGTTAAAGCAACAATATGCGATATTAAATTAAATTAAGGTTGTATGTAATACTGGTATTTAATGCTATATATACAACAAAGCTCTAAATGGTTAATGAAAAGTGCAATCCATAAATATGATTTAATTTTGATAAATCTCAGTAGTAATATTTTTTGTGAGGTTATTTTTAACAAAACAGACAAAGCATTGTTGGTATTGAAATATATTTACGCATAAAACCACACACTAGCTTTTCATGCACATTTATGCAATTGCATGCAAATATAGACACAGCAGGGCTGAAATTGGATATGCAGTTGTAAGTGTGTGCACATTTCCAAAGTCAAAGAAGACCAAAAAAACCTTATTGTTTTTTTTTCATTTTTTCTTTTTGATCACTACAGTATACCCATATTTTTGTACTTGGCCATTCACATCTGTAGTTGGATAGGTTATTTGTATTGTATACATGTTTAATCAAATGTAGTATAGTTCCTATTATATACTTTTTAGAAATGCTTATTGTTAACAGAACAAATTGAGATGTATTTAATTGATATTGTTTCACTCTTAATGTATTTGCACACAGAGTAGAATTAGATGTTTGTTGCCCCAAAATAAAATATTTATATTTTTTCATCTAGATGGCACGTGTTACTAACATACTTTAGAGAAAATCAAACATAAATCAGTGTAGAAAATCAAAATATATTTTTAAATATATGTTTATAGACAAATAGATTGTATCTGTATGCAATGTGCCTATCAAATTTTTGATGCAGTTTGAAATTGTCTGTGCTGTACTTAAAGTTATATTTATTGTTGTCATACTAATTTTTTGTTTTGCTTGTAATATATATATATGTAGTAATAAGAAATTTAAAGCATTAGGGTCATTGATATATATATATATATATATATATATATATATATATATATAATAATTTTCTTTTATTTCAAATGCAGTTTGTTTTACATTCCAAAAAATACGAAAACCTTTGAACATTATAAGAACTATTTAACAAATGGTGCTGTATATATTTTTGTGTTTTACAAATAAATTGTGAAATATGATACATTTTAAATAAGTTGTTGCTTATGCTGATTTTTTTAAAAAATAAGGTATTATTTGTTAATCATATACAAAATATTTTTGATAAATATACCTTATCTGCATTTTACATTAAAAATATTGCTGTAATAATAAATATAGTATTTTTATACTACTGTTAATTTTTTTAATGCTTTCTTGGAAATAAAATTAATTCTAAAACTTTACTGTATGAAAATTTTAAAGTTATTTCATTTGAAATTTAGGTTCAATACTTCAATAATATTAAGGTTTAGCAATTTCTTACCAAAATTTTCCAGGTTTGGTGACAGTTGGTAAGATTTTTGGCATGGCATTAAACAACGATTTGACCCTAGACTTTTAATATATTAAAGCTGTCTGTAGACTTTTGTGTATTGAAAGTCTTTTTTGGTGACCCCATAAATAAACTACTCAGTCAATTTCAATCAAACTGGAAGGTGCACAAATAGATATTATAACAATTATATTTAAAAAATTTCAACATTTTACAGCTGATCGTTTTTGAATTATGTGAATTACATATGTACATACAGACATCACTACCTAACTAGTCAAAATGGATGTAGTTAAAAATTACGTATGTGCATAAATACATGCATACATTGAAATGTCATTCAGAAACTTTTCCAAGTAAATTTAGGCATGAGCAAAATCAATTTTTTCATCAATCTCTTAATATCAAATTTTACAATCACAATGCTTCCTTTCCTTTCAATAAGTAAGTAAAAATCAGTTGCTTCATGTTTAGAATGGTGTAGCTTAATATTATCAAGCTATTTGTAATTATCTTTTTAGCTCTCTAGTGTATGATTAAATTCAAGAAGTTTATTTTTAATCTTCACAAAGAATAAAAATGGCGATGATTATATGAATCATTTACAATTTTTTTGTTAGCTCCAAGAGAAAGATAAAATTAAAAATAGTTCTATCAATGTTGCCTCAAAAAAAAAAAAAAAAAAAAAAAAAAAAAAGATTTTCCTGGGTGCTAAAATTCAGTTTCAATGATTTACTTATTTATTGAGGTTGTCATTTTCACCAGAGAAAATATACATGCAGTTCTTAAATTTGTCAGTATGTTGAGGTCAATGTTTTTGGACACCCTGTATATTAGGATACTGGAACAGAGTTGTAATCCTTAATTTATTCTAAATAATTTTATAGGTCTGGGTTTCTGTACAAGTAGACAGTTTGATACTTATACTCTCAATTATTGTATATTCACAAGAAGCAGGATGAATAGGAAAAAACACAGACAGACTAAAGAAATTAACATTGTCTTTACAGACTATGCCTTACTGAAAATAAAAATGGGAATATACTGTTGTTACTTTTACTTGGTTGAAGGGATTGGACAAGTGTCAATTAAACAAAAGCACATATTGCCCTGTTATCCAGATTATTTATCAGGAAAGAAGACCAACATAGACTTTATTGCCTCTAGAATGATATAAAACAGGTTTCACAGTTCAATCTAATACAGCACCTTCCAAAACTACTCATAATTGTTCTGGAAGTTGCTGTGTTCTAGTGATGTTGCATATAAACAAAAACACTACAAATAAATTTTTAGTGGATTACAAAGCAGAATCCATTCCTTTTTCCACAACATATAGTAAAACAGATTGTTAAAAAAAAAAAAAAACTCAGTTTCAAAGTAATATGGTGCAAATGCTATGGCTAAATACAAGTTATGTAGAGTTTGGAGGGATGCTATCCCCTTCTTTTTTTTGAGCTTATGTGTCATCATATTTTTTATTTCCAATTGAGTTTTGCATCTTCCTGGCTTAAGAACAGAATACATACATACAGGTACAATTATTTCTCGCTTAATAGTATAGAAATTCATTACTTGATTGCTGAGCCCATATTCTTTTAAAAACAGTGTATTGAAAAGTCATGTGAAAGGGTATTAAATTACACTCATGTCCATAAATTAAGGATAATTCAGAATCACACAGAAATTAATCTCTAAAATAAAAATTTCACCTGTGGAATGATCACAGACATCTTGAAGAATAATATGCAAATTACAGGAAACCACCAGATGGCGTGGATGGTACGTTACAATGACGAGAGTGTAAGAGAGGGGTATATAAGGAATGGTGGCAAAGAAGTAAAATTGTTCACAAGCGCTGTGTAAGCCTTTCAGTGCAAAAACCGCATAGTTATGGCACAAAGGAGGCATTTGGATGATGTTTTACGTGGCAGAATTATCGGACGACTGGAATGTTTACGTACCCAGCTGGAAGTATCCGAGGAACTTGGAATCGCCCAGAGTGTCATCTCCAGGCTTCGGCAACGATTCCAAGATGATGGTAATGTGAGTAGACGTTACAGCACAGGTCGCCCCCGAGTTACAACGCCGAATGAGGACTGCTATTTGGCAGTTACTGTCAAAAGAAACAGACGGAGTACAGCATCAGACCTGTCTCGTCAGCTCTCTTCAGCTACCGGTATGACAGTTTCAAGGCAGACCATGTTCAGACGCTTAGGGCACATTGGTCAATATGCTCGTAGGCCTGTCAGATGTGTTCCACTTACCGCAACTCACTGTCGCCTGCGATTAACCTGGAGTAGAGAGCATGCATTGTGGACACCGCAACAGTGGTCTTGTGTAATGTTTTCCGACAAGTCCAGGTTTAGTTTGGAGTCTGATTCTCGCCGGACATTCATCTGGAGAGCGCCAGGTACCTGTTACCACCAAGAGAACACCATTGAAAGACACCGTTACGATGGTGCAGGATGACTCCTTTGGGGAGGAATTATTCTTGGTTCCAGAACTGACCTGCATGTTCAGAGTGTAACGATGAGAGGCCACATCTATCGGGATGTCATTCTGGAACAACATGTATGTTTGTTTCGGGCGCCATGGGTGCTGAATTTGTGTTTATGGATGACAACGCCCGTCCTCACCGTGCAAACATTGTAGACGAATGCCTTCAATCGGAGGATATCACCCGTATGCATTGGCCAGCATACTCACCGGACTTGAATCCAATAGAGCATGTGTGGGATATGCTTGGCCGACGAATTGCAGCCCGTCAACCCCCTCCCACCTGTCTACCGGAACTTCGGAGTGCATTGCTTGATGAGTGGTGTAATATTCCCCAAGATCAGATTGATCATTTGATACTCAGCATGCCTAGGCGTTGTCAGGCCTGTATTGCATCGTCCGGGAGACATACTCCGTATTAACCATCCTACTAACCATGTTAAACTGTTTTTTGTAAATAGGTTCTTTTTTGAAATTTGGTCAAGGGAGTAAAACTTGTAATTTTTATTAATTATGTCAAACATATAGCATCTTTTTTGCTCTTTACTTTTTGTTTAATAAATAGACTTTACAAATAAGTCAAATTTGTTTTGCTGCTTTCTCTTTCTTTGCCTGAACTTCATTATCCTTAATTTATGGACATGAGTGTATTTTACTTCATAATTTAATCTATTGTCTTTATTAACATTTTCAAACAAGGTTGAAAAGTGTTTATGATTTCGGTTTGTGTGTCTGTCTATCCGTTCGTGCTCTAACTCATGTAAATATGCATCTATTTCTTCGAAATTTATATACATTACTAGCTGCGTGCCCGTTCTCCGCACGGTAGGGAACGAAACTTTTTCTTACATGTATAGTTCGAATTGATTCCAGAGATTTGGAATCTAAATATAAGCAAAATGATTTGACTCTTGGCGTAAAGTTACTCATTACTTATTCGTAAAGTTAGTATAAGTACTGACCTGTGACCATTGTTAATATTATGACGCAAAAAACTATGTCGGTGTCATTCACGATCAGAAAAGAAAAGCTTGACGGTTTTCAGTGAAAATTCCTAATTTTCAAAATGTCTCATTTCTGCATCATACTCTTTTTTAGATTTAAGTTATGCCATTAATACCTTAGATACTACATGAAGTGGAGAACCGTTTTATTTTATAATTAAATAGTTGTGTACCCGCTCTTTGCAAGGCAAGAGAAGAACATTTTCCTAAAATGTGATCATAACTACTTGTGACAAAACAGAATCTCCAAGAAAAAAGAAAGTTCTGTTACAGTCTTTTCTGTTGAAACTACCGCGGGATATATTAACGCGACGTAGAATTACTTAATGTTTTGTTAGCTGTGATGTAATACGGCTGTTGAAAAATGAATAGAAGACTTAGTTTCACAAAATATTTATTAATGCGGTATATTGTGGTTTGATCAATATTGCCTTATCATATCTACTTACTATTAATTATACTATCTTTTACTGATACCAATACAATATACTGTCGTTTTGCAACCGTTAATGCTTAATTTAAAGAAACGGTTTAGATATTTGCCACGAATGTAGGCTTTTACTCTTTGGTGATACTTTGCAATTTACGCATTAGCATAAACGATAATCATTTCAGTTTATGGTTGCCACTAAATCAGCTCTCCATAAATTTTTACGCATAGTTAACGCTAGATATCATACCGAAAATTTTAAGCTGCTTCTATTGGAATGAAAATAATTCTTTACTTAAAAATTCGTAAAAAATCTCCTAATTTATATTTTCCTCTGGTTTTTCTTTTAAAAGAGGGCGAAATGTGTGTTCCGTCATTTGGCAAAATATTAAAAAGTTATGACGGATAGAATTCAAGATGCAGCAATTTAAAAAATATTTTACGAAAGTCAGCGTCAAATTTAATTTTATTTGAAAAATTCACAAAAATCTGAAAATTATGTTACACAGTCCGAACAAACAATTTTTAAAAGAAAATTTTCTCCTCTATCCGATGATGTAAATTTCGTTTTCTTGCGAGTGTAATGACCAGCGTTATTACGTATTAAGCGAGAAAAATCGCTAAAAATCGGACAAAACATAAAATAAAACATTTTTTAATTCAAATTTCGAAAAAATCGCTCCGAGGCGTATTAGGATCTGTCCTAGTGAAGCCGTATGCAAAATTCGGGAGGTCTGCGACAAACCGTCTCGGCGCAATGCGATCCAGAGACGCGCGCAAAAAGATCGGTGGTCACAAACCTACCTACATAGCTACATACAATGTTTACTCTCGGATTTTATTATATATAAGATTGTTATCTACTGTACTATGGACCCTATTGAAAATGCTGTATGTAGCATTTAAAGTTTTTCTACGGGAGCACTCAAAATATTCACAATGCATTGCACCCTATGGGAAGTTATTCTTTAAAGCGTATCATCCTACTATATAGTTACACTGATCCTTAACTCCAAGATAAAACTTTTTCTGCCATTACTGCAAAACGTTTGCAAAATTAATCACAAAAAGCCTAATAACATCTAGACCTTTTGTATGATCCGCCTGAAAATTTTTCATATGTATAAAAATATAGAAAACAATCTGTGCTCCATTAAAAATCTGAAAATCCACCTGTTCCCTTACTAAGCAATTTTTGTCTGTTTTCAGCTACATTTTATTCCCGAGAGTAAAAAAAGTTAATTAATTGCATGACAAAATTAGCTATTGCAGGTGAGAATGACTTCATATTGATGTCACAGTTATCGAGCTTTTTCCAGATCTATCGGTTTAATTTTTTTTTTTCACAAATAAAATGATTTCCTCAGGATGTTCCCAGCAAAACAAAATTATTCCAATGCAAAAGGTTTCCACATGTTCCCAGAAGAGCATGAAATTTAATTTGAGTATACATAATAAACATTGAAAGGAAGTTATTTATTTTAGGTGGATAAAGATTGAATATATTGAGTGTAGACAAGCTTTTGCCAAATATTTTTTCTGGCGCCCATTGCACATGGAAAATTAATTTTGTACTGCTAGCACTTAAAAGAATAAATTTCTTGCTCTCCGTGTTCGTGTCATATCGTTATGTTGTATAAGAGAAATATTTATATTTTTAATGTTGTACTAACAAGTTTTAGAGGTGTTTATGATTTTGGTTTGTCTGTTCTGTTGTCCACACGCGCAATGCTCTGTCATAAATATACATTGATTTGTGCAAAATTATATGGGTTTTTTTTTTCTATGTGCTGTACCCTGTACCTATTGAAAATGTGTAAGTAGCATTTATAGTTCTTTTACTGGAGAAAAAAGAAATCCAATACAGTGTACTCTTTGGGCATGAAAATTTTGAAAAGGCATTCTTGAAAATGTATTTTAGAGATATTTGGTTTTTTGAAAGAAAACTAAGTTGGCATACATATTATTAAGTATCTCGAAATAATGCTCGTGTTTAATTTCAATACATTACAAACTGTGGCATTTGAGACACTAATACACTTATAGCACAAGACAATGAACATAAATTTTTTATATTATTCTCTAGTTAAAACCATGCAAAAAAAATTTTAAAGGTCTTTTACAGGGTCTCATAAAATTACATTTATAGTGATAATAAAACATCATCATATCTCCGAAATCTTGCCAGATTTAAGGAAAATACATCGCCAAGTTTAATGAAAAAATGTTGTTTTGGAAAGTGTTTTGTAATCAATGATTTTGCATTATTTATCTTGTTTTTTAAATTTGCAGTTGATTTCCTTTTTTCCCCCCTTTGTCTTGAGTGTCTTCCCTTTGACTATGTATCTATATAATATTAATGTCAATGAATTTTCTTCACTAAGGTTTTTGTAATTTTTAAAATTTGAGTTCATCGGTATGCTGTAAAATGCATAAATATATGTAATTCTTCACTATGTACGAATATCGCAACTGAAAAATAAAAGCAAGAATTGAAAATTAGGATAAAAGTTGCCTTTTTAATCCCAGCGCTTTTCAATTAAGAGTCTTCATTAGAAAGAACAAAAGCAATCCTGCTGTTTCGTGTGCGATTCTGAGTCAGTGGAGGAAGCAAATAGCATATAAGTGCAAGCTATTCCCAATCCTTAATTCAAATGGGAAATAATTTATATGGGGAATTTTTTTAAATATACAATTTTCACTGTGTCCCCATGTCCCAATTGGGAACATGGGTCATTTGTGATTATACTTTTACATTGGTCTCAAAAGTAGAATATAGTGATGGGTAGTTTAAAGAATAAGTGAAATATTAAAAACTAATGAAAGACTTATTTTAAAGTTTTAGTAAAGATATGAATTCAGTTTCAAGGGGGAGAGAGGGAAATGTATCAAGATAGCTCAATAAAAATTTACGAAAATGTCTATTTTTATGATTTTTTGTCCATTTTCGCAATAATGATAGAAATGCAACTTCTAATTCAAAAAATCAAGTAATCTTTTAACTATATATCAGCTGATTTTTTTCTTGTTTTGCAAGTCAGTATTAATAAAATTTAATATTTCAAAAAAAAATTAATTTGATGTTCCCAATAGGGAACATTTTCCTGTAAAAGGTTAAGATTGTACTATACTACGTTCAACGATATGTTCGGAGGCAGGGGCGTAGCCAAGGGAGGGGGGGGAACCCCAAAAAATTTCTCATGGGGGTCATAACCGCCCCCCCCATGAGAAATTTTTTGCCATACAAAATGTATTTTCTTCACTACATTATCACACATATGTATACATATATATGAGTTGCAGTAGTCGTAACGCCCCCATGAAAAATTATTGGCAACGCCCCTGTTCGGAGGTATATGTATATGTTACGGCCAAAGCCCGAAATCGGCCTGTTCGCGAACTGGCCGGCCAATTCACATTTTGGCCAACGTTGCTGGAAACTTACAAGCCAATGTCCAATCTTTTTTTGAGTTTGGGCTTTGGCCGGCCGATTCGCGAAGTGGCTTGGGACGATCGGCCAAAGTAGGAAGATAGAAATCAAGAGCAGATTGTTTTACACACTGTTAAAAATGGAGTATTTAAAAATGATATTTAAAAATAAATACTTCTGTGTACTGTTTTTTTTTTTCTTTTCTTTTTTTAAAAGTACAATATTTTTAGAAACGAGTTCAAATATAAGTGACATCGCTGAGTTAAATATAAGCTTGTAATATATCAAAATATGATCTCGTGTTATTCTGCTCTCATATTAAAGCCATAATAGAAAAATAATAGAATTTTTTCAACTACCTGTAAGGGGTATCCTTAGTCTTTTTCTGCTCCATAGACCTAATGCTAACGATCCCAGATCACATTGTCCCCAAAATATCGCTTCAAAAAATATGAAACTTTTTGCAAAGGCAAATAGATACCGCTCAGTCTACCATTTCACTTCGGGCTTTGGCCAAGGATTCCCAGCCACTTCGCAAAATGGCCAGCCAAAGTAGAATATACAATATTAATTGCAAGTACTTTGGACTTTGGCCAAACCTCTTGGCCAAAACGCAAATCAGCCAGCCAAATCGCGAATGGGCCGAACTTCTGGCTTTGGCCGTAACATATATATATTAAGTACGTATCGCGATAATTTTTTATCATGTTAACCGATTTCTATGATCATAATTTCGTTAGAAAGGAAATAGCTTAAAGGTGTCATATATTAGTTTGATCTCGTTTTAATGATATTATCAATCAGAAAATCGGAGAAAACTTCAACGTTTTTAAACAATTAGCTAAAGTTTGTCGGTGATGACGGTCATGGGCGTAGCCAGGGTGGGGTAGCTGCCCCCCCCCTAAAATGAGCTAGTCATAAGGTCTGATTATGACAAACCTGGGCATTCTCCGGTTAGACTCCATGTCCTGCCCCCCCATAATGAAAATCCTGGCTACGCCCTTGATGACGGTATGTAAAATCTCGTTGTTGTTGTGCTGTTGTTACTAATGCCCTTTGGTAACCGCGGAACGGTGCCAGATCCTGCATAAAGGATGGCGATGTTCGAAAGGGAGCGACTTCCACGTTAATGAGCCCCAGGGAGGAAGACCCAACTCATCTGGGGATCTCGTAATTTTGAACCAATTCCAGACCTAAAATCTGGAATCGGAACCCCCAGAAATATCATTTGAACACGGAAGACTGATTTTATTGTGCATCAGCTCCCATTAGTGTACAGAGTCCCACAGCAGTCCAGTCGAGAGAGGAGTGCGATCGTAAGCGCTTACACTCCCAAGCACTTTCATGTTCAAGATGGTGCTGTTCCACTTTCTGTGCTCTTGCAAGAACGGAGTTTAGTGACTAAGCCATTGCGGGACATGTAAAAACTCGCCCAAGGCACCGGCGACTAAAAAGGCGAAGTTTGCTACTAATTTAAAGATTGCGCGACTTGGATGACTTTTTTGAATAAAAATTGTCATTTTGATACTATTTTCAAGTTTTTGGCTACTTGTAGCTTACTCCAGGTGGCTAATTTTTAAATCAGATTTCGGTTTTTGACAACTCCCTTTTCTTTTCAAAATTGCAATTGGTCATTCATCAAACAGTCCAATCTGGTTTTTTAATCGTACAATAAAAATGAATGTACCACATGCTCTTTTATATAATGAATGCAGTTTTTTAATTCCTTATTTTATTCATTTCTTCTTAACTGAAGTTAAATGACGCATGTTTACTTTTTAACTACAAAATTTATGCAAAAATGCTACTTTTTTGGTAACTAAAATCAAGAAAATGGTTGCTAAACTGGTGACTTTTTTAAGTCGGTCAGGTTCCCAATGATACTATTTTTGCCTCCTGAAATGGATGTACACCGTGCTCGCCGCATACTTTTGGTAATTTGTGAAGTTTGGCTCCAAAAATTAACAACCTTGCGATATCTATTTGAACTCACCGTTGAAATATCTACAAAGATACAATGATTTTTCTCTTTACATTACTTTAAAAAAATCCTGATTTCTATCCACAAGCACATGGGAACCCAGTACGACTGTCATATTAATGACTATGTCATTTTATCTCTCGCCTCCTTTATTGAAAATTGTCCCAAAAACGCGACATAAAAGTTGTTGAGTATTTTACATATATTTAAATACTATTAGATCACAACAGCTTTAATCTATTGTTACAATATTTCGTAAGCTGAAGAATTTGCATCATATGTATTTTTCTATAAATAGGTTACAATCATAAAAATTTCAACAGCTTAAGAAAATTGTTAAGTATTGGATTGTTTATTTTTTTATTATTGTGCAATGTATTATCCTCCTAAATTGTGTATCCCTCAATAAACATTTATCTACTTAACTGTAACTGTGCTCGCGCACGCATTCTTTTTACTTCTTCTATACTTTTCCCTTGGAACTTGGCGAATTGAAACGCTAAATAAAGATAATTACGAAACAGGGAAACATAAAACATGGACTCGTAAAATTAAGGATGCATCAAGAATAAATTGTAAAAGGTGTAAACGCATCGGGCACTGGGCTAGCGAATGTGAAAGTGGAAAAAAGTATCATTTTAAACAGAAGCCTAACAACCTGGGATTCTTATCCACTCTGGATGACTCAAAATGGCGACTGGAACTTGGAGAATTCAAACGCTGAAATATTACGAAACATGGAAACATAAAACATTATAACTCGGCTTTTCGAGCTTCGTCAGGGGAGACCCCCCCCCCCCTGAACCCCCCTAATGTTTTAGTTTCATTATTGCAATATTAAAACGATATTAATTGACTATGTCATTTTATCTCTAATCTTTCGTGTATTTCGCCTGGTAACCCTATGTTGAAATTTTTATGATTGTAATCTATTTATAGAAAAATACATGTGATGCATATTCTACAGCTTACGAAATATTGTAACAATAGATTAAAGCTGTTGTGAACTAATAGTATTTAAATATATGTAAAAAATATATGTGGTGCATATTCTACCCTATTCTACTTCGTCAGGGGGAGATCCCCCCCTAAACCCCTCCTAATGTTTTAGTTTCATTATTGTAATATTAAAACCATATTAATTGACTATGTCATTTTATCTCTAATCTTTCGTGTATTTCGCCTGGTAACTCTATGTTGAAATTTTTATGATTGTAATCTATTTATAGAAAATTACATGTGATGCATATTCTACCTACGAAATGTTGTAACAATAGATTAAATCTGTTGCGAACTAATAGTATTTAAATATATGTAAAATTATGTCGTATTTTTATGTCGGTTTTTGGGACAATTTTCAATAAAGGGGGTGAGAGATAAAATAACATAGTCATTAAAAATACATGTGATGCATATTCTACAGCTTACGAAATATTGTAACAATAAGCTGTTGTGAAATTAAAGTATTTAAATATCCCAAATAGCACAAATATATCCATTGCTTATCTATAAGGAATCATATTTGGATAATGGGTATATCTATTAGAAGTCCAAGATCCTCCAGATAACATAAAATGGACCTCTATAAGAGATTTGGGGTGTAATCTCTAAGGACTAGACAACATCTATAATATCCCGGATGTCTGTAAGAGATCTATATCCAAGTAGCATGGATATTAATTGGACGGTCAAAACATTCAAGATTTATCGGGGGGAAAAAGTGAATTGTGACGTCATTACTATGACTTTTTTTACCCACTGAGAATTCTTTCTCCGTTCTCTGAATTTTGCTGCTGTCATCTATTGTCTATTATCATACACTAAGAACTTCAAGTTACTTAAACCTATTTTCTTCGGCTGGGTTCGAACCATGGATCCAAGACGTGAAAGGCGAGCATTGTAACCACCAGGCAGACTCGATTCGCAGTGAGAAGACCAAAGTTTGAAGTAATTGTTGCTTCAATTTCTGAATGTAAACACTTTTATGTATCTAAATAAATAAAATTAGAATTTGCCGTACACTACTTGGTATCACAAAATTTTGCGTTTTCTATCCGTTTTAAGCATTTGGGACCCCAGTACAACCGTAAAAAAAAAAAAAGTTTGTCTGCACATCACGTAAAACTGACTGAAGCGAATGAAATAAAATTTGGTGACATGATAGGTGGTCACTCAACTTAAACTATAGGCGTCGAATTTTTAAAAAATTCATTAGATTTTGAGATTTTCTGAAAATTCTTTCAAACTGCGCAATTTTTTTTCGCACATCACGTAAAAACGACTAAATGAAATTTGGTGACATGATAGATGATTACTCAACTCAAGCTATAGGCATCGGATTTAAAAAAATTTCTTACTAGATTTTGCGATTTTTCTGAAAATCCTTTCAAACTGAGTAAATTTTTGTTTCAGTAGCCATCCAATCTTCTACGTAAATAAGATGTCTACAAATGCATCTCTTATGGATGTTATACACGCACATCCAATAGATTTGTAGCTTTGGATGGCAATTAAATATCTATGGGACATCTATTTTATTAGCTACATAAGATGTCTACTGATGGATTTCTTATGGATGTCATAAATACATTTCCAATAGATATCCTTTTTCGGATGACTATTAGATATCTATAAGCCCTCTAAGGATATCTTATAGAGGTAGCGATTTAGATGTCTTATAGATATATATTTTTCTCCGCATATAAATATCCTTTAAATGTCCTGGATGTTATAGATCAGTTTGGATATCTATTAGACCTGATTTGGACATAGTGTGCTGTGTGGGTATATGTAAAATTATGTCGCTTTTTTGGGACACATTTTTTGGACAATTTTCAATAAAGGGGGTGAGAGATAAAATGACGTAGTCTTTAATACCGTCTTTGAATAAAAAACTTTTTTTCCCCATCTTATATTTATTTAATTCTTTTCAGTCTGAATATTGTTTCTCCGTGGTATTTCTGTTGGAGGTCTGCAAGACGTCTCTTGCGATGCGTTGCGGTTTCTTTCATGTACGTGGTTTTTATCCTAATAATGTATCCATCAGTAGCAGTAGAAAGCGTCCGTGCTGCTCAATACCAGAGACTTGATTAAAATTAATCCCCACTGACAAATCTCACGCGGAAGCATCGATTTTTTGCCATTAGAGCTCATTAGAGTCGGGATTCCGTGCTGGAATGTATATCAGACTTCTGTTGAACAAATCATTGAGCAATCGCTACAAGTTACAAAGGAACAACTGCTAAAAATCGTCTGCATTTATAGGAATACTACGCGAATCTTTGTCACACTCGTGAACAGATATCTATCCTAGGGAATCGCTAGCAGTCCATGATAACCAACCAAGCTTGTAAAAAGCTTGAAATGAAAAAAAAAAGCGTATTCATACTTTTTTTTTAATAATTGAAAATAAAAATTGTTTACAGATTGATACAAACTGTTTACATAATTTTTTCCCGTTGTTTTTTCCCTTTGTCCCCATTTTTTTTTTTCAGAAAGAAGTGTTCTTCATGACAACTGAAAAACGTTGTGTAGTTCGCCTTAGCTTGGTTGGAGGCGCGGCCAGTGCCGTAGCTAGGGGCTGGCCAGGCAAGCAGTTGCCAGGGGCACCAGAGTCAGAAAAGTACACTTTGCAGACTCTTTCTACATAATAGTAAGTAAGAGTACGTCTTACGGGCAGGGGTAGAATCTTGTGATTTTTTCACTGGGCAATCACTGAATTTATTTTGGTTGACCGAAAACAAAGTTTTTTGCCCTTAAAACTTTCGCTACACAAAAGTTTTAGCAATATGCGGCCATTACTATGCACATAAGTTGTCAAACGTTTATTTATAAAATTGCCATTATTAGGAAATGAAAATAGAAATAGAAAGAAGTTCAGAATGCTGCATTTTTTTTTTCATGCTTTTTTTTTTTCTTTTTCTTTTCAAAGATAGAAAATGTTCTATCAATAGTTAGGTAGATACGAGTTGATTTGTGCGAAAAAGCACAATTTTTTGAACAAAATATTTAATAAAATCGAAAAACAGTATCGAAAAATTCAAAACATCAATACTCTGTGCCATTGAAGCTACAAGTGTTAGTGTATACAAAGTTTCAGGTTGATCGGACAATAGGAAGTGGGTTAAACTTCGTCTACAAATTTTGAACTGGAACGACATGCACAGAACGAGCTAATAAAAGCTTGAAACAGGAAAGTTAGAAGTGGAATCAAATATTTTAATGAATAACTTTCATTGAATTATTATTCATAAATTATTGAATAAATATGAATGAATTATCTTGTATAGAAAGTTTTTCATTTGAAGATAATTCCTAACAAAGAGAGAACATGTTTTAGATTATGTCTCTCTACTTCTTTAGTTTTATGAAACTTGTTACTAATTTTCTAATTGCTAAAGTAAAATATTTTTAGTCAATTATTAATGGTTGGAATTTAAAAAAAAAAACATGGCATAACTATGTGCACATCTCATCGATTTCTATTCGTGGTGGAGTCTGAACGTTTTCTTTAGTAAAACTATAAAAATAATGAATTTATTTCAATTTTCCAAAACTTTCGACAAAAAAAAAAAATAATTGTAAGTAAAAACACTGATACGCCTTAAAACAATTATTCTTGAAAATGCGAAAAACAAGAAGAATTGAGGAGAAAAAAGAAAAACTTTTCGATTTTCAGTTTACAGTGATATAGCAATTCAAAAGAACCATACCACAAATGAATAGAATGTTCACTGCATTTTAAACTTCTACAAACCATCACAAAATCGTTTAATTTAAATTAACACGTGTTCTTTTAAAATTGAATTTTGTAGGAAATTACAAGGAGCAGAAGCAATTTCATAAAAGTAAATGATTAAACAAATGCTTCTTGAATAGGGACTGTTTTTTTTTTCCCTCCCTAATCAAACCTTTTAAACAAGCATATTGATTTCGAGGACCAAGCGGATAAGAATGGAATTGAAGCGCCAGTAATGTGTTCGAGAAACCCTCTTCAATTAAATAGAGCGAGATTAAACTAGGGTGCTGAACTTTTCGAATATGTTTGAATTGTAAATTTCTTTGGAATTCTTCATGAAGAAAAAACTTTTGGGGGAGTATTTTTAATTAGTAAAGGGGAAAAAAGTCGGTTTAACAAATTTAATGTTATTTGTATTGAATATGAATTTAAAAAAATGAGATAATGTATTGAAGCAATAATTAAACTAGTCGATAAAAATTTACTTTTCTTTCCTAACAAAAATGGAATTAGCTGTCTATAACTAATTTTGCAGTGAACAATTTAAAAATAATAGTTATTAAAGCTGTAGCACGTACAGTTTTTTTGTTATGACTATCTTACCAGTATTGATAGGAAACGAAAAAACATTTTAAACACACTTTTTTAAAATTATCAATTTCATTAATTTATCATGGAATGCTATTGTAATATGAGATGATATACATATTTTAAACGAAGTAGAAGATCAAACCATAGCTCTAATTAAATACGATGAGATGATGTCCCTTTCTTCTTTTATGTGGTGTAAAATCTTCTTTCTTTAGAAACCAGCAGTAGTCACCCATCATTGCTGGTTCAAAATGACTAAGATATCGAGTTTTTAGAGCCCTAATGTCCTGATGGAATCTTTCTCCTTGTTCGTCACTAACCATGCAAAGATTTTATGGAAAAAACTCCAAATGTGAATGTGAAAAGTTAATTTTGAGTGACATTCGACACCCCATGGCTTGGTAGGGGTCGAGATCACACAGTTTAATGTGCTTTATGAGATCAAAATAAATAAACTATTTTCATCTGCTGAACGATAGAGGTTTTAAAAATGTAATCCTATGTCAATATATCTCCTGCGGTAGTTTCAGCAGAAGAGACTTCACGAACTTTTTTTTCCTCTGAAAAATTTTCAAGAAGAAGTTATTCTATCAGGATTTTATAATTTTTGTCCTTCTTGTTTCTTTAAAAGCCTCTTACCACTTTCACAAATGATTTCCAAGCTGCTAATTCCTTTGATTTAGCTTTCCTTCAAAAGCAGAGTCGCAAATCACTTTTATGATTTGAGGTCCAATAAAAATGCCTTCTTTAAGCTTAGTTTCACTTCAACTTCTTCAAGTCTTTTTAAATATTTTTAAATCCCTCACCTTCTTTGTTCATAGCCTACACAAAATTTTTCATAAGTCCTAATTTAATGTGGCGCGAGATTAAGAACTTTTCCCGATTCAATAAGGGGAGTATACTTAATATTGCTAGTTCCAAGCTGAAAAAATGTTCGTTCTGTTTGGCTATTCTTTTTTTATCAAATGATGTACTGTTGCACGGCTATCTCACAAACATAGAAAGCAACAATATTTTGTAAACCCACCTTGAAGACCCATTAATATGGCTATGATCTTTAAATCACCACAAATTTGCCAATTGAATTGTTTATACTTAATTGCATTTAGAATAGTTACCATGTTTGTGTAAGTTTCTTTCATCGAAGCTGAATAAGCAGCTGGTATAGATGGTTTCTTGTTTCCATTATGGATCAATACAGATTTTAAGCTATATTTGGAAGAATCTATAAAAAGGCGCCATTTTAATGGCTCATGCTAAATATCTAGTTCCTTTATTAATCCATCTATATCAAAATAAACACAAACTGAACCTTCCGTTCTATAAAACTCCAAGTAAAGCACATTTATTTTTCGAAAATATGTAATACTTGTTCCACCTGCCAATAGTACCTGCCTTTATTCCACTCTTGCAGTCTAGAACCGAGAAGTTCCGCCTTCTGTTTCGAAAGGCCCAGATCCCGACCCAAATCATTGAGTTCATTTTGACGAATAAAATGGGGTTAGCTCGAAGTCTAAGGTCTAAAGTTAGGATCGAAATTGTCTTCAGCTATACCTGTTTCGGATGCGTCTTCAGTGTCACTCACCTCTTGATTGTATATGTATATATCTTTCCAATTCAATGGTGGAGTTGGAATCGGCAAGCCTTCGCATGAGGAACAGGTCGGAGTGCAGATGGTATATTAGGATATTCAATTTTATGCATTTGCTTTCTTGAATATCCTTCTGTGTTATTCGTTAGACAGAAGTAACAGTCTTCAAAATGATTTGAAGCTTCCCGCCTCACCACAGGGACAGCAAGTGGCATAGAACTTCTATTGCCTTTCATCCACTGAACAAGAGCCACATTACAACTTACACAGCACATGCGAGGAGCCCAACTTTTATCTTGGTCACCAACTTTGCACCCGAAATACAGAAAATAAGCGTTTTTCACTTCTTGTGATAAATGTCTGCCTTGTGCTTTAATATGAAACGTCCACAAATGTAACAAAATTTATCAGGCGTAGTTTTGCAACATCTATGCTGAGAACTTGTCATTTTCGATATGAATTATTATAAAAGCACACAACCACACTTAACAAGAATTTTTCTATTCTGGGAAGACGGAAATGACTAAATAAGTCAGGGTTACAGGGTTGCCAGCAGGGGTTGGGCGTAGGCATTTGGCACAAAAATCATTAAAAATAGTGGACGATTCCATTTTTTGTTATACAAAAATGAGACGTGGTGGGACTTTTTTACTTGCAGTTATTTAAATAACAATATGAATTAATTATAAAAACAATAATTTGGTCGTTGTTAGTGAACCACTGTAGACCAGTGTGCAATTTCAGAAATTTAGGAAAGGTATTTTGTGCAGCTTTATTTTGAAATGTTTAGGTTTTGTCTAACGTAGAATTACGCTCCTCCATAATGATTCTTTGTAAATATCTTTTTTTCCCCTACAAGTTGGATGAACTAACCGGTACTTCTTTTATGGCAGTCAGAAACTTGCAAGTTAAAAATTAAAACTGCGCTAGATTCACTAACGTTGCCACAAAATTTACACCAAACATGAAAATAAATTCACAGTTTGGGCGATTCTAAATAGATTCTCGAGATCACACAGTTTAATGTGCTTTATGAGATCAAAATAAATAAACTATTTCCATCTGCTGAACGATTTGCCGGCACAGCCCGCTGCGTCAAAAAAGGGTCTCTAGATCTGTGGCACGCGATGAACGTTACGATCGTCCGCCATCTTGCTGGTAGTTTAGTCGAGCGATGGCAACGGCTGTCCTTTTTTTCAGCATTGGGCAACCTATCCAGCTGTTCTCGCATTCTTCCATTTTTCAGCAGATGCCAGTGCTGTTAAAAATAAGAGACACTTTTTTTTTACGGGAAATGACGTGCCTAAAAGTAAAGGATTCTTGTGGAGCTATCTCACCCGCAACTATTTTTATAGAAATCAAATCTATTCTTCGTGACTGGCAACAGTCAAAACGTCAGAGTTTGGTGTTCCCAGAGCAGGAACACTGCACGTTAAAGGATTAAGATATATAATGAGACCTATGCCAGTATCACTTCTCTTTGAAGAAGCTTATCAATTTTCTACTAAGAGCTACAGATGACCAAAGTTGAAATCTTGAAAAGTATTTATCGTAGAGAGAGGTAATTTTGAGGATTTAGAAATTTAATGCAACATGCGTGAGATTCTGTTGCAAGCTTTAAGAATGTGTTTTGATGGAAACTGCTGTTATGATGCTATATGAAGTTGGGGAGTTCTGATCCATTCCATTCGTGGTGAGCATTTTTGCTCTAAACATTATAATTTTGCAACCTAGTGTCATAAAATGATTTAATAATAAATTTCTGAAACTTACATCAAGTCGCGTAGTTAAAATACAATGTGCTGTTGTGCTACTATGCCAGACAATGTGTTGTGTTGTTTGTTTGGGCAAGCCTACACGAGGAAAATCTGCCTATGGGAGGAGGAATTTTTAAGGGGTTCTAACGAGTATTCACGTTACACCTGGAGAATACCGCCTCAAACTCCAGACCGTTAGAACGACAGCCGCGCGGAGGGCCCGAACGTGGGACTTTGACACTTCAGCCGAGTCTTATCCACTCGGCCATGTTGGGGCTCGCACAATGTGTTGTAATACAGGGTGTGTCACAATTCCCTCCCGGTTTTGGAAGGCATACAAAACATATATTAACAATATTGCAACAAAGTTGACTTTATTGGATTAAGAAATGTTACAAATTTTGTTTCATAAATGTTCAATCTCTGAACTTTTAAATCGTGAGGCATAGGGGGCATGAACACAAGATCTTTTATGTAACCCCATACAAAAATCACATGGAGTTAGGCCCGGAGAGTGAGGTGGCCACGGAAGGAAGCGATTCTCGTCGTCAGAACCTCGACCAATCCAACGCCGAAGAAGCGCGTTATTTGTAAAACACAACTTGTAATGTTTCTTTCTCCAGTAAAGTCAACATTGTAGCTGTAATGGTAATGTATTATTTTTTATGAGCCTTCCAAACCCGGGAGGGAATTGTAACACACCTTTACTACAACATTGGCCTTGAAACCTGAATCACGATGTGCTGGAGGAATTTACCCGCTCGTTCTGCAAAAGGTACATTTTTCAGTGTACTTTTTGCAGTAATAAAACAAATTTTTGAATATTTTCGTTTAAGAAAATAAATTTATAAATATTTTCGTTAAGAATTAAATAAGATGTATGCACTAAGATATTAATTTATGTAAAATTGATTTAGGAGTGTGTGCATATGATTATTTCATGCATACTAGCTCAAAACTTTGGCTTTGAAAGTTTTAAACTGCTTATTTACATATCCTGTTGCAGAATAATCTCAACTTCTAACCATTGTTTGACAAGGAAATTTTAATATGAATTAAAACTGGAAGTACCAAACAAACAGCCTTACTTTAATTTTTCACAAAGCATTCTGAAGATTTCAAATAAATAAGTGTTTACTGAACACGCATTGGAATGCACGTATTGATTTATGCAGATTACTCGAGATTACAAAACACTTCCAAGAATAAGAATACTGATAGAAATATTCGAAAAGTTTACGCAAAACAGAAAGCTCTCTAGTTTAATTAAACGCATATAATTCATTTCAACAAAAAAATAAATTTCTTTAATAGGAGCAGGATGCTAATGTTCTGTGACTTTAAATTAGATTAATCATTCACTTTCAAGCAGTTAACTAATCTCGAAGGGGAACATATTTCAATTCGAAGATATAAAAGAAGGAAAAGAAAATTTATTTTATTTGCATGCATTTGCACAGTTCTGGTAGAATTGTTTTTGCTTTTAGATGAGGGAAATGTTTTACTGCCTTCATAAAATATGT
This sequence comes from Cheiracanthium punctorium, assembly GCA_038373885.1. NCBI lineage: Eukaryota > Metazoa > Arthropoda > Arachnida > Araneae > Cheiracanthiidae > Cheiracanthium > Cheiracanthium punctorium. The sequence continues at coordinate 64,317 of JAWZYV010015792.1, forward strand.
GAATGTTTTTTTATTTTTTATTTTTTGTTCCGTCCTTCTTGAACTCAAAACGAACTGAATAAAAATATTTATATGAATATTAATCTTTTGCGTGCTAGAGAATGTGGATCCTTTAAGTTGATTAAATTATACCTTTTTTTTTCAATGTTTGAGAGTGATTTAAGCTTAAGTCATTTGTATAGTTGAGTTATATTTTAATAACGCTCTGCTCGTGAGTGTACGTTTGAGATGCACAGAATCCTTCAAATAACATAACTATTTTACATATTTTCCATCAAAAAAGATTTTTTTTTTCTTTTCAAAGGGAGGGCACTTCCTCATCAAGCATACGCACCTACTAAGTCCAGAATTACTGGTCATTTTATAACGGAGGTGTCCAGTGGGCGTCTAGGGTTACCCCCTTCGAAGTTACGGACAATTTAACATCCAAGCGGGTAATCGAACCCGTACCCAAGGGATGATAGAACGGTTCTCTAGCCACTACATCACCTGGGTGGCTTCCTTGAAAATCGTAACTCTTGCGAAAAAGACATTTATTATAAAAGTTGTTGCAAGCTGCCGTAATTAGGTTAACGCTTATATAGATATTTTCCTTAATCTGGAATTTTCGAGCCCGAATGCCAGTGTGTGCAAAATAGAGAGAATGCCCCATTTCTGGTAAAGAAGTTTATGATTTTTTAAAACAATCTTTTTAGAAATTTCGCAAAAATTGCAAACAAGCTACATACGATATTTAAACTTCACTTAGACCGCGATAAACTTATACGACGATGTCTGTTGTTTTCTTAAAACAATCGTTAAAGTAAAGATGGTCATTACTATACAAGCACATTAAATTATGGTGGTGCCAACGTGCTGCTAAGCAGAGCTAGGAAAAGGAAGCTGATTTGGAGAAAAAGTGGACGTGACACTTAAAGACATCTAATATACAGAATGTAGTATATGGTGGCAGCCCCTTATCCCCTTAAAACATTGAAGTGTACTTTTAAAAAAAAGCGGTAATTGATTATTTTAAAAATAAAGAGTGAAAATTTCATAGAATCCACATCAAAATTATGCCTAAGACTTTAGCTTAGAACTCAACTTATATACAACCAGAAAAAATGTGAAAAAATCTTCCCGTGAAGCATTTTTGTACATGAAAATTTACATATATTTCTAATAAGTGATCCAATGCTGTTGGAGACTAAGTCTGCGTGTAGCTAATTTCCAAAAGTGCAGAGCAAGAACTCCTCCATAGTTTGATGTCCTTATTACTGATGAAGGGTTAACATTTTTCAAATACTTTTTATTTTTCCTAAACGTGTTGGAAAAAGAAAAAAAAAACTTTTCCAGTACACAGATTTACTGGATGTGTTTGAAAGCAGACTTACTTTGACATTTTCAAGGCTCGCACGGGTCCTTAATTTGCTAAAATTCCAAACTTTTGAAAAGTTGTCCTAATACGTCCTAATATTTAAGATACTCAACAGAACCTCTTTCCGTATTTTATAAAAAGAAACAGGACCACTTTTAAAACATGTGACCATTTTAGGACAATATTTCGAAAATTCGGAATTTTAGCACATGTAGGATCCGTACAAACCCTGCATTTTAATCATAATGCTGTGAAAATTCTCGGGAGCGACCACCCTCAGTTCCGCAAAAAATCCGGTCGTTAAGGGAGTTGATCGCTCAAAGAAATTTAAACATTTGATAGCTAAGAAAAAAAAGGTAAAAATATTGTTTGTTTTGTTAACTATGAAACTGCATACTAATACATAAATATTTTTACAAACACATTTTTAATTTTAATAAAATATTTAGAAATTTCGGAATGTTTCATAACTTTATTTTTTATATCGGAGACAAGAGCATTTATCCTGATATTCTTCATGCATTCTGAATTTGCCATAATAAAATATATTTGCTTTAAAATTTGGTTTTTGGGTTTCCCTCAGCCAAAATAACCGCCAACTTTCTCATGGAACTTCCTTTTTCCTATGACTCGATCACATCAATGCGTTGCTCCAGCGGTAAAACCACTCGTTTCTCAGACATATCTCTTCTCTAACTTACAAGATTCGTACGCTGTCGATTTGCAGTAGAGCGAACTGGTTTGGAATGTGGTTTTTGTTTATCTTACTTCCGGAAAAATGCTAGAAAATTTTCGGGCAGGTTCTGGGATCTCTTCTAGAGGATATTTTAGCATTAAGAAGACAGGGTAAAAAATCGGTGCTTTAAAAAATGGTCGTTGGAGGAGGAGGTGGTCGCTTAATAGAGGTGGTTGCTTATAGAAGTTTCACTGTACTGCAGAACTGGCTGAATTCTGAGATACTAGAAGATGATTATTTTGTATACCTGGAATTTTATGAATCAGGATCAGTATCCTGTAGTTATGGCACGCACAACGTAAGAGGGAAAAAGGAATCCCACATACTTTGTCTAGGAAGGCAATATACAAAGGGCATTTCATAAAAACAGAGTTATTATTTTACGTAGCGGCAACACCGCGAAACTAAAAAATAGAAGTGCACTCGATTTTTTCAAACTGTTAACTGTACGTTTATACAAAATTCTAAACGAAGCAGACTATTTTATTTTCCTAGTTCCGTGCTTGTTTAAAGAACTGTTTTATTTGCCCTACAGAAATGGAGATGAGTGATTCAGAGTTAAAAAACGAAATGCGTTGTGCCATAAAATTTTGCTATCGTTTGGGCAAAACAGCTCCAGAAACAGTTAAGTTAATGAAAGAAGCTTACAAAGACAAATGTTTTGGTGAATCTACGACTTTTAGATGATATGGTGATTTGAAGAAAGGGCCGCCATGAACTGGTAGGGAATTAGACATTACATCACGATAATACTCGCTCGCATGTCACTACTTCTGTTCAGCAATATATTAGTAAATGCAATATTAAAATCATGCCACATTCCCCTTACAGTCCGTATCTCGCACCATGTGATTTCCGGTTGTTTCCGACGTTGAAGGAGAAGCTCCGAGGCAGAAAATTTAACACAGATTCTGAAGTTATTTCAGCAGTGGAGGGTTCTTTGAAGCAGCTTCCAGAAAAGGGCTTCTCTACTTGTTTTGAAAAGTGAGTTGAACGATGGGACCGTTGCATATCCACTGACGGAAGGTATTTTGAAAAAGAATGATGTATTTTTTGCTGCAAATATATTTCTTGATTTTTTAGGATTTTACTCTCAGTTTTTATAGAATGCCCTCTGTAGAACTGAAATACTGGACATGGTAAAACGCTAATTTGATGTTAAAAAAATTCCTTGTTATGGAGTTGCAATATACTAATTGATGAAATTTACATACTTTTACATTTTTAAGGGTTACTTTAAACTACTGCATTATAAATATTTGTATAATAATATATTCTCTTAATTCTAAATTTTGCAATCTGGGAATGTTCTTTATTTTATTTTTTGAGTGTCAATTTGATGAAACAGTAACATTTGATGAAACGTAATTCAAAGCATGGTAGATCGGTGTGGGGGTTATTTCTTCAGTCTTTGAACCAATGAGAAGAAAGACATTACAGTGTTTTACTATATTCTGAAATTTTTATTATTCCGCTACAATAACACTTTTAAAAGGATTTCCTGTTTAAAAATGTGGGTTCACGGAAAATTATCTACGCGAGGGATCTAGGCCGGAGGGGTGGGATTGCCTTCCGTAAGGACTAGAGATACTGAACTTCGTAGAGATACGACACGGTCTTACTGCGCATGCTCAGAAAATCATCCACGGCAGAAAAATCATCCAAACTACGGCAACCCGTTTTCCCTCAGTTGGCCGTTATTCGCGAAGCAGGCGAGTTTTATTTTTCGCTGAGCATGCATAATATCGTCATTCAATTATGGATGCAATGAGTACGGAGAAATAACTACAGTGCAGCAAATTGAAGTGCTGTCACATAACAATGTACTATTATTCCCCTTACATTTTGTCTGTTTGTTTGTTTTTGTTTATTAATTCATATTTGTAGTACATCATTCATAAAACCCTTACTTTATATGAATATTGGTATTGGTTGATTTTTAAATAATGGAAAACTGATTTTTTTTCTTCAAGCATGATTCCTATAATGTTGTTGTAGAAGTAAATTATGATTAAGTTCACATGAATAACTTCATTTGTCAGTTTTAAATGTATACAAATACATATATTTGTGCTGAACAATTCTACTTTTCTTTCCTTCTAAATGTTGTTAACCTTTAGAGATCACATTGAGATCCAGGCATATTTTATATCAGTTCTTTTGCATATTTTGTCTTCTAATGCGTTAGTTAAAGCACATTAGTTATTTAAATGGGGGAAGATTTTAATACAATTTTCACTCTATTTCCAATTGGGAGCATGGGTCATTTCTGACTATAATTTACATTGATTTCATAAACTGATAATACTGATGGATAGTTTAAATGATAGGTGAAATATTAAGAATTAACAGAAGATTTATTTTTAAATTTAATATTTAGTAAGTTTTAATGTTACTTCGTTAAAAAATCTAACTGGGTGAATTAACTGGGTTTTCCTTTTACTGCAGTCAGGAACGTGACTTCTTAAATTAAAAATAGCGTGAGATTAAAACTACCGTGTGTACTCGCGTAGTAGTCGCCCTCGCATTATAGTCGCACCCCTGTTTTGAAGCAGAAAAAATCGTCAAAATATTTTCCCTACATAAAAGTCGCAGCAATGTATTTGATCTTCATTTATGTCTGTAAAAATATTACTATAAAAAGAAAAATGCCTCTTTTTTGTGTGTAACTGACGAAAGGACTATTTAACATACGGCAGATAATCTGGAAGTATTTGGTAACTTAGTAATTTTATTACAATACCAGTAATGTTTTAACATTAGAGTGTAGAATATTGTGTAGTGTATTTCCTCGCATAATAGTTTAATTTCTCCAAGAAAAATGGCCAAAAAGTGCGACTATTACGCGAGTAAATACGGCATGCCATAAAATTTACGTCATGCCAAAGTAAATTCGCAAAGAAACGAGTTTAAAGTAAACTACTTTCTTCTGCCGAAACATGGAGGATTTAAATATTTAAATTATGCATTTACGGGGAAGAAACGAAGATGAAAGTAATAGGTATTATTAGTAGATTTGTTGCGATAATATGTGTTACAGACAATATGCCGTTAGAATATACAGAAAGGGGCACGTGCTCCCAATTTTGTGTCAAGATCTTTTTATTTTGTATATTTGTTTGGAAATTCAAAAGGAACCATCGATAGAAGAAAAATCCCCCCAAATCTTTCTTGTGCCCTCCCCCCCCCCCAAAAAAAAAAAAAAACCGTAAAAATCAGTCACACTACACCAAAGGACCATTACAAGCACAAAAAAGCAAAAATTCAAAAGTAAGTAGTAAATATTCAATTACACATCAATAACACGTAAATTTTTGAACGGCTGAATAACTTCTGCATACAGTGCTTGAAACAACTCATGCCAGTAAATATTTTTCAGAGACTGATATCTAGTGAGCTACGATTTCAGAAAAATATTGCTTTATCTAAATATTTATAACTGAAACTGAAACATTTTGACTCAAAGCGAAAAACTCAGATGAAACGCGCCGAGTAAAAGGTAGCCAACAGCAGTTTGGCGTCTGTATTCATTTCGCCAAATGCAGTCCGGCGCAATCATGGAAAAAAGTACAAAATACAAAGCTTTTGAAGGATTTTTTAATTAATTTAAAGCATGATATGCGCACATATAACATAAATAAATATTAAAACAATGTTATTGTAAAGTTCAAACAAGGAAAGTGTAAGATAAGACTTAAAATTCAAGCTTCCGATGACAGCTCGAAAGCGAAACTACGTAAATAATCGCTGCAAAATAGTAGTTAATTTCGGATTTCTAGTTAAAAAGTGATTTTTATGCATTAAGTAAGTATTTCAGATTAGGGAAATCAAAAGGAAAAACATAAGACTGATTATTTAATGCTTAGATACAGCAGTTTTTCCGAAGTCACTTCGTTTCACAATGCTAACTCTACGGAAGATTTTCATCCACAGCCCGCCGCGGCTGATTCTCCGCTTCAGCCAATCAGAAATTATTTCACTCGTGTCGGGTCTCTGAAGAAATATAGGGTCTCTAGTAAGGACTAAGGAGTCCTAACTCGTATTTAAGCGAAGTTTCGGAGAAAAACAAAGAATACTTCTAACAGCTTTGTGGACGGACGCGACCTGGTTTTGAACCAGGCACCTTCCGTCTCCTAGTTGAGAGCACAGGCTTTCCTGTTTGGAAAGGTAAATTACACAGCGAGAATTTCATTTACAAACGGAAAAAATGATACTAAAATATTACAAAAATGCACATATTTTTAATGTGCTACGCATGCAAAATTTACTCACTGCATTTATCCCGTATTAGACATAATACAAAATCTTTTTTTAATACTTTCCAACAAGTCCAAAAGTGCTTACGATTTCGGTTTGTCTGTCTGTGAACCCACGCTTTAACAGCCGTAAATATGCATAGATTACTACGAAATTTAGGTATTTTTTTTTTCTATGAACTAAATACGTGCCCTGTTGAAAGTGTGTATTAAGTATTTGTAGCTCTTTTACAGGAGCAAACAAAAAATTGATGCATGTTATTTAAGATTACAAAATAATGGTCCCCATTGAAAGTAGTGAATGTAGTATTTATAGTTCTTCTACAGGAGCATTCAAAATAATTACAATACATTACGTTTCATGGCAGTTTAGAGACATTAATCTATTTTAAGAACAGTATAATAAATAACAGTGCTTAAGCTTACTCTTCATTTAAAGAATGGGAGTACCATTTACAGTTCTTTTAGAGGATCTCACAAAATTACATAACTGGTGATACACAGCTTGTTTGAGGTTAATTTCCAAAATATCGCCAATTTTGCCGACGGTACACTGCCAAAGTTGGCGCAAAAAAAACTGTGGGGTTGGAAAGTGCTTTATAATCGATGCATTGGCACGATTCACCCTTTTCAAAAATAAATTTACAATGTTCTTGAGAATTTTAATTTTAGTATAAATCATGCATGGGAATAGGTCCAATGAAAGTCACACAAACTAGTTATGTAATAATTTTATTATGAAGTAAACAGAATACATTATCTGCAATAACATACAACCAAAAAGGAAAAGAAAATCAATGCTGAAACTTCGAAAGACACTTTGGGTTTTTCTTTGCTACATTTACATACATCATCATCAAGACTTATAGTATATGGGGGTTGTATAAATGGTTCCTTGCTTTTCTGAAAGTTTGCTTTTTTTACGAGCATGCTTGATATACGATGCATTAAGGATAAATGATATAAGAATATTAGCTCTCAAGGAAAAGATAAAGTGATAGTAAATGACAAAATGTATACATTATTTATTACTCTCATATCATACTAAGCATAGTATTCTTATAACTTATCGAAATGCAATGTTAGCTTAAAATAGCAAAGGACATCGTAAAATCGTTTATATATTTCTACATTTTACCTATCAGAATGCAACTTTGGCAGCTCGAACATAAATTCATCACACATAACTTTATAAAGCAAATCTTGGAATTCAAGGGCGTTTATTTTAAAATATATGTTTTTTGATTGTTCTTACTTTATAAATCATCTTATCACTATCAGTAATATCATGTTAGGAATTGATTGAATAATTTTCTTAAATCAGAGTTCAATTAAAGAAATTTCTTGAACGTTTCACCATCTTGTTTTTGTGAATTATTCATGTTTTAAGCAACTAAATTCAATCAAGAAAAGAAACCATTTTTGTAAGTGGCACCTTAAGCTGTTTAATATTATGAAACAAAGTTATTTGGCGAAAAGTATGCATTTGAAGTTAACACGATAAAAAAGATGTGTTTCAGTTCATTGCCATCTTTTTAAAAGGAGAGACATATTTTTTGGTCCAACTTGTGTAAATCTCTATTTATAAATGATCGAAAGCTGTCTTATGTACATTCATTACATTTAACTTTAAGCTAGTTTTACACTCTTAAACCAAACGAGCGAAATTCGATCAGTCGTAGCGAAAGGTGAGCCAGTTTTCAAAAGTGAGCTTCTCTTTAGGAGCGTTTTTCGATCACAAGTGCGTAGAGGAATTAGAGATGAGTTCGGGCTCATTTTTTGAAGCCCGAGCCCGCCCGAGCCCGAAGACTTTTAATCCGAGCCCGAGCAATATTATTAAAGTTGGAGCCCGAGCCCGAAATTTCAGCTAAAGACAAAATTAACTACTTCATTAATAGGATACAATACATTTTGGAGCTTCACACGCCTTCTAGTCCCCCGTGCCGCTATCTTGTGAAATAAGTACGTTTATTTATCCCATGAATCACTTCTTAAAATCTGTTTCAAGGAGTATGTTCATCAAAGGAGAAATTTTTCACGAGCCCGAGCCCGCCCGAGCCCGAACGCAATCGTGAATTACAGAGCCCGAGACCGAGTCGGGCCCGGGCTCGGGCTCGGGCTTTCGGGCTCGGGCTGAGCCCGTCTCATCTCTAAGAGGAATATAGCAATGAGCGGGGAGGGGAAATTCTTGGAAAAGATAGGAAGCGTGGAGAGGATTCTCAGAAAAAAGACTACGTAAAGAGCCCTTTCGCGGAAAAACCGGTCGGTTTCCAAGGAAACAGATCGCTCCGCATCGAATCTTAACAGTGTATCGTATTTTTCGCTCTTTGGGTTTAAGTGTGTAAGTAGCAAAGTTATTTAGCAGTTTGAAATCTTTATTTAAATTGTATAAAAATTTGGATTGCACTGATAAAACTTAACAATTTGTTCGTATGTATAGTAAAAATTAGTTCTGCAAGTTATATTCGTATAATTTAAATTTTAATGTCATGACCACTTTAAATACGATTTAGTTTTTCACTGTGTTATAATTGCATTACAAGAGTTTATCTAAATACAGTATTAGCTCGAAAAAGTAACCTCCGTTCTATTTCTTAACGTTTTCTATTCTTCCTTATCAAAACAGTAATTCTATCAAAATAACTATTTATATTTTCTTTCGTTAGAAATTTATGCGTTTATTCAGAATTTAGCATTAAACTAATTACTTCAGTCAAGGAAATTATGCTTTAAAATTTCACACATTATGCAGTTACGCAAAAATAATCCGTAAAATGCGATTATCTTAATGTATGTAAATTTAGTTCAAAATAATTTAAATATTTGCTGGATCAATTTTGTCAACTGATAATCACATCATAATCAACATTATTAATAATTATACTGTGGCCGACAACTTTAGCTCTAACCAAGAATGCTTTTGCTGTTCATAAGCAAACTATTTTCTAAATTCAAGTTATTAATCACTTTTCCGTGGATTTCAAGTACAAATGTTTGCTACTATAAACAATTACCATATTAATGACCTAATTTATTTTGAGTTATTAAAATTTTTTTCAGTAACTTATAAATATAAATTCTGCGTAAAATAATAAAAGTATTTTACATCTTCAGTATATGTTACCATTATAATTTTTCAATATCATCCCTAAGCATCTTTTTCACTATTACAGTGGTGAATAAATATATGTAGGATTATCCTGAATATACACAGTTTTTCTAACTGTGAGAAGATGAGTTAAATATTTATGATTTAACTGTTTTAAATATTAATAAACCTAAAAGTTCTCCAATTATTCAGAGTGTGGCTTCATCGAACAGCTGTAAGAAGTATTTGAAAATTGAGTATATGTTATAATTTGGAATATTGGAGAATGGCAATTTTTTCTGTTTGATAATTATATTTTCTAATCTTGTTTTCGATAATTTTTTCTTAACAGTCATAGAAAAATTTCAGTATAAATGGAGCTATAAATATGATTTATATGCTCATGCATAAATGACATGTTCTTGACATATTCTTTTTTATTCCAGCGATTAAATTACTTTTTTTAAAAACTGATTTTAAAACTGTAACAAATTTTTAAATGTTTTAGAAGTTTTAATTCATTTTTTTATGAACAGATTACATTTGAAAAAGTTTAAATGTTCCGAATTAACTAAAATTATTCTTGCTACGGATATGTTTAATTATCAAATCTTACCAGTTGATTAATGAAATAATAAAAAATGATGTTTAAAAATTATAAAGAAATAAAAAGTTATTGTTATACGTCATGATACTAATGCTGGGTATGTACTTTGTGGTTTTCTCTCACTTTTACTGACTGAAAATTACTGGATTAGATTAAACTTCCTGTAACGATTAGTGTACTATATTAAAATTGACTTTGCATAACTAATCCTGAACCCCAATATTAAACAGAAAAATTATGCTTCGATCTTAACTAAACACTCTTTAATTACTAATGTCCTAAAATTTCAGGTAGACGTTTTTGTAACACTTCAATCCAACGTCCAAACATTATAAAAATTCTTAGAAAAAATACCATTAGTATCTTTAATTAGACATACTAGTATATATTTTCATGTCGTGCTAATTCCTCAATATATATATATTTTAAATAAGTTCAACATCGAGTACTTTATCTGTATCTGCATTTTACACAGAAAATCTCGATAACTTAATTACTTCGGTAGTTTGACGTTTAGTTTTCCTATGGTTATAACAACGTTACTCTGGGAAAAATATTTTCCTGTCTTTCCTATGACAAACTTTAACCATAAGGCACCTCTTCTGTAATGGACTTCAGTAATAAGTTAGATATTATTCTACGTACAATATCAGTAGAAAATTAATTTTGTGAGCTGTCAATCTCATCGTGGTCGATTTTTTAAACAATGATACAATGTCCACGTACCTAGCTCTAAGCAATAATGTTTATTTCATGCATTACTAAACTATTTTCTAAGTTCAGGTCAATAATACCTCTTCTATGGATTTCAAGTATATATGCTTGCTACTTTAAACTTCAAAAGACTAAGTCTTGATATATTTTTAATTTGTGAAACTTTTTTTTTCTTCTGTGAGTTACTTTGAAAATAAGTAGATTTATAATAAATATGGATTGTACCTAAAATAGTAAAATTAGTTAACATCTTCAGACTACGTTACCATTATAATTTTTCGGTAATAGATCTCAGCATTTTTCTCACTATCACAGCGATGAATAAACATAAACTTTTCGTTTTAAGCGGGATTATAATGCATTTTTTTTACACGAGTTTCGTTTATACTTGCATAAATAATTTCAATTAGTTTTATTTTTATGAGCTGATAATATTGATAATCATTAACAATATATGGAGAAAGAATTATTTTTTGTTACATTTTATGATAGCTAAAGTTCTGACGATAAGCTCATGATTAGTTTACAAGCTAATGTGTTAGTAAGAAGAAATCTGTATAGTTAAAAGGCATTTTTTATTATACAAATTTCTGATCTGAAAAAATATTCATCTTGTTAGACCACTAGCATAAAAATATAATATTTTTGAAGAAAATATCGTTGGAATATCATTCATGTATAATTTAAAATTTCACTGAGCCATTATTTGTTTTAGACCTTTTAAGTAGATGAAATTTAGAAATGGAAAATACAGTAACAAATGCATGTATAATATTATATTTAAACACTATGATAAACAGTACAGACCAAGTTTCTGCAAATATATAGCAGACAGGAATTTTAATTTAAATTATAAACACAAATATATAATATGTTATTGATTCGCAAATTAATATGATCAAATAAGTTTTAGAGCCGATTAAATTGAAAAATAAATATTAAAGATTGTGTTAAATAAAACATTCTAATTTATAGGGATGTTTTAGGTGGAGACATGAATGATTCCTTTATTTTGCCGGGGGGGGGGAAATGATGTAATATGTATATATATATATACATATTATTTTATAGATGCATAACAGAGCCCGCATAGTTTATTTAAAATCATAAAACAGTTTTATGATAATACAATTAAAAGTGCTTGTAGGGTTTTGCATCACGCGTGACACACTAAAATCAAAAAGGCATTTATTTATTTATTTTTATTTTTTATTTATTCATTTATTTTTTGGAGGAGGTTATACATGATGAGTAATAAGATTTATATACAGATTTATTACATAATGAAAAGTTCAATATACCTGAAGCACTACAAGGCGGCTTATATTGTTTAACTCTTAAAATCATTATATTTTGATGCATTCAGTAAGGAATTCAATGTTGAATTCAATAAACTAAAACTATTATAAGTACATGTTTGACTTTATAATGTTCTTGAAAAATACTTCCACTTAAAAAAAAAAAAAAGTCTCCGTGATAATCTACGATAATAAGGCGAGATAAAGTAAGTTAATTAAACCTGCTGATTATGATATATGTTCCAATTTAAATATCTTATGTTTACATGCAATCCGAGGTTTTAATATTAACAATAATTTCCAATTCATACTTTGATTTGTCCTAGAAATCCAAAAGCGGAATGTAATAAGTTGCATTTTTGAACTAAAAAAAAAAAAAAAAAAAAAACACAATAAGGAACTGGGTAAACGGTTTTTCTTTTTTGAGTAACTAAATACGGCATTTATCGATGTCGATCTAACAGTCTGGAGTTTTGGACGGTTATCTTCAGATTCAACGTCAATACGCGTTAGAACCCCTCAAAATGCTTTCCACCTAAGGTACCCTTCCCCTCTCGTGTAGGCTTACCATAACACAAATTCACTTATCATCTGCCAAGTCAATTTTCTTTGCTTTTCAAATTGAAATGTTTCTTTCTTTCTTTATTTGCTGGCAACAAAAGCTACATCGTCATGACAAGAAAAGAATGTTTCCATTTTGAAAATAAATCTCCAGAAGAAAGGGGGGGGGAAGGTTCTAAAAATGAATTTTCTTGGTAGCAATAAGTTTTTGCCCTCCAGAAATTAAATTTTATTTAGTAATTATTTTTGTCCACGTAAATCGGTCATTTTGCCACTGTACGCAGGCAAAAACGGTTTGATGCGAAACGCTTCCTGATTGGTGGATTTCCCTAAAACCATTTAGAGACGTTTCGCGCGTGAAAAGGATTATCAGTGTCCAAAGCGACTAGAAACATCAACGGGACAAGGATTCCAATTGGGAGAGATATGACGTAATAAAACGTCACAGGTACTCAATATTGTTTTAACGATAATAATTACTTGCAAAACGACTGTAATTAGCAAAAACACAATACTACACTTATCTGTTTCTTCAATGTCACTAATTAACTATAGAATTAATGTAAAAACCAGCGTATTTAAAAGTTAAGCGCTCGGCAACCAATCAAATTTGTCCGATTATTACTTTTAGTCACCTGTGTCTCGAGACGTCCAGACGTCACCAAACAGCTGGTAAGCCAACAAATATCGTCTGAGATATGGCAGGCAATTGCTTTCGAACAAAGTTTGTGCGATGCGACTGACACATTTAGCGTACGAAACAGTAGAACTGGAACGCAATAAATAATAGTATTCGAAATTATATTCAATCCCTTTTACTGCGTTCATTAGAGCATTAAGAATATAAAATATGATTATTGTTTGTATTAAAAAATATATATATTAAAACAATTTTAGTTTAAATTTGTGGCAAGCAAGACGAGTTCCTTTGCTTTTACTGCAGCGTCAGAGAAAAGTGTGATAGAACTCCGAATCTGGTAATTTAATGAACGCAAGAAAATTATGTGGCCCCAAATGCTTATTTTATTATATTATTTTTCTGTATCAGGGTCCCTTTAATTTCGAAGTCTTAAACTTGATCGGTTGGCTACTCTCAAAGGTAATATTGTAATATTATATCAGGTTTCCTGTACGCACGAGCAACACAAAGTCATGCATCTGGCCCCCCCAAGCTCTGATATATTACTATCAAATTTTAAGGTATTAAAAAGTTGTCATCTTGTTACATTATTTCTCCCCAATAGCTTTAAAGATTTATAAAATCCAAGTCTAGAACAACTGGTAAGAAGCGAAATAAAGTTCAATATGATATTCGTATCAAACTAACATGGTGCTCTATATATTAAGGGCACAGTGTGATCCACACTTCAAATAATAACGGAAGAATCAGTACTGGAATAAATAATTTCGAGACACAGCAAGGGAATAAATATGGATAAAAGATAACTTTATTATTTCTTTCAACACTTATGAACTTTATGAAAGTGTAAAATTTCTTTTCTGAAATGTACTGGCCGTTTTTTTAAACATTCCTGTTAACTTTTAAATGCATCAGCTGTAAGTATTTTTAACGGGATTTATTTAATGTATTACAAAGCAAACTGCTTTAAATAATGCATCGCAAAAAAACTGTGTAACATTGTGTATGTAGCTTTCTTGATAGCATTTAATAAATAAATGTTCACGTTATGAAATATGGAGAGTATTTCAGAATACTTCCAATTAGATTTCACCTTATAAAGATTTCTATACTTTTATTTAGGTTACATTCATGCTACAAAAATCTAGTTTTAAAACTCTTATGTTGAAGATTCTCAAAATTTACCAGAGTATTTACTTTCTTTATTTTACCCATTGAAAAAATTGTGCTCTTTTAATGAAATAGTCATTCCATATTATTCTGCAGTAATTTTCTCATTGTAGATAACTTTTCCCTTAAATAGTTTAAATTCTTTTCGAATGTCTAAATAATCTTATTTCTATATACATATTTTAAAACTGAGTACGATGCATATTGTGGGGAAAAAACACTATGACAGTAAGATTTAAGCAAAATTAAATTACTACTAGAACTATAAAACCTTTTACACAGCTTAAGGAAGTTTATAAAAGTAAATAGTTATTTAGTAAATAGTTATTTTACATATGTTTAAAATATGGAGTATATTTGAGTAAAGTGCTGTTTATATTTACAAAGTCAGTACTTGAATCAACATTATTGCAAAAACACAAAACTATAGTCTAAATATACTAGATTATTTGAACTTCTTAAGTTCGTGATATGCACATTATTTACATGGCCCTGAAATAGAGAATAAAGAATCAAGCATGGCTATAGAAATGTTATCGTATTTACATAAGTGCGAAAACATCAAAGTTAAATTTATGAGAGTCATAACTATAGAAAAATTGTGCTAGCAAGATAAAAGGAGTTGAAAACCTGTAATACTGTTATACTCCCTACAAAAAATGGACCTTTGACATTCGAGATATTTTAATAACAACAAATATATGAACAAATTGTAGGTATATTTGTAGAGTTTCTTGAATTATACAAATATATTCCATAAAGGTGGTATAAAAACGTTATGTCGAAGGCGCTTGTAGCCTTTGACATTGCGTTTGCTTATGTAAAGTACTTAGATAAGGAACATATATTATAGAGAGTGTTTAATATTTAAAAAAAAGTCAATTAGTTCCTTTGGAAAAATGTTAAGTTGTCGAGTTTGTGCATATCATGTTTAAATATGCATTTTAGAGGTAAATACATTAATGGATTTCATATGCTTAATTTGCTTGGATAAAGCTGATGATTCTTGTACATTTTTAAATACATAGAAAGCATAAAGTGCTGGCTGAAACTTTCCATTCTGTAGACTTTAGTTCTTTTTGCAAATAGATACTAGCGGATGTAAAAGAAGTAATACTTTCGATAACCCTAAAAAATACATAAGCGAAATTTATATTAATTTACTCTTTTTTATTATAAAGTTTTGATCAGTTGCTGATTCAGATGTTATGAGGATTCAGGTGTTACATGATGAGTCCTTTCTAAAATTGAGCAATAAATGGCCTTAAAAAAGTACAGATCCTATTTCAGCTTTCAGGAAAGAGTTCATCAAAATTCTTTCTTTCTATCATCTGATTTTATGTTACTTATTAAGATTAGAAATTTGTTATTTCTGCTACAATATGTTGCACATTAGGCGTAGCTCTTAAATAAACAACTTACATAGAGAGTGTTTAATATTATGGCAGAAATTCAGCATTCTGCAGAATGGTAGAAATTCAATGCAAATTTCTATAAACAAATAGTTGTGGCATTTGTATCGTGTTAAACATTTATGAAAATATGTTGTCTTCAAAATTTAATCTACTTTTCAATGTATTTTAAAATATTCTTCCTGTGCATTAGTTATTCACCTGTGCTATCCATTTAACGTGCTGTACAAATACACGTAACCAACTGTCATTAATATAATTATTTAACGCCCCAGTGAATACACAAGTGTCAAGATCTTTACAAATGGATGCCAGATTCATTAGCTGTATCACGAAAATCAATCTTCATGTACCCATTAGAAATCTTTTTAATGACATATGTTGAGGATACAATGTGTGTGATATATGTTAATGATACAAGGACTCGATATTAACAAAACATTTTAGAAAACCGGAAAATTTTAAATTTTAGAAATTACAGCTAAAGTGTGCGTTAATTTACCAAATGTATTTTCTTACTTTTTATTATAAGTATTTTCTTCCAAGGTAAGAGTTCAAGTGCTAAAGCTATTAGTTGTTTGACAGTTAAAATTATTGGTGTCTAGTACAATTTTTAAAATGACTCATTTTTTTTAAAAAGAGGAATAAATGCCGTTTCTACTTATCAAAATTAAAATAACATTAAAGGTTACTTATCAAGCTCTGATGCAAAACTTAAGTTACAAGCAGTTACGGAAAAAATGACTAGAGACTAAAAAAAAAAAAAAAAAAAAAAAAAAAAAAAAAAAAAAAAGCCTTGAATGAACTCTATATTTGTATTTAGAGGAACTATAATTAGGAAATGTTTATCAAAAATTGCAAATTTGATAATCTTTTAATTAGTTACCACCTTTTTGGAATAGTAAAAAAAAGTTTAGTTTAAATTAGTCTAAATACTATAGAGATAAAAGTAGAATGTCAATGCGTAAAAATTCACAAGTATATACAGTAAATGAATGCAAGCAGCAGTTGCGAGTTCAATAGACACTATGTCAATGTCAATATAATGTTAATTAAGCGAAGACAGAACCGGAACGATAAGGAAAATAAATTATACCTACATTTTTATCGTATTAGGAATTCCAGGTAAAAGGAAATGAACTGCTGGAGCAACCCGGTAGCAAAAAGTGCTATTATTTATAAATTGAATAAATACCATAATTGAATTGACAATAATACAAAAATTGAAAAAAAAGTAGGAAAGAAAGTCAAAGCCCTTATGGGAAGTACCAGAGATGCCACTGACAAGATAAAAAAAAATTCAAATGTTTTGTGCTGCTCAGTATTCTTGAGCGTTATACAGTCAATTTGATTTTCTTTTACACTTGTAACATTCAAATTTATTCTGATTCATTTAATTTGGATTCCCCGAAAGTTTAACAATATCAGAAAATTGCTTTTAATTTTGTCAATAATGCCTGTAATACCCTGCTTTCCTTAAAATTTATTTTACTTTTTTTACATTTTATATACATAATTTTATACATTCTTGGTCACAAGATGGTGCCACATGTCCAGTGTTTTTTCAGATTATAAACAGGGACATTCTCATCAGATTTGAGTGCCAACTCTAATGAATTTTTGCTTTTTTTTATCCGCAAAAGCTGCTTGATTTCATTTTTGTATCTATTTGTGATATTTTATATGTTGATTCTTACTTCTTTTACTGTTTTATTGCGCGAGAGCTTACCACACTATTTTATATAAATAACGTGCTTTTCGTTTGCAGTCTACAAAACGTACAGATTCCCGCACGACTGCGACTTTAATTTCCCTTTTCCGAGTATTTTACTAAATATGCTGCTCGCCCTTCTCTCCAGCCTGCTGAGCGGCCTCTTCTTCTCCAGTCCCTGGCCTTCGAAAGCGTTCCTCTCTTTCTGCTGTTCAGTCTTCAAGCGCATCTGCGTCACAATTCCGACAAGCAGTTCGTCTACTTGGTGGTTGATGGCGGCCGATGTCTCGATGAACTTACACTCGTATGAGCAGGCGACGGATTTGGCTTCTGTAATTAAAAAAAATCATTCTGTTATTGCCTGATTTAACCAAGAAACCACCCAATTCCAGTGCTTTTACTGCTAGTTCCTCCCCCCCAAAAAGCATGATTAAATGGCTTCAGCGCTAAAGAGTTCAAAATGTAGCCACCGCTCGATTTAACTACCAGCGACATCGCGTGCTTCAGAGCCAAAGAAATTTTTTTGACACAGCTGGCTTTGCAACGGTTAAAAATTTTCAGCGTTGGAGAGTATATGCAATTATTCTTCTATATCGAAATGGTTGCTTTTCAAAGGATTAACATAACATAATAATAATAAAAAAATTTTATGGTTCAAGTCTGAGATTAATTACGAAGAACACCTGGTTGAAAAGAATATATGAATGTTGTAGGTGCAAAACTTGCATTCTCCACTTAGAAAGTTAGTTCTCAGTTCTTAGAAAAATGAAAATAACTTGTTCATAAACATGATAAATTGTGACAATGTTTTTTTGTGATATATTTGTGTGCCATAACAACTATTACTTGTACATATTTCTGTAATAATTATAGCAAAGCTAGTATTTAAATTGAAATACGAAAATGGAGAATGTGAGTTTTTCATCGATACACTTCATATAATTTTCTTACGAAAAATTTTACGAACAATAACAGTGACCATGAAAAGGAACAGCTGTCACACAGTAAAAGTTGTGTTGTAATTAACAGTGACTTCAGCAATTAGTAAAACTACAGGGCTAGCAAAAATGAATGTCAGGATATTGCACAGTTATACTTTCGAAACTATTACAGATCTTGCCATAAGCGATAAGCGAAATGAAAGAAAAATATACCCAATTGTTTTCTCAGTAACAGATGTTCGATGTGTGACTATTTTGTTACACGACAAACATTTAATCTGAAATAAAATTTGAGCTACAGTATCATTTGTAGTATCATACTGTAAATGGTTTATAATGGTGAACAAATGCGTCCGTTAAGTTAGTGCAGTATTTTCGGCATCAATGGTTCTAAAGCAGCATTTGTACATTATTAGGAATTATTGATAGTGTGATACTACAAAATGTGTGGAACGAACTTGATTACTGATTATTTGTTTGTCTTGTCATAAAAAGGTCACACATAGAACATTTAGAGCAAAAAATCCCCTTGAAATACATACATAAATACATGTATATAATATCTCTAGACATGTAAAATAAATAGTGAACTTTAGAAGTTATTAGATGTATTCCCATTAAAATATTATAAACCTCTTGCTATTATTCTTTTTAACATTACTGCTATTTCTAGTATATTTCACTCTTAATTAATGAATTTAATATTTAATTTTTACTTATAGTTCAACTTTTATTTATTTCACTCTTAATTTATTTATTAATATTTAATTTTCACATATTGTTAACTTTTAACTTAAAAATCTGACAACAATGGTTTTCCTGTTCAATTGGCAACAGCCTCTTGGATGAGTCATGTTTTCATGGTTAATGCATACGGCCATGTCTCCATTTTTGTTCTCATGCTTGCTTTTTAACAGGATAGCCGCCCCCCCCCCCGTAGTTAGCAAAAATAACCCAAAAATCGTTATTGAGTTCACAAATGAACTAATTATTTCAGCTTAATCTCCAATGTTTGAAGTTTTATAGCTTTTACAAAATAGACTTGAAAGGGTTAAAAGAAAAACATCATCTACTTGTATCCAGACAAGTAGGACAAGTATTCGCAACTGACAAGTTGGGCAAGTATTCGCAGTGAGGTAAATAAAAATAACTGCTATCCGAGTTTAGCTGAGTGGGACTCTGCAAAGGAAAATGAATCGTGAAACACTTTTTGCACACAGAAAGTTTCTCATTTATCAAGTTCAAATACACTAAAAAACTTTCGTCACTTGAAGTTGATGCAAGCGAGTAAAGCGAGCTGATTTCACGTAGTGATTTTAAAAGAATCCTAAAAGCTATTCTAGGTGGGTGGCAAACACTAGTGAGCAGGAGCAGGGGCTTAGCCCCCCCCTTACTATACTTTAATATTCAACATAGAACTATAACCTTTCAAATTGCAGTTTAAATTTTTGAACTTCTCTATACCATCTGAATACTACTGCATACTCATTAATTTGAACTCTGTTTATCAATTACAAGTTCTCGAAGGAATCCACCAAACATAAATTTGTAGCTTAATCGGGTGTTTAAGTGTAATTCTCAGAATTTGTCAACTACATGTCATGTATACCTTGATTCCATGTAGGTCATTACCATCAATTACTATATTAATTGCAGCAACTGCTACTGTTATTGCTGTAATCGACATTGCCTACGAGATACAAACGAGTGCAATCAATCAACTTCACGCAGTGATCGAGGACGCTATTGAGAATATTCCTAAATGCATTAGCGTAGCACAATGGATAACGTGTCTCGTTTAGACAGCAACATCATGCTTTCACTGAATCACTTTTGTATAGTTGAGGAAGATTTAATAGGATAGAGTGAAATTAAGCTCGAACAACGTTAACCCTTTGAGGCGCAACCCTTTTCCAATGCTGAAAAAAGGGCAGCCGTTGCCATCGCTCGACTTAACTACCAGCAAGATGGCTGACGATCGAAATGCTCATCGCGTGCCACAGATCTAGAGACCTTTTTTTGACGACAGCTGGCTGTGCCGCACAGCAAAAAAGTCTCTAGATATGTGGCACGCGATGAACGTTTCGATCGTTCGCCATCTTGCTGGTAGTTATGTTGAACGATGGCAAAGGCTGCCATTTTTTCAGCATTGGACAATCTATCCAGCTGTTCTCGCATTCTTCCATTTTTCAGCAGATATCTGTGCTGTTAAAAATAATCGGACATTTTTTTCTACGGGAAATGATGTGCTAAAAAGTAAAGGACTCTTGTGGAGCTATGTCATCCGCAACTATTTTTATGGAAATCAAGTCTATTCTTCGTGACTTGCAACAATCAAAACGTCAGAGTTTGGTGTTCCCAGAGCGGGAACACTGCGCGTTAAAGGCTTAAGGCAGCCTGAAAATTACTGTCAGCAAAATAACGACAATAGAAGGTCAGTTACAGTTAATTACACACTGTCTCGATAAGAACTTCGTGTTATTAAGAATTTTCTGAAACCGTACATCCCCAGTTTGTGTTTTTCTCTCTTCGAGATATGACTTAAGAAGTATTGAGGAAAAAAAAAAAAAAAAAAAAAAAAAAAAAAAACTAAACTGCTTAGAGGGGGCTCAAAATGTTTAATTGGTAAATCCTTAAAATTCACAAAACAAAAAAATATGTAAAATGTTATTGTAGTATCGTATCCTAATTTTAACCCTCCATGCGCCTGCTTCGACGTAAAATCCCGTCCACCTCATTCCAGTCTTCACTGAAATGCATCTACAGTTATATTATTTAAAACACTAATGTATAATGAAATTTAGTTTGATTTTGAAGATTGCAAGTAATAAAAGCTTACTTTTCCACATTACGAATCTTCCTGTCAAGTTTTTTTCTTTTTGTAATTTTAAAGCTGCATGAAAAGATTACCGTGAAAATAATTAACATTACTTGCCCTATAGCCTTTTCAAGACGCTCAGAAGGTTAAATGAAATAAGATTAAATAAAATGAATCAAAAATACACATAATTTAATAGACACGCAAGAAAGTCATGCTGAGTCTGTCATCCTCATTTTAAAAATTCATTTCCTAGAAAACAAAGCATGAACAAAACTCGCATTTTTTTTAACCTCTGATGATGTCATTTTAAATTTTAATATTTGGAGCAGTGAATTGTGAGTTGAACTTAAAAAGTATTCAATAAATGTATTAAGAGCACTTAAACGTTTGCATGCTTATTAAACAAAGAGTTTTCGAATTCATAGCTCAGGTTACTTGTAGGGATGGACGCAAGACGCGAGAATTCTCGCATTGTCTCGCGAGACGAGACGCGAGACGAGACAGGCATTTTTTTGCGAGACGAGACGCGAGACGAGAAAGAAAATATTTTGCGGGACGAGACAGAGTCTTGTCTCGCGCGAGATTTCTCGCATTTTTTTCCGTTTCGCATAAACGATCTGAAAAGCGACAATTTGCCTGAAGCCTCTACCGTTTAACTTGCGTCTCCTTCGTTTTCGGTCCTGGTATACTATCAGCACTCTACAATACGCACAAACACGTAAAATTTAAAATTAGAACAGACGAGAGATATACAAAACACACAAAGGAGAGGATAAAGAAAGAGGCGGAAAAAAAAGAAAACAGAGAAGAGTTGAAAGAAAAATAATAAGTAAATAGGAAAGTCGGTACGGTATGTTCAAATCTGACCACTTTTAGACGGGGCCCGGGGCATTAAGTTTGGGGCCCCTCTTACTATCCTCTTTTTAACGCATTAAGCCCCATTACTGAGCCCCCCTTTTTTAAGCATTTTAACCCAGTTTTCACCGCTGTTGTACTCGAAAATTGCATTTGAGTTAACTGTAGTTCTTGTACTTTAATCAAATCGTATTTATCACCCCAAAAAAATATCTCTAACTTGATCTAGTGATAGACAATTAGGTAATACCTATATTATAGAGGAAATTCAGTTTTTTCCCCACAATTACTATTTCAGTACATATGAATTTATAATTTAGATAATCGGGATATATATGGGCCCCCTTTTTCTTCAGGGGCACCGGACTACCGCCCCCCCCTTGCCCCTGTGATAATCGGGTTTCGGGTATATCAGAGAGAGATTAGAAGTAGAGCAACTTGCATTCGCATTGATGCTTAGTCTGAGTAGGTTGAAATATCCTTGTACCGATATTATCCTCAAACTTTCCCGCACGTTGCGGCGTGCGTAGGGGGGGGGCGCCCACCCTGGTAACAACTTTCTAGGGGCGGTTAAATCCCTATTGTTGGCCTATTTTAAAGAGATTAAAATGACATTTTTTATTCTTATATATTAATATCGGACGGAAAGAAATGCAAGCAATTTTTTTTAAAAACTATTTCTCTTTTCGTTTATATTATCATGTTTTCCCTTCCTTCGGCTTGCGAAACTTTTATAAATTTTTTTCCTCCCCATCATTTTATCTTGCAGTTGGGTTCCTATTCTAAAATTATCTTCGCCTGTTTGATGTCTTTTCATTTAAAAAAAAAATCTGATGTGTCCAACACATGACTTCCTTGCACGTCCATTAGATCAAAAATATCTTCGACGCACTTCCTCTAAATTTATTTGTTTGAAAGAGATAAAATATCAATAATAGTAAGGTTTAGCGATTTCTAGCCAAATATTTCGATATCGCCAAGCTGAGTTCAATTTGAAAGATTTCCTTCTGACACTTTATTTGGCGATATTTCACCAAAAGCCGACAAACTTGAGATAGTCAGCGAGATTTTGGGGATTGCCAAAGTAGTCATTGACCACAGACCTTCAATGAATTGAATGCATCTATACACCTCAATGTATTCAAAGTCATTTGGCTCACCATGTAAATAAATTCTCAGTCGATTACTGTCAAAAAAGATATTGAAAACAGTTAGATATTACAATAGTTCTAAATACAAAGTTAAAAAATCTACGGGTTAAAGTTTTAGAGTTATACAAAATAGGAAATAATTTTTGGCGCCAAATTTGGCGATATTTCGGCGAAACTCGTCAATGTCGACGACATTTGGCGAGATTTTAAGCATAAACCAAACAATGACAGATTATCGCCAAATTTGGCGATATTTCGCCAAAACTCGCCAAGAACGATGACAAATGGCGATACTTTGGGCATGGACGAAATGACTGACTATCGCCAAATTTGGCGATATTTCGCCAAAACTCGCCAAGGTCGAGGACAGACGGCGAGATTTTGGGCATGTACCAAACAATGACTGTCTACAGTTGTATTATAATGAAGATGTCCATAGACATTAAGGTACTGAAATTCTTTTCGGTGGTCCTGTAAATAAACTCTCCAGTAGATTGGAACCAAAAATCGAGATGCACAACTAGATGTTACAACATTCTTATATATGAAATTTCATAATAGTTTTTGAGATTTGAGAGTTAAATATGCACACACGTACACCAAAAGTCGCCAAGCTTGGCGACTTTTGGCATAGTTCTTGAGGGAGGCACGTGACCGTGGTCGGACCATTACCTAACTTATGAGGTAGGACGGTATTGTGCTTGAAATGGATGAATGCCCCTAAAATTGCTATTGACCGTAATGTATTGGAAATCTTTTGAGTGTTCCTGTAGCAGAACTATAAATGAAAAAGACACATTTTTTAATAGAGAAATTCATTTTCTAACTCTTTACAGCATATATCACTTCTGAGTCGTTTGAAATAGCCCAATACCTCTAAAAAACGCTTTGATGAATTTCGGCCCATAGAGCGTAATGTATTTCGAATCTTTTGGGCGGTCCTGTAGATAAACTATTCAGTCGAATGGAACCGAAAGGGGAGGTGCACAACTAGATGTTACAACAATCCTAAATATAAAGTTTCAACATTCAATGCCTAACAGTTTTTGAGATATGCGAGTTTAATGAATTTCGGCCCATTGAGTGTAATGTATTTCGAATGTTTTGGGCAGTCCTGTAGATAAACTATCCAGTCGAATGGAACCAAAAGGGGAGGTGCACAACTAGATGTTACAACTATCCAAAATATGAAGTTTCGACATTCTACGCCTAATAGCTTTTGAGTTAGGCGAGTTTAATGAATTTCGGCCCATAGAGCGTAATGTATTTCGAATCTTTTGGGCGGTCCTGTACATAAACTATCCATTCGATTGCCACCAAAAGGGGAGGTGCACAACTAGATCATAGAACAATCCTAAATATCAAATCTCAACATTCTACGACCAATAGTTTTTGAGATATGCGAGTTACATACATACGTACGTACGTACAGACGGCATGGAAAAACTGGCCACAGTAGACTCGCCACTGGTCAAAATGAGTTGCAGACGCGTTAATATGATCGTGCATGCTAGCCTACGATGAGATGCATCGAAAAAAAAATTTAAATTAAATTTAGAGGTAGTCAAAATCGGTTTTTATGTCGAAATTTGGCCCCCAAAATTTTTCGGGATCACATTACTTCCTTATACTACGTACAAGGAAGTAAAAATCCACACTGGATATACATTAGGGAGATTATGGTTTAATTTTTCGGTAAACAGGGCGACCATAACGACCTTAGTACTATCGCTAAAAATTATTGTGGAAAAGTACAAACGGATAGTCGTCAACAAATTAACTGTTCAGTAATTTAAAATATAAACAAAAAATAAGACGTCTATTAACCAACTGAGATACTATAATGAAATCTAAAAATGCACACACGGTAATGTTATTGGAAATAATAGGCAAATAATTATAATTATCGTTAATATAATCTTGTTTTCATTAATATAAAAATTACACATATTTTAGAGACTTGAAATTGACGTTAAAGTAAATAGTAGAGATTTAATAAAGACTAAAAGTGTTCTGTTTATAATTTTTCAAGGGTTATTTTACAACCAACTGAACGATAAGTAATTCTAATTTGTGTTAATATATCCCGCAGTAATTTCAACAGAGGAGATTACTTGAACTTAAAAAAAAAAAATCTGTTTTGTCTCATGCAGATATGATTTTAGTAAAATATTCGCTACTTCTCGTATGAAGAGCGGGTGCGCAGCTATTTTAAAACAAACGGTTGTCCATTTCATGTAGTGTCTGAGGTATTTAATGCTACAACTTGAACAGTATGATGTAGAACTACAGTATGATGTAGAAATAACACATTTTGAAAGTCGGGAGTTCTCTGCAAACCGCTAAGCTTTTCACATTTCTGATCGCGAATGACACTGACCTAGTTTTTTGAGTCATTATATTGCAATGATGCCAGGTTAATACTCATGACGCAAACTTTACATCAAGAGTCAAATAATTTTGCTTTTATTTTAGATTCCACATCACTGGAATTAATTGAAATTACTCATGTTAGGAAAATTTTCGTTTACTACAGTGCGAAGAACGGGCACGCAGCTAGTAAATAAAAATAAATACTATATTTACGGTGTGACATTATATATACGGATTAAATCTCAATTTCTTTTACTTCAAATGCAGATATATGCTGATATAGTTATTAATATATCTACTAATGTGGCTATATGTAAGTAATTGTTATTATTAATATTAATTTTCAATAAAATCCCAATAATAAGTTAGTATAAAATGGTAACGAAATCGCAGTCCTTAATTTTGCGAGACGAGACAGCAATTTCTTTGCGAGACGCGAGACGAGACACAGTGTTTGCGAGACGAGACGAGACAGAGGTTTACCACTGCGAGAGGAGACGAGACAGCCCCGATTCTCGTCTCACACGTCTCGCGTCCATCCCTAGTTACTTGCAGTTTAGACCCCCCCCTCCCAGTTATTCTTGTTTGAATAGCTGGCAATATTTCTTTTAAATCAATGGGCATGGTTAGATACTTTAAGACGTATCTTCTTAAACTGTTATCCGTCGGCAGCCCCTGTACTCTTTAACAGGGTATTCAAATAAATGAAAAATGGTTGCAAGAATTTAGAAGACAATGGAAAGCTAAGAAGCAAGGAATAATTAAAGACAAATATTTTTAAAGTAGCAAATGGAACATGAAGCTTTTATTATGCTGTGTAATTTTTATATAATTTTTATATTTTTGTGTATCATATTGCTTAAAAACTATTTAACATTTATTTTTGTTTTCATTATAACATTGTTGTAACGAGAATTTTGAGCCATAGTTTCAATATCAATGTAAAATGTTTAGATTTGTTTTGGGGCCTCAAAAAAATTTTGTTTAAGAGGGGGCTCTTCGGTTATCATTAGCTTAAGAACCTCTGCTTTAAGACATAAGATAGTTTTACCTCATACCTTAACAATATTTGTATTCTAACTTCTGATCAACCTGCCCGGTTAGGTCTACTTTTGTAAGCCGTTGATGGTTTTTATGAAAACTTGTTGCAATTTTTTATATAAAAAATTGTTGATGTGTGAACTATGGTAGTTTTGAAAGTTGCAGACTGGAAATTGTTTGTTGCTTTTAAAATAGGTTTCAGCTTCAAATTTCAGAAAGCTGAATCTTAGGAAACCCTTTTAAAATGATAGTGCATTTGTTTTGCTGAACTGCACTCATACAAACATATACTTTTTCATCTAAATATTTGTACATTTACAATTTTTGACAAGAAGAACAAGAGCAAACAAAGTGTTATATGCATTACGGGTATTTAAGTGGTCAGACAAACACAGAGGAATGATCAATATAAACACAAATTGTAAGAAATATATGTAGGTCTTTTAAACCATGCTGAGGAAAAATTAGAAATTGATGATGCAGAATATGCTATAAAATATTTATGACTTATTTTTAAGACTGACTGACTGATAGCATCGCTTTTGAGGTCTAGGGGCATAAGGTCTAAATTCTCTAGTACTAGAGAATAAAGCCCGCTGTGGCGTCAATTATAACAGGCGCTATAAAAAAAATTGAGAAAAAATCTGCTTACTTTCAATATATTTAATCTTTAACTACTTAAAATGAATAACTTCATATTCAATTTTTATTATATACCGAAATTGAAATTGCATACTGAGCGGAAACTTTTCGCATTCGAAAGATTTCGTTTGGTGAGAACATCATCCCCTATATCAATGCTTCATGAATAAAAAATCATTTTATATGTGAAAAAAAAAGTTAAACTGGGTAATCCAGAAAAACTATTTCAAGCGAATTGTAATTGTAATTTTTTGCCTTCAAAGCCTGATAACCGTGACTTCAATATGAGGTCAGTGTCCCTAATACCTTATTTGGACACGCAGACGATAAGTTTTTTCTAGTCTCGGAAATAAAATGGAGCTGAAAACAGCAAAAAGTCGCCTAAAAATCAAAGAATGGGTGGATTTCCAGATTTTAAAAATAGAGCAGATTTTCTTCTATATATTTTTTTTACATAATTTTGAAAAATTTTCATGCCGATCCTCCAATGAATTGAATTTTATTACCTTTTTAGACAATAACTTTTAAATCTGTTTGGATTAATGTCGGTAAAAGTTTTTTTTTGGAGTGGTTGAACTAGAATTGTGACAGAGTCAGTGAGTCCGGCATCAGCGTAACTATATGTAGGATGCTTCAGACAACGTATAGTGTGACTCTTGCTAGTGATGTTCTTGGCAAGCAACAATTCAAAACTAACTGCTTGAAGCAACTTGCTCCCTTTCTATATCCTCTGCAAATGCTTCTAGAACTTTTCCACTGTTTTCTTTCACTAGAAATTTTATACCTTAATTGTAATTTGATTAATACTAATGCTATGCAGAAAAGCACAACATGCAGGCTCCATACCTAAAATCCCGCCGAGTGTCGGCAAGATGGACGGCTTTGTGCTAAACATCACTAGGGATGGACGCGAGACGAAAAATAAGCGTCTCGCAAAATAGCCTAAAAGCTTGTCTCGTCTCGCAAAAGCCCCTATATCGTAATGTTAAAAATGTGTGTCTCGTCTCGCAAAAAAGTCGTCTCGCGTCCAAAATAATTCCCCAAAACTGAATTCAGCTAAGCGTAGCGCTGTAGCCTATATTTGGCTGGAAACTGCCAACCCTAATGTGATCAAATGGGAAATTTAAAGATCGATATCTCGCGTTATACTATGCCCATTTATATGCAACAAAAATCAAAGTTTAATTATTTTACGAATATAATACGAATTTTAGACTAAACTGAACACCAGAGCAGTAGATCACACGGTAAATTTGTTACATTATTTTTACAATTTTCACCGACTTTGCTGAGCCCGACTTTGCAATTTGCACCGACTTTGTGAGTTGATTATCGTTTTTTCAAAACGATAATCAGCTCATCCGTCAACGTCAGACATATTGCTATATTCTAAGCCGAAAATTGCTGTTCACAAAAAGTGCTTCATTATATTTCGGAGTTCGTTACTGTGATACTATCACGCACTTGAATTTGAAATTTCAAGATCCTTCTAAACAAATGCTAATCTTAATGCATTTGGTTTTCTAAATTTTATTGAGGAAGGAAGAGATACACAGAGCAAATTTTATTTGCAATAATTTTCTGAAATTCAATAGAAATCTCAGAAAAATAATACTAGATAAGTACTGCAGTAATATAAATTTAACATGAAATTAAAAGAAAACTATATTATTATCTTTAACAGAACTATATTTATGAAATAAAAACTGCCATATTATCACGCATAGTAAGGCTTTTTTGTTAAACTTTCAAAAACTCTTTAATTATATTTATGTTTTACTGATATAGTAAATAAACATTTATAAATACGTAAAATATAAAAATATAAATTTTTAATGAAATCAGTAGGTCCCAGGTGAGCATATAACTTAAATTTGTTAGGAAATATTTAAGAAAGAAGGTAGTAAATATGTAAATTACGATGCTAAAGAATATTTCAAAATGCAATCATAAGTCTATAAGTAAATGTACGATGCGTAAATACTATGAAAAATCTATTTTCTATGCACACATTAAAAACATGTTTTTTTATTTATATTTTGAGAAAAATAAATGTTTAATGAATAGAGATGAACACGGGCGAGTTAGAAATTTTAAATATTTACTCATCGTGCCTGTAACAAAACATATATCTGTTTGTATAAAAATCAAACTTCGCAAATAAATGATTCAGCATAAAATGAATCCTTAATAAATATTTCAGCTGAATATGATAAGCATGAATCTTTAATGTTTACTATAATCATCTGCATGATACTTAAAGTATAACTAAGCTCTAAAGCAATACCTGCGTTGTTTGCTCTGTTCGTGAAATTTTGCTGAATAGGCCTATATTTGCGTTTCAGACGCACGTAGCTGTATTTTATGGTGCCATAACCGGCAGACTAGAGTTAGCCTACGGTTGCATGTAATAATACTCTCCAATGAGTAACCCTCCGTAGTCGTTGCTGTTGAACGTGACTTCTTCCAGGAATGGCATAGCAATGAATTTTTTAGAAGAGAGTAAAAACGAGGCAGTATTTTCGTTTAAAGTTTGATTTCGATTAAATCGATGAAAGTCGATGGAAGTTCGAAGCATTAATTCCATTCTCTGAGTTTAAGAGTTTAGTGCAGCTAGAATGCCGAGGTAAAGCTAAATATTTTTATAATTGGCTATGTTTAAAGATTTCTTTTTATTATTATTTGCATTTTAAGATTCTAAATAAAGTATTAATTATAGAAACGAATTGTTGATTTATACAACACGTGTATTATAAACAGTGTTTGTCGTTAGCAATGCTCGAAATAAATGCAAGGCAAATACCGTGAGATTAACCCGAAGTAGCCGCGATGATCAACAGTTCTAAAAAATGTGTACCAAGTATGTGATACTAAAAAAAAAAAAATGTTTAGAGCGAACTTGACTGCTGATTAAGTGAGTGTCATATAACAAAAGTGTCACACATCAAACATTCGTAACTAGGAAAAAAAAGGACTTGATATACGAGAGTCGTTCCGAAAGTAAGCTACATTTTTTTTTTTTTTTTTTTTAACACAGAAACTTTTATTTCCCCTCCCAAAAAAACAAAAAAAAAAACCCCCTACACAATGGCATTTAAATTAAATAATGCATATATATATCGCATTATTTTTCCACATAGTTGCCTCCGATATTGAGACATTTTTTGTAGCATGCAATCAGTTTAAAGAAAACACTCTGGTAAAATTCCGTGCCCTGCGATGCATTGAAAGACGTACTCATACAACGCCACTTGCAAAACAATGCTGCTGGAAGCAGGCTGTGCCACAGAGCACAACTAGTTCAAAAAACGTTTAAATTACGTTGGAAACACCTTTTTTGACGCAAAAAACGTGTTTGAAACGTTTTTTGGACTAATTGTGCTACTAGGGTAAGGGGACGGAGTTTTACCAGAGTGGTTTCTTCAAACTATTTTCACTTCTTCAAACTATCCTATAACAAATGTCTCGGTGTTGGAGACGACTATGGGAAAAAATAGTGCAAGGTGTATAGCTCATGATGCGATGGTGTCATTTTTTTTCTAAGTGATAAAGTTTCTGTGCGAAAAAAATGTTCTTTAATGTCATCTATCATTTATTCTAAAACGTGTAATAGTTTAGAACAGTGTTTCTTAACCTTTTCGGCACAATGGACCACTTTAAAAATTTTAAATATGTCACGGACCCCTCTGTGGAAAAAAAAATTGCTTAAACATCATTTATTACAAAATATATTCTGTTTTATTATTTAATTATTTTAATATTTTTATTTCAATAGTATAAAAAATTTGAAAATTTGAAATTTTTAATGTGAAGGCTGTTGCTGTTTTTCCTTGATTAACAGATTGAATTGAGGGATGGTTTTCGACAAAGCAACGCGCATATCATGTTTGACATTCAGTCGATTTCGATGTTTTGTTTTTATTGTGACAAGTGCGGAAAATCCCGCTTCGCAAAGATATACTGTAGCAAACGGAATAATGGCTGCCATAGCTCGTTTTACAAGCAATGGGTAGGCTTCTCTTAAAGAAGACCAAAACTCTCCAAGAGTTTTTGAATCGAAATCCATTTTTAACAATGTTTTCAAATCAATTAGCTCATCTTTGGCAAGGTTCATGTCATCGATACAGTCAGTATCATAAAGAAAAGGATTACGAATCCACAACTCCTCTTTTATATTTATTCCATCCGAATTAAAATATTTTTCAAATGAAACTTGAAGTACTTCCTACACAGATTTCATTTTTCAATGATTAAGTAGGTCCGAGTTACCACTGCTGGCTAAATATTGATGCAAACATTTTAAAAATTAGGATCAGTCGGCGGACCCCCAAAATATGACCCATGGACCCCCAAGGGGTCCATGAACCACAGGTTAAGAAACCCTGGTTTAGAAAGTATAAGTAGTTGATTTCTGGTCATTCATTTGTGCTATATAATTTTTGTTATCTTCTTGATTTCTTCTTTCCTTTATATAGTAGGGTAGGGCCCAGATGTGTGGAGTTAATATCTCTTCTGATATGCCACACAACCGAAACCCTACTATTTGGTTTGCTGTAAATTATAATCCACTGTTTGTGGCCCCTGACGATGGTGACAGTGGTTATAATTTCCGTTCCATTATATTATCACAATAATTCTTGCACTTTATTTGGCTTCAAAATCTGGTTTCTAATTCTTGCTAATAGCTGTTATATTTTTATGCGAGATATGTCTTATTTGTAGTATGTTTTGTGTTTTACTTGTTAGTTATATATATAAATTTGCATAAAATATACTTTATAACTATTCGCTCTACAAGGTAACGTAAACGCTAGTATTCTGTAACTTTCAGTTGGCGAATATTTCGATCCTGATTAAGAAAGCGCATTTTGTACACCTTGCAACGCACCTGTAGTTTTTATTATGATTCTGTATGTTTTGCACACCAGTTTTAATTAAATGTTATAAATCTAGGAATAAGGAAGTAGAACTTGTGTGTTTCAAAAATCATAATAAAATCTATCAAAATTTACTGTAAACAGTATGTTATGTGTAGGTTTAACAATATTTTTGTGTACTGTTAAATTGCATAAAATAACTGCTGAGTGAAAATAACTTTATGATTTTGTCATTCCCCTTGATGCTCTAAAGGTTTAAAGACAAATACATAAAAATAATTTTTCAAAGGTTTAAAGTCAAACTCTATTTTTTCTACTTTTCTTTTTCCTTTCATAATTATGATTTTGCATTTTATGGCCATAAAAGAAGTTTGTTTATCTCCCATACTTAAAGAAATCTTTGCATTCTTTTAAATTTCCTATTCCAAGAAATCACGAAAGAAATCTCAAATAAGACAGAAGCCATTCCATGTAACGATGATAAGTATTGCAAGATCAATTCTTTTTCAATAATTCAATGATCTTTAAAGATACTTTCGTCGTGTAATCCGATTACCAAAGAAAACAAAGTTTACGAAAAGAAAAAAGAAAACAATGATAAAAACTGACTTTATCTCGTGTAATAATCTACGGAAAAATATTGTTACATAAAAGTAGACTGATCAGAAATAATATATAATGGTAGTTTATACAGCTTCACGTAATTTAGCTTATAAACTTTGGAAATTGTAAAGATTTTATTTTCTGATTCTAGAGCAAATAAGTACGGAAAAATATGTTATAAGGAAATGTTTTAATATGTTTTTCTTACATCTCTTCGAATTACAAGACTTATTATGCCTCTGTAATAATAAAAACGAATGTATGATCCTATTAAAAGAAGTTTTTAATTAAGAATTTGAAGTATAATAAATGAATCTGCTTGGTTTTCATTCGTGTCGGGTCTTTAAAGAACTATAAAAAACTTCCAGGTAGCTTCTTCTGTTGAAACTAGACAGGGATCTATTAGCGTAGAATTACTTATCATTTACTTAATTGTAAGGCGCCTGTTGAAAAATGTTGAATACAAAAAATAATTTTAATTTTAGGAAATATTTTTTAACATGGCACATTGCACTATAATCCATACAATCGTAACAGATACATATTAATACTACCTATTACTTATTCTAATAGTGCCTACCTTCGTTTCTATATTTTGAATGATCAATTGAAATACTTAAATTCTCCATGATTCAGCAGAAGAAAAATCTTAATTTTAATTTTGTGAAGAATATGAACATGTATAAGCTTAAGGAACTATTTAGAATAGCACAAATTGCAAATATGACATAAGTTTTGTAGCAGAGTTAATGAACCTCACCCAATTTTTAATTTATGACACCACGTTTTAGACAGCCATTAAAAAGTGTGAATTTGTTAGGAATAAAGCTATAAAATAAACGCTGGTAAGTTGAGA
The DNA here is from genome assembly GCA_038373885.1 of Cheiracanthium punctorium. Taxonomy (NCBI): domain Eukaryota; kingdom Metazoa; phylum Arthropoda; class Arachnida; order Araneae; family Cheiracanthiidae; genus Cheiracanthium; species Cheiracanthium punctorium. Next base: position 98,027 of record JAWZYV010015792.1, read on the forward strand.
TAGTTCACCCTTGTTAATTAACCCAGTTAGTTTTCAAATGGAGTGATATTCAAAATTATAAAGATGCTGAAATTATTTTCTTCTTTACACAAAATCGTTTTGTAGGAACGTCACCCTTCGTTTAAAGTCACCAATTTGGCAAGTCTAAGCATTATGACAATTTTAAAATGTACTTCAAAGCAATCATCCCTTTTTTTAAAAAGAAAACATCAAGGAGGAAGAAAATTTAAAGAGGGAAATCATAATTTTAGTGACACTGAAAAAAGAAAAATCCTGTCAAATAAATTCATATTAATCCTGTCAAATAAATACATCATCAATATAATTCTGTGTCGACCGATGGTCGCGACAGATACAGTCTGAGTAAAAACTTTAAGGCCAGTAAAAGTTTTTTAGGAAATAGAAAAATGAAATAAAAGGGACTCAAATATTTTCGTCTTATTAATCGTTAAAATTCATTGTTAAGAAATAACGCAAAAAACCGAAAAGAAGTCTAATGGTATAAACACCCGAAGTCGAATGGTATAAAACGACCCCAAATTTTGAGGAAAAACTAGTTTCATTTATGAAACTTTGTCTTATGTGCTATCTTCTATTCTGGCCTTAAATTTTTTACTCAGGCTTAAATATTGATCTGTGTACTCTATAATATTTTACGGTTATAAAACATTTACAAATGAGTTTTGCTGCATTTTTTGCTTGTATTTAAGGTTGATAATTATCAGTCAAATGATATTTTAATCCTCAGTTTAAGATTTTTCTATTTTCTAAATATTTTTTTACTGGCCTTTAAGATTTTACTCAGGCTGTAAGTCACTGAAAATGGCTAATATCAGTAGATTTCACATATTGGTCTGAAAAAAGCTATTTTATTTTTATCGTAACATTAATTTCAGAGTTAACATAGCTTAGGTTTCTGGAATGACTACGTATTTTTCAAATGCTGACAAATGCAAGATTGGGGTGAACTTTAAGTCGTAATAAAAGTAGTCTGTAGCTTAATTTTCTTTTGTTTGGTTCTAATATACAGTTTACTGTACATTTTTCTTTTGCTTTATTTATAGGCTATTGAATGAAACCATAAGAAAATTTTAATTTAGTACTTCAAGCTGATTCTAATCCGAAGATACAATAAATATAATTAAAAAACAGTAAAAGTATTTGCGATAAATTGCGATCGTATTAAAAATTCGACTTTAAAGCAAACAGAAATGCCGCAAAGTCAATGCCGCAGCCTAACGGTAAATGCATATAGAGTCTAAATGATTATTTAACTTAGTACTTATTTAACTTAGTGCAATTATTTTTAGTGAATTTAACTCATAAACTTAAATTATCTAATGACTTACCGTTTTAAATGTTTAAATAGCATCTAAATTACGGGCTATTGATTTAATTTTATCGTTTAAAATTTCAAATTCAGGGTCATTAATATTCATGTTAGTGTTCTCGATAATGGAGACTCCCTTAGTGAAGTGACCCTTAGTAAGTAACTGATAATTCAAAACTAGGTCAAAATGGAAGAAAATTCACTGTCTAATATATGAAAGTGTAGATGTAAAATTCACATTTTCCACTTAGTTCTTAGAAAACTTCAGAAAAACAAACATTAAAAAACATGATGTATTGGCACACTTTTTTGTGTGTGATATGTTTGTTGCCATAACAATTAATTGCACATAGTCCTAAACCTTTAATAATTCTGGTAAAGCTTAAATTTGAGTATGGAAAATATGAGTTTTGCGAAAGTGGAATGCGAGTCTTGCATCTACACCCTTTAATAACGTTCTACATTTCTTACAATTACAAGACATGATGAGCCATTGATAACACTTTCTCATTTATAGCATACTTAAGTATTTAAATATAAATAATACCTTTACTAAGATTTTGCTATATGAAATTACTTCATGCAAGTGGTCTCTTTAAAGATTTAAACAGTTTTTCCCATAAATTTATTTTTAAATTTGGATTGATATGGAATGAATAAAAAATACAGGTAACTGGTTCAAGACATTCCTGATACGTGACTAGTAAGAAACTAATTGCGATCTTACTATATCATGTTGAATTATCAACAAGATATTTTGTAAAACAACGAATACAACCAGGGCCTGCCTAGTGTTTTTGAGGACCGGTCAGTGCAAGGTCAAATTTATATATATATATATATATATATATATATATATTAGAAAGATTAAAAAAAACTTATCCCAAAACAATTGCTCACAATTGTATCACAGTTTTTGAACGTGTACAGACGGATGTGGATATGATGGATGCTTATTGAACCGATACATGGATATGATTTTGGACAGATACAACGATTCAAGATACGACGGACTTATTTTGTTTTTATTCTTTTGAAGTAATCGGCGGGGTTGTTGCTGTCAGCCATGTCTGAATTATTTTTTTTAAACATTTTTATTCGTTTTTATTCATTTCTAAGATTGTTTGATGTTTCACAGGTCAGGGAGAGATGGTGTCCGTTGATTTAATCAAATTTAAACACTCAATATATCTGGATATTGTTTTTCTATATTCATATTTTAAAATTCCAACATTGCAATAGCTAAGAAATCTCCAGCCACCGGAACAGAAACTACAGGTTACTAATATTGACGCCGGTCTCCCTCTGAAGATGTCCGGTTTAATGTAATTTTTCAATTTGTTTTATGAATTTTGTCGTACTTATATTCGAAATATGTCGAATTTTGTCGTACTTTTTGACAATGACTAGGATTTTTTTTTTCATATTTGATTATAAACACAGGAAACATATTAGAACTGCAGTTGCTGAGCTCATGATTTTTTTTGTGATAAGTTTGTTTTTAAAAATCTTTCTACAAATATTTGATTATATACCTATACAAGGGCAGTGAAAAATTGACAAAACATGTTTTTCAACTGCGTTTAGTATTGGCATCATCTTTGGGCTTTTTACACCATATTTGGATTTTTTACACGTTTTTCTGTACATCTATGGTCGTGCTCCTAGGTTAATATCATGACTCTTTTTGTCATATAACATACAGAAAAAGCTATTTTTGTTTTTCGTTGAATTAAAATTATGAATTCGGTGGCACCTGATAATTGAGCATTCTAATTTAAATTTCCATTCTAATTTCCATATCTTCGCTTTGTTGTCAGACACTTATGATGGTTAGGCTTATGAATCATCACATCGTAGAGGTGGGTTTAATAGGGCGAGTGATCCTACTTCTTTTAGCTTTAAAAGCTCTAATTTCGCTTGCTACATTGGTTTGTGCACAACTTTTAAAGCCTATGAATCTATTTTTATTCTTGGATCCTGAATTTTAATGCTAATGTTTTGAAATTTCAGTTGCTCGAGGGTTTAATAGGATATCCATATTACGTAAGCTCAGCCGTTTTGCATTATATATATATATCCTTATAAATAAAAATGAAATTCTGTTTGTTTGTTTGTTTGTGGATTTGAGTCGTATACAAATCCACAAAAATGGACCTATCAGCCTGAAATTTTGCACAGATGTGTAAAATAATATAGAATAAATTATAGTATACTTTAAAACTTTGAAAGTCCACCCGTTCCCGGAATTTAAGAGATTTTTTATGCACTCCACGCAAAAAGCTTTCCATAATTGTAACCCCTGTAGTGAAAAAAGTGTGAAAGAAGCATCGTGGTTGCCATGTGTGGCGATTTTGCCGAATAAAATGTTTTAAATTCTCAAAGTAAAAATAAAAGAATAATAATGATTTTTTTTGTTAGTTTATATTCGTAAGGTTATTTTTTTAAATTATAATATCGTGTGCATGGGAAAACAGAGCAGGAATGAAATATTTTATACGCAAAACAATAAGAATTGAAGATTTCTGAGGCTAATATGTTGAAATTTTTTAGTTTGGCGAAAAATAAAATGGCTCAAAATGCCGAGAAAGTGAGTTCTAGCGGTTAGCACAGTTTCCGGCTTGGCGCAATTTACTGAGAGCTTAAGGAAATGGATTTTTGAAAACAGGTGCAAAGGTTTTATTAGAATACAGCGTTAAATTTTAATGATCCGTGCGGAAATAATGCAGTTATTAAGGGATTTCAAGCGATCTATCTTCAGCATTCTCGCCAATTGAGTGCATTGATTTAAGTTGGGGGAGTTCCGCCAAATTTCAGATAATTGAAATCTTCGCATATAGTACATGGGAGTAACGATGAATAAAACACGTTATATAGTTGATAATTTTAAAAAAATGCGGCTGTATTAAATTATTCCACTTTTCAAATAAAAGCATGTTTTACTTTTTAAAGGTCGAACCATTTCTAAAATTGATTGCTGCTAAGTCAATGCTTCGAATGATTCCCTGAAAAAACTCTTGCAAAATGGCGTATGTTGGCACTTTGGCGAGGCTTAGATTTGAAACTGGATTTTATTTGAGACTGGTAGCTATATTAATAAAACAATGTGTGTAAACTGTTAGTTTGTTTGTCGGTGTCTCGCGTAGCTCGCAAACGGGTGATCGCAGACCTGCCAAGTTTTGAACGGAAATTCTCCATGACAGGTCCCGACACACCTCGAAGCGATTTTTTCAAAATTGGAACTATTTTAGGAAATATCGATAAAAACGTATTGCAAAAGGCTAATTTTTGCTTTCCGCCATTTCGTAATTGTAACCCCACAGTCAATTAAGCGACGATTAAGCTTATCTAGGTTGCCACATTCGGCAGTTCATTAAATGATTCAGACTCTTGAAGTAAAAATAAAAGAATAACGATTTTTTAAAATTTTGTCTTGATTATTTGTAAGGTTGTTTTTAAATTAAAATATCGTGTGCATGTGATATCAGAGCGGGAATGAAATGATTTATACTCAAAAGAAAAATAGAATTTGGAAATTTTCCGAAAATAAATGTGCAACTTTTTAATTGGTCGAAAAATAAAAGGGGTTGATGTGCGATTTTGAGGAGGATTCTAACGCTTGGCGCTATTTATCGTAATTTAATCGTCTGCTATTTGGGTTATGAATACACCTGCGTATAAGTTTCTGAAATTTTCATTCAGTTGGAATTGTGCATTTTTCTGAGCAGCTTTTCTGCATCTATTTCTAATGCATTACATCCAGAAAAAAGGATGTTAGAAATATCAATTTTAGTTTTGTTTAATCACACTCATGAATAATGATACACTTTCCAACTTAATGAAAGAAGGAACGAAAATAGGGAAGACCCATGGATTATAACTCTTTTTATATACAGCACTTTAGTGCGTTTTTAAAATCTGAAAGTGTGTCAGATTTTCTGATTCTAGCGCTTGGCGCAATTTAATGAGAGGGTATTTTTAAAAACAAGCGTAGGTTATCTTATAAATAAAAATGAAATTCTGTTTGTCAATTTGTTGATTTGGGTAGTATACAATTCCACAAAAATGGACCTGTCAGCCTGAAATTTTACACAGATATGTAAAATAATATAGAATAAATCGTAGTCCACTTTAAAACTTTGAAAGTCCACCCGTTCCCGGAATTTTAAGAGATTTTTTATGTTCTCCACGCAGAAAGCTTTACGTAATTGTAACCCCTGTAGTGAAAAAAGTGTGAAATAAGGATCATGGTTGCCATGTGTGGCGATTTTGCCGAATAAAATGTTTTAAATTCTTAAAGTAAAAATAAAAGAATAATAATGATTTTTTTAGTTTATATTTGTAAGGTTATTTTTTTAACCTTCTCACTCCGGCGGTACAACAGTTGTACCAAGAAATAAATCTGACTGAAGAACGGCGCTGGTACAAATGCCTTACCAAGGACTTCTTTCCCCTCTTTAGACAGGAAATCCATTCACCCTTCATGGAAGATGGATAAGAGATTCCCGCCTCTAGAAATTCCTTTTCTTATGGTGTGGGAGAGTCAGGCGTGTTAGTAGATAATTGACTGGGGTGAAAGTGGTAGTCAATTGACCGGCATTGAGCATACAGATTTGTATTTTGCGGTCTTTGGTGGTCAGTGATATTTGCCCTCACCTACCAAACAAAAGGCAAGGCGTGCTCTTCAGCTGGGAAGTAGGGGAATGAAATCTTATAGATTCCGCCGCTTTCTGGGACAAAAATCCTCATGTGTGAGCCGGAGCGAAAAGGTTAATTGTAATATCGTGTGCGCATAAGAAATGAGAGCAGGAATAAAATGTTTTATACGCAAAACAATGAGGATCGAAGATATCCGAGACTAATATGTAATTTTTTTAGTTTGGCGAAAAATAAAATGGCTGATAGGCCGATTTTTAGAAAGTGAATTCTAGCGGTTTGCACAGTTTTAGGCTTTTTGGCGCAATTTACTGAGAGCTTAAGGGAATAGCATTTTTGAAAACAAGTGTATAGGTTTTCTTAGAATACAAAATTAAATTTTAACTATCCGTGCAGAAATAATGCAGTTATTAGGGCATTTCAAGCGATGAAGCTTCAGAATTCTCGCCAATTGAGTAGATTGATTTAACTTGGGGGAAATCCGCCAATTTTCAGAAAATTGAAATCTTCGCATTTAGTGCATCGAGGTAACGATGTATAAAACATGTTATAGTTGATAATTTAAAAAGGGATTCCACTTTTCAAATAAATGCCTGGCGGTCGAACCATTTCCCATTTTCATTGCTGCTAAGTCAATGCTTCGAATGATTCCCTGAAAAAACTCTTGCAAAATGGCGTATGCTGGCACTTTGGCGAGGCTTAGATTTGAAACTGGATTTTACTTGAGACTGGTATATACGTATAATAAGACTGGTTATAGATAAAAATGAATGTTGGTATGTGTGTAGGAGGTTGAAAAACTCCAGCACCGTTTCACCGATCACCATGAAATTTGGTTCATCTAAGTCTTTTATCACGGAGAAGGTTTGTATGCTATCCGTTTTCCTCTAACTCGCCACTAGGTGGCGCAGCAGAACGTCGAATTCTATTCCGTTTATCCGTTTGCTATGCGAATATCGTTCAACGAATTTCGATGAAATTTGGTACACGAGGATATTAGAACACGGAGAATATTTTTCACTATCCATTTGCTGTAACTTACCGCTAAATAGCGCTGCAACGCATCAACTTCTATACCGTTCGACTCATCGGCATAAAATTTTTTATACTTACACATTTAAGCACGAAGAATATATTCTAACTGTGTTACTTTTGATTTTACTCACCACTAGATGGCACTGCAATGCATTATTATTTTAATTCGCCACTAGATGACGCTGTAGCAGGCCAAATTTTTGACCATTCAAACGGTGGCTATGAAAATCAGTATACATAGCTATTTGAACAATGAGAATATTTTGGCGTTATCCATTTTGCTATAATTCGCCACATGACGGCGCTGTAGCAAATCATTACTTTAATTAACCACTAGATGGCCCTGCAGTGTATATCTCTTCTTGACTGTGCGAATGATCGCTATGAAAATAGGTATACATAGATATTTGAACACGGGGAAGAGTTTGGCACGATTCATTTTCCTATAACTTGACACTAGATGTTGCGTTAACACATGAACTTCAGGACTATTCAGCCGATCGTCATGAAAATTCGTATACATCGATATCTGAATGCGCAGAATATTTTCGCCGTATCCGTTTTGCTAAAACTCGGCACTAGATTGCGCTACGCCGCATCGCCTTCTGCACCGTAAAAACGATTGCCTTGAAATTCAGTATGCATGATTATTGAACACAATATAACGCGATATCCATTTTGCTATATCTCTTTATTACAATAAATAGTAATCACAACAAATATTAATATCAAAAAGTCCATTCATTCCCGTGCGAAGAACGGGTCTTTCAGCTAGTATATATATAAAATAAAGTTTCTTTCCATATAAAAATCTTAGTTAAAAAAAAAAAAAAAGAATTTTTTTCATTAAGTTATAAATTCGTATACGTCCCCCAAATTACAGTTATCTATATTTTGAAATATTTTATGCAGACATTTATTTATTCTTCTCAAAAATGTTAATATTACCAAACTATATTATTCGAGTTGATTTGAGTATTTTTCTTTATTTCCGCATGTGTTAATGTAGTGTTATGTCTATGATTAACATACTGACGCTCTTGTAAATGATGCTCTTCAGTATGGCACACTCCTAATTTTACGCAGAAATGAGTTCAGCCATCATTAAAATTTATAGTGCATTATACTTAAGGCGTTGCATTAATAAGCAGGGAAGTTGAAACTAGTATTTGTAGAACTGCGATGTAGATCCTTAATTTGAAAACGGATAATTCAGATCACAGTAGAAAATTCAGATTTTTCAAATTTTATCAACAGTCATGTAGATAAAGACAAAGGGCATTGGCTAACTAAATCTATTAGAATGCTGAGAAATATCTCGATTGATCTGAAAGATTTTCGTCCCCCACCAGTCGCTGCGAGGTTCTGCTCTCGAAACTGGAAGAAGGGGGGTGTCAGGTTCAAAACCCGGTCACGCCTTCCGACGTAACCGTCCGGAGTTTTCAGTGGTTCTCTCCGAAAGCTCGCGGATGGGATCCCTTAGAAAGTCCCCCACGGAGGGCATTCTCCCTATAGATCTAGGACCCTCGTGCAGTTAATCGACCTTAATCCACAAACAGACTGAAACATTTTCAAGGTGATACATGGAATAAAGTCTAACTTTTTACGGCCCAGTGTTGTTCCATTCCTCACCCCCCACCCCACCCCAAAGCAAGTCTCGGAATGTAACAGATACAAATAAAAAAAATCAATTTTAACTGCTTTAATTTATTTTGATTAGCGTAACTTAAAAATCATTCAGTCTTTGAACACAACTAACCCGTGACGTATTCCGCACCCTCCGAAATGACTGTGGATGATTAATATACATTAACCCTTTGAAACGCAAGCATTTTCACATCAATATAGAAGACCAACTGTATAGACTGCCCAAAGCTGAAAAAGTACAGCAGTTGTCATCGATCCATTTAACTACCAACAGCATGGCGGTCGATTGTATCGCCCTTCTGACGCCACAGGTGCCTCACCATGGCACAGTGGTTATGCCACTGAAAATGGTAGATGGCCGAAGTGTGAAGGTCCCGGGTTCGGGTCCCATCGGGTGGCTGTCGATCTAACGGTCTGGAGTTTAGGTAGGTTTAACGCATGAATACGCATGAACATGAATACGCGTTAGAACTCTTTAGAAAGTCCTCCTACATAGGAACCCCCCCCCCACCTTAGCAGATCGCCCTAGTGTAGCGTTGCCATAATCACACACAAACAATCTGACGCCACAGAGCTAAAGAAGTTTTATGACACAGCTGGCTGTGCGGCATCCCGGGATGTCAATGTGACAATTGCCTGATTCGATGAGCGGCCTTGACTTCCTTGCCATGAACTGACCCAGACTTGAATTCTCTTGAGCCTTCTTTACCAAGAAAGGTGTAAAAACACATCACACAACATTAGCTACCTTTACTGAATTATGGACAACTCTAGTCGATGTTTAGAAAGCCATGGAATGCTTCCATAAGCTTTTTGAATCTATGCCTCGTTGTGTAGCAGCCATTATCAAGGGCAGAATAGACCTGACTTGTTATTAACTTGCTTTCCCTTCACTGGCAATTCAATACATTAATATTGAATGCGTTTTAATGTTAATTAATAACTTTAAAACATTTTAATACTGTATAATAATTTCCCACATTGAGAAATTACGACTATTTTCATATGCTACTGTCTGCAGAAAAATTAATTTTTAATTTAGGATGGAGACAATGGCAATAGTTTTTTCTGTTTTATATAAGAAGAAAGAAATAAAACTACTTCAAGTAGTCAAACAATCAAGAGAGACATTCGTGCTTTGCATCATATCAGAAAGATCTTAACTGGGACGTGGTAGATCAGTTTTTTCCTTCAAGCGCCTAAATTTTCTTCCTCTAGTTTTACAAAAGAAAAAAGAAACGGGAGATTATTTAGAAAAAAAAAATTCTAGGGATTTGCTATGGAAGAGGAAGAAAGGAATCCTTTATGCTCCAAGAACAGTAATGAAGAAACTAGAAGAAATCAGTAGAAATATATCGATAAACTTGGAGAAACTTAAACACAAAATCTAAGAAAAAATAAATGTTCCCCAATGGAGCTGGATAATGCAAAAGACTGCAGAAAAATATATCTTTTGTGTCACTGTTGGGAATTCTAATGCCTAAAGATGGTAAACAGAAAAATACGATAACAACGCACACAATGCTTTTAAATTTTTTAATAAGGGTGAAGTATTAAGGTACAATTTATTAAAACAGAAAGAATAGAAAAGTATTTAAGGCTGTAATAAAATAAAATGTATTTTATGGTGTACTAGCTGTGTAACCCGGCGATGCCCGGATGCATTAGGTGTGTTAGGGCAAAATTTGTCGGAAAATAAATTATCAGCTGTTGTCAATCCCTGATGCACTGATCTGTTTTGTTTTTCATAAATCCACGTTTTTTAATATCTATGCGTTTTCTCCATTTCTATTCCTATCTAATTTTGCTACATAAGGCAATTTTCATCCAAGCACACATTTTTAATAATTTACTTTTAAATATTTCATTCCTTTAAAAATGATTATTATATGAGGTATTTTTTAAAATTATAACATTTTAAATAAAATTATTATTAAGAACATAATGCATCGTTTATTCAAATTTATGTATATGTTTTAAATAATATATTTTTCGATTCAAATTTTGTAATTAGCATTATACACCAAAACATTATGGTTCGAATTTCACTTATAATAAATAACTAATTATTGAATTACATTATATAAAGCACAGTAAAAATTTATATATTTATATTTTCCATATTCGCGGCTCCTCCAGCAGATATTTGGTCCCACGGAAGCAGTGTTTTTATTTTCTGGGATAAAAGGTAGCCTTTGTGTGCATGAAAATCGTGGAAACTTTTTTTGTGTGTGTAAATTCAAAGCATAAATTATCTCTATTTCCAATTTCATGCAAATCTGTCCAGTAGTGAAAAAGTAACTAAGATACAAACTCAAAAACTTTTCGCATTTATAATATTAATAGAATCTATTGTAACCGCTATTTGGAGATAATTTGAAACAACTGGACTGAGGTAATATTTTATGAACTCTGGACTGTAGTGCAGTTCAGATTTTGGTTTATTACTTGCCAATATTCGATCTCATTCCAAATTGTTTCTTTTAAGCAGTTTTTTAAGTTCCTTTGTTTGTGTGATGAATTTGATGATCTGAGATTCTCTAAGAGATTACGAAGCTGCAAAGCTGGAAAGAGTTGGCTACTTCTGTGCCCTAAGGAAACAACGAGCAAGCATTGCCCGTAACTTGTTGATAGTTCGTTTGGGAACCAAAAGTCACTTAATACTGTAATCAAATTGAAATGCAGAGGAGAGGGGGGGGGTATTATGGAACAATCGGGAAATTTGGTATACCGAGTTTTCGGTACTGTTAGGTACTGCTGTCACGTGGGAATACCATGAACTACTCGAGAAAGGTTCCCATGTTACATTGCAGTGAGACTTAGCCGCTTAGCGTTGTCGTACCACTCGATACAGAACAAAGTATGTTTTGGGATTTTCAAGAGTTTTTGCAGATAAGTTTTCAAATATTTTAACCTACTAGTATACACGTGACTTGAATACTGATGTTACGCTTAATAGACACTAAACGAATAGTAGTTTGTGACCATTTTTTAGCTGGCAGTGTTTTGCCCATCAGCTTAAAGGTTCATTTACTTAGATGGAGTGACGGGTATTCTGGAATACTAGGTATTATTGTGGTGGGTTTCATGCCATCAACCAAAGAACCGGAAGAAAAAGACGTTGAGTGAGAAAAGAAGTTGAGACGTTTGAGAAAGACGTTCATGCCATCAACCAAAGAACCGGAAGAAAAAGACGTTGTTGAAAAGACGTTGAGACGTTTGAGACAGTATCTTTTGTAACTGAAAACTCTCCGAAGATCAACGAGGAGAAATTCGGATTCGCTACTTCAGCTGTTCCCTGTGGGTTTACCTTGACTTTAACGGAGCAGAGAAAGAAGCTAATGCATGCGACTTTAGTATATAGACCTGAGGCAGAAATGCTTTTGATTTTATAGTTAAAAATAACTATCTTTTAAAGTATATTTAGTTTTTCAACGGTTTACACCCTCAATTTCATATTACCCGACTACTTCATATTTACCCCCACTTGTAACTTTTTAAAAAAATAACTTTTCCTATGGCAACAAAATGAAGACTGTTTTATTTACGAGTGACATTTTATTACAATTAGTTATAGTATATACTCATGATGGGGGTTTCATTCCAAAACCTGTGGAGTTATATTTAGAAATGTAGATGGTATTCTATAATACCCTCCTCTTATTAATTCTAAACGTAAAAGATTACAATATTTTAGATCTTGCCGAAAGGAAATGTCCGAATGAATTTCTTATTTGCTGGGCAACTTTTTGTTCCTCAACTTGTATACTGATCAGTTAAAGAAATATGGTTTATAAAGGCAATGAAGTTTTGTTGCATTGTTATAACGAAAAAATATTAGTAGCTATAAAGATCAGACTGGATTCTAAGCTATAGGAAGGACAATGGCAGCGTTGCTTAATAACTCAGCATGGAAAAACTTGAAGCACAAGTTTAGATTAAGCTAACTGAAATTTATGTGCAGATGCCGTATGTAAGAATGCTGATTATAATCAGGTTAAACAGCAGTTTCAGGTTGAATGTATAATAAAGAATTATATTATCACCAGCGCACGAATTAAAAGAAACTAGATATTATATAGAGCAGCTAGAATTAACTTAGCTGTAAAAGCTTTAGGACGAAAATGAAACGCTCTTCGTCATACAAAATATGATCGAGTCCAAGAGGTACAAAAACATAGTAAGGCACTTGGTACAGATTATTTTTTAACATAGCTACCATGGGCATCAAAGCATTTGTTCCATCTTTATAGCAATCTATTGAAAAAAGTAGGGCCCTGGAGCCCTGGTGGAGCTACTTGACGACGACGTCCAGAATAGCGGCATAGATTCGGAAATGCCTTCCTACTAAATGCTTCTTCAATGGCATGAAGAGATAAAAATGGCAGGGTACAAGTTCCGGACTGTAGAGAGGATGTTCCTCTGCATTCCACCGAAAGCGCTGTAGACAGCCTCGTAGCATCTAATAGTCATATAGTGGCATTTGATGGCTGTGATCGTCTATTGTACCGAGACACGGAGATATATGTATCTGTAACAGCTCTTCTTACCTTACTTTTTGAACTACCTATATACATGCACTTCTAACTATAGGTTGAAATATGTGTAGTGTAAGTCTAAATTTCAACCATAATTTACTATAAATAAATCCTTTTTTCAGAATAAGTCCTCAATTTAACTACACTTTATTATTATAAATTATATCTAACATTAAATGACACAAAGAGTCTTCAGAGAACAAACGAATACAGGTGACAGTACTTTTGTAAGTTAATTATTAACAAGCTAATACTTGCGACTATACTATCTGCAGTGAAAAGTATCTCTATTCTCTGCGCAGTATAATTATATTAAAAAATCTGATGTGTCCAACACATGACTTCCTTGCACGTCTATTAAATAAAAATGTTCTCTACGCACTTCCTCTAAACTTATTTGTTTGAAAGAGATAAAATATCAATAATAGTAAGGTTTAGCGATTTCTAGCCAAATATTTCGATATCGCCAAGCTGAGTTCAATTTGAAAGATTTCCTTCTGACACTTTATTTGGCGATATTTCACCAAAAGCCGACAAACTTGAGATAGTTTGCGAGATTTTGGGGATAGCCACAGTAGTCATTGACCACAGACTTTCAATGAATTGAATGCATCCATACACCTTAATGTATTTAAAGTCATTTGGCTCACCCTATAAATAAATTCTTAGTGGATTGCTGTCAAAAAAGATATTGAAAACAGTTAGATATTATAATATAGTTCTAAATACAAAAGTTCAAAATTCTACGGGTTAAAGTTTTAGAGTTATACAAAATACGAAATAATTTTTGGCGCCAAATTTGGCGATATTTCGGCGAAACTCGTCAATGTCGACGACATTTGGCGAGATATTAAGCATGGACCAACAATGACAGATTATCGCCAAATTTGGCGATATTTCGCCAAAACTCGCCAAGAACGATGACAAATGGCGATACTTTGGGCATGGACGAAATGACTGACTATCGCCAAATTTGGCGACATTTCGGCAAAACTCGCCAAAGTCCAGGACAGTCGGCGAGATTTTGGGCATGTACCAAACAATCACTGTCTGCAATTGTATTATATTGAAGATGTCCATAGACATTAAAGTACTGAAATTCTTTTCGGTGGTCCTGTAAATAAACTCTCCAGTAGATTGGAACCAAAAATCGAGATGCACAACTAGATGTTACAACAATCTTATATATAAAATTTCATAATAGTTTTTGAGGTTTGAGAGTTAAATATACACACACGTCACTAAAAGTCGCCAAGCTTGGCGACTTTTGGCACAGTTCTTGAGGGAGGCACGTGACCGTGGTCGGACCATTACCTAACTTATGTGGTAAGACGGTATTGTGCTTGAAATGGATGAATGCCCCTAAAATTGCCATTGACCGTAATGTATTGGAAATCTTTTGAGTGTTCCTGTAGCAGAACTGTAAATGATAAAGACACCTTTTTTAATGGAGAAATTCATTTTCTAACTCTTTTCAGCATATATCACTTCTGAGTCGTTTGAAATAGCCCAATACCTCTAAAAAACGCTTTGATGAATTTCGGCCCATAGAGCGTAATGTATTTCGAATCTTTTAGGCGGTTCTGTAGATAAACTATCCAGTCGAATGGAACCGAAAGGGGAAGTGAACAACTAGATGTTACAACAATCCTAAATATAAAGTTTCAACATTCTACGCCTAATAGTTTTTGAGATATGCGAGTTTAATGAATTTCGGCCCATTGAGCGTAATGTATTTCGAATGTTTTGGGCGGTCCTATAGATAAACTATCCAGTCGAATGGAACCAAAAGGGGAAGTGCACAACTAGATGTTACAACTATCCAAAATATGAAGTTTCGAAATTCTACGCCTAATAGTTTTTGAGTTAGGCGAGTTTAATGAATTTCGGCCCATAGAGCGTAATGTATTTCGAATCTTTTGGGCGGTCCTGTACATAAACTATACATTCGATTGCAACCAAAAGGGGAGGTGCACAACTAGATCATAGAACAATCCTAAATATCAAATCTCAACATTCTACGACCAATAGTTTTTGAGATATGCGAGTTACATACATACGTACGTACGTACGTACAGACGGCATGGAAAAACTGACCACAATAGACCGGCCGCTGGTCAAAATGAGTTGCAGACGCGTTTATATGATCGTGCATGCTAGCCTACGATGAGATGCATCGAAAAAATTCTTAAAATTAAATTTAGAGGTAGTCAAAATCGGTTTTTTAGTCGAAATTTGGCCCCCAAAATTTTTCGGGATCACATTACTTCCTTATACTACGTACAAGGAAGTAAAAATGTACGAACTAGTTTGCTTTGGCAGATTTATTAGAAGCATTGAATTGAAGAACAATGTATTTCACTAGCTCCAGGAAATCATTGCATTTCGGTTAAGAATAATAATTACTTCCTTGTACGTAGTATAAGGAAGTAATGTGATCCCGAAAAATTTTGGGGGCCAAATTTCGACAAAAAAACCGATTTTGACTACCTCTAAATTTAATTTTAAAATTTTTTTCGATGCATCTCATCGTAGGCTAGCATGCACGATCATATTAACGTGTCTGCAACTCATTTTGACCAGCGGCCAGTCTATTGTGGCCAGTTTTTCCATGCCGTCTGTACGTACGTACGTACGTATGTATGTAACTCGCATATCTCAAAAACTATTGGTCGTAGAATGTTGAGATTTGATATTTAGGACTGTTCTATGATCTAGTTGTGCACCTCCCCTTTTGGTGGCAATCGAATGGATAGTTTATGTACAGGACCGCCCAAAAGATTCGAAATACATTACGCTCTATGGGCCGAAAATCATTAAACTCGCCTAACTCAAAAGCTATTAGGCGTAGAATGTCGAAACTTCATAATTTGGATAGTTGTAACATCTAGTTGTGCACCTCCCCTTTTGGTTCCCTTCGTCTGTATAGTTTATCTACAGGACTGCCCAAAACATTCGAAATACATTACGCTCAATGGGCCGAAATTCATTAAACTCGCATATCTCAAAAACTATTAGGCGTAGAATGTTGAAACTTTATATTTAGGATTGCTGTAACATCTAGTTGTGCACCTCCCCTTTCGGTTCCATTCGACTGGATAGTTTATCTACAGAACCGCCCAAAAGATTCGAAATACATTACGCTCTATGGGCCGAAATTCATCAAAGCGTTTTTTAGAGGTATTGGGCTATTTCAAACGACTCAGAAGTGATATATGCTGTAAAGAGTTAGAAAATGAATTTCTCCATTAAAAAAAGTGTCTTTATCATTTATAGTTCTGCTACAGGAACACTCAAAAGATTTCCAATACATTACGGTCAATGGCAATTTTAGGGGCATTCATCCATTTCAAGCACAATACCGTCCTACCACATAAGTTAGGTAATGGTCCGACCACGGTCACGTGCCTCCCTCAAGAACTATGCCAAAAGTCGCCAAGCTTGGCGACTTTTGGTGTACGTGTGTGCATATTTAACTATCAAATCTCAAAAACTATTATGAAATTTCATATATAAGATTGTTGTAACATCTAGTTGTGCATCTCGATTTTTGGTTCCAATCTACTGGAGAGTTTATTTACAGGACCACCGAAAAGAATTTCAGTACTTTAATGTCTATGGACATCTTCAATATAATACAACTGTAGACAGTCATTGTTTGGTACATGCCCAAAATCTCGCCGTCTGTCCTCGACCTTGGCGAGTTTTGGCGAAATATCGCCAAATTTGGCGATAGTCAGTCATTTGGTCCATGCCCAAAGTATCGCCATTTGTCATCGTTCTTGGCGAGTTTTGGCGAAATATCGCCAAATTTGGCGATAATCTGTCATTGTTTGGTCCATGCTTAAAATCTCGCCAAATGTTGTCGACATTGACGAGTTTCGCCGAAATATCGCCAAATTTGGCGCCAAAAATTATTTCGTATTTTGTATAACTCTAAAACTTTAACCAGTAGAATTTTGAACTTTTGTATTTAGAACTATTGTAATATCTAACTGTTTTCAGTATCTTTTTTGACAGCAATCGACTGAGAATTTATTTACAGGGTGAGCCAAATGACTTTAAATACATTGAGGTGTATGGATGCATTCAATTCATTGAAAGTCTGTGGTCAATGACTACTTTAGCTATCCCCAAAATCTCGCAGACTATCTCAAGTTTGTCGGCTTTTGGTGAAATATCGCCAAATACAGTGTCAGAAGGAAATCTTTCAAATTGAACTCAGCTTGGCGATATCGAAATATTTGGCTAGAAATCGCTAAACCTTACTATTATTGATATTTTATCTCTTTCAAACAAATAAGTTTAGAGGAAGTGCGTTGAAAATATTTTTGATCTCATAGACGTGCAAGGAAGTCATGTGTTGGACACATCAGATTTTTTTAAAGTTACTCGAAGTTGTATTGTCAGGATTGATCTTCTCTTTACACCAAAGAAAATATGTTTTGGAATTCTTAAATTTTCTTCCCAACAAAACTTCTTAAATTGGGGGTTTCACCCAGTATTTTTCTTTATATTTTATCTGATGTAAAATTATTTTGCAAAGGAAACTTACAAGTTATCACTTTTTCTTTCTTTCTTTTTCTTTTTTGTTTGTATTTACAGATCGAGAATTATCCATTAGACTTAACTATCATAAAATTTCAATTCTTATCAGACACACAGTACCGGTTCAAAGAAATTATTCTTCAACATTTGGTGGGTAGATAAATGGGAGCTCTTTGTCCAATACAAAACTGCCCGAGTGTCAACATACTCTAGGTCCGTGGTTCAGTTTTAGTTCTAGTCACACGTCATTTTCATTGGTTAAAAAAGCAATATGTACTCTTCAAGTCACACCAGCGACGGAAGATGGCGACATAATCGAAACGTGGCTCCCATTTGTCCGAACTCGGAGACCATGCCATACGGTGCTCAAGTCCTATGACATGCGACACATCTTGAACCACCTCCATGAACCTTCGACTCATACGTGATGATAAACCTCCGCCAGACGGGGTTGTGAACACGCGATTAATGCAGCTAAACATATTATTTTGTCCAGTTGTCTATGTGAAATGAAAACACACTAGAACTGTCACCATCAGTTTCTGTAACTAAAAATAACGATGCAGGGCCCATTAAACCAAAATAAGGCTATTGTGAAAATATCGAGACGGGTCTTTGAAAGTAGTTACTGTTGTGAAGAAAAAGATTTGCCAACTTTTCACTCGCTAGGTGGCTGTACGGATTTCCTCGTTCATGGAACTCGAGTCAATATGCAATGGCATTTGGAAACGTTAAGAAAACTCAAAAGGGCAATCAAACGTCTCGGTAAAATTTATCATGGTGTTACCTTTTTTTACGGCAACGCCAGACCACTTCAACCAAGGCTACAAAGGAACTTCTGCATGAGTTCAAATGTCCAGAGCCACACATTTGGGTGGGACACATCAGCTGCTTCAAGCAGCAGCTGGGAGTTTTTTAGAAACAAGTCATTTTGCGACTAATGTTACATTGAGGCAAATGCCTAAATAGTTGGCTATGATACCTGAGTTTCGTTAGGTGAATTGTACAAAATAGCCTTTGCCTCGTTATTTAATGACCGTATAAAATACTTTTAATAAACTACTTAATCTAAACGTTTGTATTGTCTTTTAATTAAACGAAAAAAAAAACATTCCTTATGAATTTTAGTAGCACTGCAAGAGAGAGGGGGCACACTGAGTCACGGGGAACAGTGGGACATAGATATTTTTCTATTATTCTAAAGCTTAAAAATTAGAAAAAAATTCCATAATTTAGTTAACCATTATTGCAACACTGTGGAAACTAGTCACTGTCACAATTCACGTTGTAGGGAAGTTGCTGCCATTTCTGTTTCTACTATCACTGTTGGAAAAATCAGTTGGAAAAACAGTTTAGACTGATGTTATTTTATTATTTTTAATTCATCAAACATTATTCAGCACAGAATTTTGCATCTCTTAAAAATGTGTTCCATTTTGATAAATATTTTTGTCATTTCAAAACTGCTTTTATAAAGTTTGTGTTCAATAAGAATCTTAACTTGAATTTAATTATAATAATAATGTGTTGCCATAATATAGGGGAATTTTTGTGTTCTTTACTCATTGTCCCGGTGTGCCCCGCAATGGCGCACACTGGGGCAACTTGAGTACCTTTTGAAAATTAATTTTTTTTTTTTTTTCACAGAAAAATATTCTGAAAAAATTGTAATGAAAGCTAAAAGTTATCAAAATATTGTTCTGTATTTAATTTTTATTTTTTATTAAAAGGGAAAAAATTATTACAAAAAAGCGAAAAGTGTCCTACTGTACCCCCCTCTCCCTATTCATTACCACACGCATAGAACTGCTAAAATTTTCGCATGTAATCACATTATCATTGTAGTATTCAGTTTTATATTGTGAAAGATATCTAGAATTATGCGTTAAACATTTCTCATGCGGTTTTCGATAATCACAACGCAGGAATTCAATCCATATTCGTCAAAGCGGATTAAGGTATCAAAGCAATCAAGGTGATGATCCTGAATCGAATTAAAACTAAACATTTTATTCAATCTATGTATTTGTATAATACGCTTCTTCCTGGAATTTCAGTTGAGTTATAAGCATCATTAAATCTTTGAAGAATTTATCCAAGCTGGCCATGTAAATAGACGCGTTGGCACCATTAAAGGCATCTAATTAGCCCAACTCCTAAAACGCGTAGGTTAGTTCGATACAAATTTGAAGTTCTTTGTAATTTATTAACGTGAAATAGGAATTTATTCTTTAACTAGTGCAAAGTCATCCGATGGAAATTTATTTAAAAATATGTCCCTAGAAAATATAATTACAGATCTGAAGTAACTTCAGATACTTTAAATTACTAATTTTAAATATAATCGCGATCTTATTTTATGCTAGAATAAGCTTCATATGCAATTTAAAGCTTTTTGTATGATTTATTTATTTTTGATTGAGATGAACTTCATATTTATGTAAAGTACAAACTTACTGGTTTCTAAAAGTAAAGGAAAAAATATCCCAAGAATAAGTTATAACTCATTCTAAAATAGACCAATTAAAATGACATTTTCATATGTTGTTAAATGAAAGAGGCGGAACAAAACTACAATATGGAAATTAATGGCGTTTCTATCTGATTCTATTATTTTTAATGAGCATTACGTTTTATAATTAATTTAATAATAAATTAATTTTTAATAAATTAAGATTTAATTTAGATTTTTGGAAGATTTTTTCTGTTTCAAATATTATTTTCTAGGAGTTCGAGTGTTTTTATTTATCTATTTATTTTACATAAATGCGTGTATTTTTTGAATATTTGATAAGGTTCGATACATTACTTAGAGGTATATTTTCAAATTCATAAATTTCAATGACATAATGAGTTGTTATATAAATTGATATTTTGGAAATCCCCCTCCTTTCAAGAAATGTTAAAAAAAATTGTTTTTCATAAAAAACGGATAATAACTCCTTGAACATTGCTTTTTTGCTGGTAAAATAATCGTATAAAGTGTGATATTTTTGCGAGGTTTGATAAATTGCACATACATGTGCTTTTCAAATTCATAAAAATTCTACAATTTATATTTTTTCAAATTAATTCAAAGGAAATCCCCAAATTTTCTCTAAAACAAGATTTTAACGTATTTTCGTTATTATTTTCGAAATTAAAATGTGTAACATCAAGTCTGATTTAAATGTTATAAAAACGATCACTTTTACGAGATTGAGTAGTCATTTTTTTTTACTTCACAGTGACGTCACTTGATGACTAATCACAATGAAGCATCACAGTGGCCACTGAGTGACCTCTGTGATGTCACAGTGACTATTTTGGGGCCATCTGCTATTGGGGTGGTTTGACGTCCAGCCAAGGATGGCCAAGTACAACAACAAGTGTGATGATCGATATTGGCTACTTATCTGAGAGCCTCCCTTGCTTGAGGCACCGGAAGGTTGGTTCAACCATACTGCCGTGGGTAGAAAGCCTCACAATAGTGATCGTTACCTGAAGCAAACAACCATTCGTGTGCAGCTCACCACACGCCCAGACAGCACTGCAAACTTGCATCAAACTTGCAGCAAGCTTGATTTATCAAGTCAATAAGCTTGAATTAAGCTTGAAAATTCCAGGCGTGTAAGCTTGATGCAAGCTTGAATCAAGTGTTCTAGTTTACACTTGCCCAGCTTGCATTAAGCTTGACATTTCAAGCTTGAATCAAGCTTGACATTTCAAACTTAAAAAATTTTCCCCAAAAAAAAATTTCTAAGTACACGGGGCGCCCGCTGGCGAACGCACCCCACATACTTTATTTTTCCCCCTCTATGCTGTAATTTTAAGTTATTTTAATCTGTTTCCATCGAGTGTCTGTGGCTAGAATAGAACCCGGGACCTTTCGGTTCGTAGCCGAGCGCGTTATCCATTCAGCCACCGGAGCCTTGTGCAGCTATGACTAAAGTTTGAAGTGAATTATTAAGCGGTTTTCTGGCCAGATTGATAAGTGGGCGATATGTTATTTGTTTTTTTATTTTTCCATGGGATGCATCAACATTAAAATAATTTTATGTGTGATTTAGAGACTCTACTAATAGGGAAATAAACATAATATAAACTTAAGAGCAGCACATGTTTTAAAACTTTCGCAACACTCATGAACAATACTGCCGCTGGCCAAAATCGAGACAAACAACTGATTATGAAATCAATTTCGTAGTATAATTGTATTTTATTTTGAAGAATTTCCATATTTGGAAATATAGAATGGGTTTACTTACTTAACACAAATTTTGTGTTAAGTAATCTGAAATCAAAGAAACAGATAGTTAAACGTAACTTCGAAATGCTATATCACAGTTGCTAACATAACATGCATGGAATACAAACACTTTAGTCATTTTTGTAAATATTTCTTATAATAACAAATAATTGAAAAATTTTGCTATTTTTTAACGCTAAAAATTCTCTTTACAAATGTGGTTAGTTATTTTCCTACATATTGGTATGCTATATCGATATAGAGCATTTCGAAGAATTAAAAATAAGTTTAAATTAATTTATACAAATGTAAATTTGAATTATTTTCATTGTTCATACTTTATAATTAAGAAAATTATTTAACTTCTGAATTTTTTTTTATCCTTTGTAATTTTATTTTAAAACTACAAAAGTGTAAGATGTAAGATTTTTGGGCCCTAAAATCTGTAGGGCCTGGGCAGTTGCCCCGTTTGCCTTGCCGGTAATATGGCACTGGTAATAAAATAAACACATCTTTTACGAACTTTCAGCAAATTTGAGGACGCTAGACAATTAATGTCCATTCTCTTTCACAGATGGCGCCATCAACGCTCCTTTAAAAAGGAAAAATCAAGCGAGTAGCAATTGCCAAGCTTAAATCAAGCTGTATTTAAGCTTGACAATTCAACTTGACTCCTGCAAGCTTGCTGCCAGCTTAGAATGAGTTGAACTGTCAAGCTTGCATTAATACGTCAAATTCAAAGAAATGTCAAGCTTGATTTAAGCTTATGTGCTGTCTGGGCGCAGTAAAATGAAAAGTTTGAGTTGAGCACGCCAACATATGCACAGGACGGATGATGAGTGTAGAGATGTTCTCCTTAGAGTTCCGGTTTAGCCCAGTATGCGTTGTTTGATTTAGAAAGAACAGGAAGCACGTTATTATCCACCGAACATTCGTTAAAGCAATTGATATGTAGGTGGTTGAGAGTTCGGATAAACGCGCAGATCTTCATGAATTTACTCGTGGAATCGTGAATGTTCACGTCTATATAGATGCCATAGTAGATGTTTATGTGCGCTTTTCTGCCGGTATAATATGTAATGGCTTCCTTTTACATGATAACAACGCTAGACTACTCAAAGCCGGGTTCATGAAATATCATTTTCAGAACTAATCAATTCAGAGCATGGACTGATCATTTCGATCATTGCACTTGAATGCTCTCGAGTATGTTTGGGATATTTTACGATTACGATTTTCTGCTCTCAGTCTTCTTTTTCAGAACTTTGCCATGTTTACAAGAGCTTTTCAAAAGCAATAACCTAGCGAACTCATCGATCGCGTAATTAGTTTTAAGAGCGCCTTGACATATCTATTGCGAAACGAAACAAGTAAATATTTCTTACAAAACTGTAGGAAAGTTGAAAATTTTCTAAGAAACAACAATTTGTTAGAAAAAAATACTTCAAGCAAATCAAAATTTCATGCAACCGATAAAACTGCGAATTCGATTTCAGCAGCTATTCAATGTACTGAAGAAAATATCCCCATTTTCTATTAAATGTTTCCAAATAAAATAATCGCGGTTCAATGGCCTTTTTTTACGTTTCTGAGACTTCCATTTTATGAAATGTTTTCTTAGTATTAAACTTGCTACAAGTAGAGTTTCATTATTTTATTCTTACTTTTTTAAAAGCTAACAAAATAAAAATCATGATCGCAGGCACGTAATATTTTTAGTCTCTGTTAATACGCTTTTTAACAAAAAATATACGTGAAAAACATAAGTGATAAAATGAAAAAGTAAACGTGACACTTGGATTAAAAAATAATAAAATTAAATGTGTTTTTTAACTTTTGATGAAAAGATATGACATAAATGCACAGAAAAACTTCTTTTTGGATAAAGTTTTGCTTTTAAATGAGCAGTTTCATTAATAATAAATAAGCTCTAAGATGGGATCGGTGAAATTTAATTAATTGAATTATTTACAGGATTAGTTGATAATAGTTTTCGTCTGAAATATTCTGTTCGGATAGACGTAGAGAAAGTTCCTAGGAAAAGAAAGAAAATGTTGTGCTTATGCTGGAATCAGAAATTAGTCCTTCATTATGAGCTTCTTGCAGAAAAATAAACAATAATTTTTTTTTTAACTAGTAGTGATCCCAGTTAAGACCACCTTGATGAAAATGATCTAAAATGAGTCATCTATCATATTCACCTGATATCGATACCCCACTGTATATTGTATCTAATTTTCAATGAATTCATCTGACTTTTAATTGTTTAGATTGTTAACAAAATTTTATAGAAAAAATGATGGATCATTGGATATTGTGAAATTTACTTTGAACAATATGTTGCTGATAAATATGCATTATTTTGGGAAAATTGATTAGATAATAGCTTTCTTAAAGGCATGGACTCAGATTAAGAAAGAATTTTTCGAAATTTGTCACCCACATTATTAGGCGGGCAAAATGTTTTCCCCTTCATATCTCAAAAAAGAGACATAAACAGTGGCGGCTCTTACATAGGGTCTGTTGAACAGCACAGCCTTATTTAACTACAAATACACTTTTTTTTTCATTTATCCTTTATTAATACATGAACTTTACTCAATCAGTAAACTTGAAAGTCATAGCCATCACTCAGCAATAACAAAATCTCCCCAAAACATAAAAAATCCAGAAAATATAGTAAAAGTTTTAGAACGGAATTGCTACCGACGCAGCCAACGTCTGAGCAAAGTCCTAGACCAGGGGTGGCGAACGTTTATGGAAAGAAATGGATCCATAAACATAATTCTTTCCATAATCTTTTTTTCTAAAGAAATGTTTAATGAGGCCATTGACGTGCCGTCAAATAATTTTCCCTTAGTGATTTTGACTTATTGACCGTTCGATCGGCTTACTTCATAGTGAACTTTGTTATTTTTAATTAAAATGCAAATCGTTTTGATCGGTGGCGTGCCCAAAATATTGTGTCGCGTGACATCAATGGCACGCGTGCCATTGGTCCGCCACCCTTGTCCCCCACTATAAGTTTTGAGATTGGGGGGGGGGTGAAGAGAGAACTGTGGAATTCGTAGTTTTCAGTTTCAGCCCAGAGCTGGGTTACGACGACTCTAATTATGTAGCAGATAAAAGCAATTTATGAATTGGTTAAAGCAGTTTGGCGCGTTAGTTCTGACGTTTTTCCGTAAGACTCTATTACGTTTTTGACAACGAAAATCGTACCTTTCTTAAATGTGAAAATTACGCAAAAATAAAAATGAAAATTATCCCTTCTTTGTTGTGCAGCCAAAATTTGGGTGCCCCAAGATCAGCCTTGCCGCCTCAGTAATCAGGCCATGAAAAACAAATATATATTGAATTTTATTACGCTTAGTATTTAGTGATAAAATTTAACATATGACCAACATTTTATTTTGCATTTGGAAAATTTTATAGTTTAGAAGAAAAAAATCTGGAGTGACTCCACTCGACTTTCCGAACTCTTACGATTAAGATCATTAAAATGCATTTAAATAAATTTTAATCGATGAATAATTCAAACATATATACCAAATTGAAACTCAATCAAATGCACCGTTTAAACGCTTGCGCACTTTCAAGAATTTCTCCCCATATGCCATAATATAAAAGAAATCTTTGTCGTAGCTCTGTATAAAAACTATAAGTCCTATACACACCAAAATCAATACCGGTCTTGCAACGGTGGTTTATAACATATATACCCAATTTGAGCTCAGTCGAATGTACCGTTTAAACGCTAGCGCACTTTCAAGAATTTCCCCCCATAGGCCATAATGTAAAAGAAATCTTTGTCGTAGCCCTGTAGAAAAATTATAAGTCCTATACACACCAAAATCAATACCGGTCTTGCGACGGTGGTTTATGACATATATACCTAATTTGAGCTCAATCGAATGCTCCGTTCAGGAGCTATCGTGTTCACTCACATACACACAAACACACATACACACACACACATACACACATACATACATACATCTCGTAAAAATAGCATAAATGGATTCAGAAGACCTCAAAACGTGTAAATACACCAAAATCTCGAAGTCGAATTTTTTCATGATTACAATACTTTCCTTACATGGTACATGTTCGGAAAGTAAAAAGCAAGTAAAAAAATTATTTAAAAAAGTGGGTAGTTCAGTTCTTTGATATTTTTTACCGCAGTTTGTTACATTTTGAATTTTAAAAGAAGCTTCACTTTCTTTTTATTAGTTTTAATAATGTATGAAATTTGTTTTTCCTGTTTCTTCACGTTTTTTTGTATCCTAACTCTAATGCACTGAAAGTATTTAAAAACATTTCACGAGAATATTGCACTCTCTAGTGCTTCTTTTCAAATTTTTTCCAAAAAAATAGTCAAAAAATGCCTGGCTGTTATTACTAGACATAAAAAGTAAAAATTCATCGTCACGCCAGAAAGGTTCAGCTCAGTAAAAGAAAGAAGAAAGCCACGCCAAGGAAATTTTCCACGCATTTTATATTCAAATTACGTCTGAAAAACCAATTAACTCTGGAGAGAAAGCATTGAAAATTCATGAAATACCAAAAACCGTTTTGATTGGTGATAAATGTTAGATGGTTTTAGTCAGTAGAATAGCTACAAGCCTATTAGATTATAATGATATTTTTTTCTTTTTAATTGAATATGTAACTGCTAACGTCTTCTGCACAAGTAAAAGTAAAATATGATTAACTATGCAAACGAGGTTTATTCCAGAGGATAAGCAAATATTTTCTTTAAAAAATAATAAACTTTTATTGAATCTGAATATTAGTTTTAATGCGATGCAAAAAATGTAAGCGATGTTATTAAATTTTACTTATCTTTTTCTAAGTAAACTTTTATGGTGGTGGAAGGAAAAAGTTGAACAGAAATTTTGCCCATAAACTTTTACCGCTAAAAATGAAATAATATAAAATTACTGCATTTATTTGCAAGCTCCTATTTTTCTCACTCTGCCCAAAGTATGAAATTTTTTATTTTTTTCTATAGGTCGTTTGAATCTAATTTAATTAAGCGACTAGTGTCGGACATAAACATACAAATGTGTAAAATGATTACTTTTATGTAAAAAGTATTTAAAATTTATGACTTGTCAAGCGTGTAAAATTTAACTTAATATGCACATGAATAAGACATTCGTAGACATTTTATGTAAGTGATAATTTAATATTAAATAAAAATGTTTTTATACCAGTGTCGGATATAAGGATAGAAAATATAAATTTTAAAATGATTTTTGATCAAAGTTAAATTTGCTTAATTTAGTTTGCCTGATAGTATGCCTACATGTAGTAACTATGTATTGATACGCTGCTGCTACGAAATTTATATGTTTACTAGCCGCGTGCCCGTTCTTCGCACGGTAGGAAACGAATATTTTCCTAAAATATAATCGTACCTGTGCAAAAACAAAATCTAAAAAAAAAGTTCAAATAGTCCCTTTGTTAGTAGGACTTAACAAAAACAGTTCGACTATATACTTAACAAAGTAATAAATTGCATTTCTTATAATTTCTTGTCATGCGTAAAAAACGGCTTTAAAAAAATTAAAAAGTCGCGGAATTCCGTTCCGTGTTCTGCGGTGTAAACTCTAAAATAGAAAGACAGACATAGAAAGAAATAAACTCGGACACGTAACTGGGATAAATATTGACTGTTTATTGGTTTCTATATTTACAAA
Source organism: Cheiracanthium punctorium (assembly GCA_038373885.1). Lineage (NCBI taxonomy): Eukaryota > Metazoa > Arthropoda > Arachnida > Araneae > Cheiracanthiidae > Cheiracanthium > Cheiracanthium punctorium. The sequence continues at coordinate 125,711 of JAWZYV010015792.1, forward strand.
TTCGCAGCTGTTGTACAGGGTTGATAATGAATATTTGAATTATGTGGTCATGGAAAACTGAATCCAGATTAAAAACAATTCAGTTAGTGAAGATAACTCAAAAGGCAGAAGACAAGATGCTTTCTAAACGGAAGGCTTGAATAGTTTATGACAAAAAGTATCGTTATCCAGTGATTGAATATCTACGTTGAGATGGTACGAGATTGCTCTTTCTGCAGACGCCTGTGAATTGTTAGTGAAGAAATGTCCTGCGTCTTCTTGTGATAAGTTTGTATCACTTATTCGGAAAACTATGATTCTGGAGTTTTGAAGAGCTCTGAATATTTGCTTAGAACATACTTTAATTCGAGACGTGATGGCCAGAGAAATGCTCCAGGGACTAAGCTGAAAGTTCAATTCCTTCCAAGCAGATCATACGGCAGATGATATCGTTCTTGAAAAAACAAAAGGTTGAAAATTGAAAATATTTCCTCCCTGGATTTAGAGAACGATGCGATGGTAGGAGCTGGCTCTTCCTTCAGACGCCCGTGGGATTGTTCGGGAAAAGGTTTCAACGACTTGAATAGTTTATGACAAAAAATATCGTTATCCAGTGATTGAATATCTACAATGAGATGGTAAGAGATGGCTGTTTCTGCAGACGCCCTTGTTAGTGAAGAAATGTGCAATGTGCAACTTAACGCTGCTCACAATGGACTCGCTATGGCACACAATTGGAAAATGATGATCCCCGACACTTTATAATCTTGACGTCCCGGAAGATGGAAATATTTGTAGAACGTAGTCACATTAAAGTACAGTAACCGGAGAACTGTTCATGAATAAAGCTCCTGGTCTATCACTGAAGACAAATCATTCGTTGAGACTGCAGCGTATAAACACTGAAGACTCTTTCTGAGGACTTTTAGAGCTTCCTCAGACTTCGATATAGGTCTTAAAGTCGTTCATTTTTGATTGAATGAAACATAGTACATACAGCTGCTATTATATTTTAGTGGTGAACTATTACGACTATTGAGGAGGAAGTCTACCGAGTAGATTTAGTTTGTACTGTGAGGCATGCTGTTGGGTGGTGCTGTGTGTGAATTGGGACTATTGAGCATTACAATGTGTTTGCTAAATATTTAATGGTTTTAAATTGGAGGTGTGTGGGTTCTGTGGGTGATTATGGGTTTTTTCGGATGCAGGAGAGGCGAGAGAAAAATTTACGGATACATCTGAATTTCTTTTTACGGTATGTAATATTGGTAAAGTCGTTAAGTGTGTGTGTGTGTGGTGGAACAGGTGGTGGGAATCGTGGAGTAGGAGGTGACGGTGTGGTAGGTGGGAATGGATCTGGTGGATTGTCTGAGTAGTATGGCTGTGGTATGAGATGATAAGGCATGGGTGTGATTCTGATATGTCTGGCGTATCCAGAAAAGTCGGGCATGGGTTTTAATCCTCTAATATATAGCATTGCTTCCGGTGTGGGTCTATTTTAGTGGTGAACTATTACGACTATTGAGGAGGAAGTCTACCGAGTAGATTTAGTTTGTACTGTGAGGCATGCTGTTGGGTGGTTGTGTGTGTGAATTGGGACTATTGACCATTACAATGTGTTTGCTAAATATTTAATGGTTTTAAATTGGAGGTGTGTAGGTTCTGTGGGTGATTATGGGTTTTTTCGGATGCAGGAGAGGCGAGAGAAAAATTTACGGATACGTCTGAATTTCTTTTTACGGTATGTAATATTGGTAAAGTCGTTAAGTGTGTGTGTGTGTGGTGGAACAGGTGGTGGGAATCGTGGAGTAGGAGGTGACGGTGTGGTAGGTGGGAATGGATCTGGTGGATTGTCTGAGTAGTATGGCTGTGGTATGAGATGATAAGGCATGGGTGTGATTCTGATATGTCTGGCGTATCCAGAAAAGTCGGGCATGGGTTTTAATCCTCTAATATATAGCATTGCTTCGGGTGTGGGTCTACTGAAAGAAGTATTGGCTGTTGTGTATGATGAGATGGAATGCGTGTCACTATTACATGTTGTGTAAGATGAAACGGAATGTGTGTCACTAGCTGTTGTATAGGATTAGGTGGAATCTGTGTCACTATTGTCTGTGGTGGGTGTTGTACTTACTACCGGGGACGCCTCCTCCTTCACCACTGGCACACCCGAGACGACTGCAGGGGGCCGAACAAAAACAAAACGAAACAAAAGTTTCCGTACGAATAAATGCAGTATAATAAAAGCTCCAAAGAACAGCAAAAAAGACGCCATACTTCGAACAAGGTCTGATATAGACTGAAGTCATTTGTTGAAGTTCCATAACTTTACATTGTTATGTGAACAATGCCAGAATTTGAAACATGCAGTTTGATTGTTACGTTCTTTTTTTCTCTATTATTAAGTAACAATACTGAAATAATGCTTAAAAAATGATGTTTTGCAAATGTTATGAATAAATATGTAAACAAATGCCTGTTTTTCCTCTTTTTCGGTTCAGTATTTAAAAAAAGTGATATTCGTATTTAAAAAAAAATCGTATTATAGTCGTATTCTCGCACCATCACGCTGTCATAAGTAACAAATTTAACAATGCAGTGTTGAATTTCGGCTATTTTCATTTCTTCAAATAAAGCAAAACACTTTTTTTAATCTGTCTATCAGTTCTTGCTGGACATGCGCTTTATAGAGGCCACTGAACTTAATTATCAACATAAGGATTACGCCAGAACAGCAAAAAACTTTACATCTAGTTATTTTGCTAATGCAATCAGATCTCGACGTGCGTCCCGTAATGGCCTAGTCGCTAATCTCCGTTCCCATAAGAATACGGAAAGAGAAGCAGCACCGGCTTGCCCAGTGCTTGGAAGGGTGAAAACCTCTCTCGGCTGGGCTGCTATGGGACCGTGTACAGCAATAGGAGCTGATGCACGTAAAATCTGTCCGTTACTCCAATGTCCTCCCTGTTAACCCTTTCCCTCCCAAGCTTTGATTTGGAATGCTCGCTCAAAATCCCGGAAACGCCCGAGAAATGTTTTTACATGCTTTCCCCCACCAAACACGTTTCTTTTGTACCTGTGTAGATATATCTCTGTCAAAACAGGCGTGCAAAGAATCCGTGGTAGTCCCACCCCCAAATGATTTGAAAAGAACCGTTCGTAAATTCAGCTGATCACCCAAAGGGAGAAGAGGGTTACAATAGCAAACACGAGAAAGGGGTTTTTCACACCTGACACTTGTAAATGGATATTGCAAAGCGCGGGCGGGACGAAGCTTCGTCCTGGCGTAAGGCCGGATCTGGGAGCGTGCATTTTGAGCCGGCACGGGCGGATTGAGAGCGAAAGGGTTAAAGCGATACCTCTGTGGGTGCCGATTTCAGGTGCTAGGTCTCTACTCTGAATTGGGCCCAAAATGAGGAGAACCGAGCGAAATCGAACTTCCTCCCACTGGGGCTCCTTACAAGGAAAGCCATCTCCTTTTGTCCATCGCCGTCTTATAGGAAGGATCTGGCACCGTTAGCGATTGCTAGAGGGCATAAGACACAGCAAACAACAGATCTCGATGTTGACAAAATGAATTCAAATTCTTCTTAATATCTGGTTTCAGCTAATTAAAAAGAACAAATTTTGGGATTTCAAAGTAACATGCTGTTTTATTCTGTGCATTTTAAATATTTGGCGTATATATGAATTTGATACCAGGAGTATTACTCAGGGAATATTGTGAAATGTCTATTGACAAGTGTTAGAAGTGAAATTTCATTAGGTCGGCTCGGAAGATAGCTATAAAAATGTTTGAGGGCAAAGATAAATTCCTGCATTTCATGAGCGCTGTTTGTCCACAGGTTTCGCTATTTAAAAACACGCACACACGAGAATGAGCATGCAATGATAAATGAGAGAATGAATGACATTTACGTGGACAACTTTTTGTGTGCAGCAGTAATATCAGTCTTGGGGTTCTACCACGATGCTATCGTAGTATGGCGGATAGTTAGTTCTCACTCACGGATAGTCAAATTCTTTTTATAAACAGCCGCGACGCTCTCTTTTTGGTGCTAGCACGATGAGTGTCTAATAAAACAAGCGAGTTTTTGTTTTGTTCTTTGTACCTGTTTGGTCAATCTCGACACTGCGATTAATCCCCCTATTAAAATACACGGATTTCTCTCCTTTTTCTTAAAAAAGGCAATGTCTTCATAATTTCCGAGAATTCGTGAAACATCCATCAAGGAAGGGGAGTGCTGCTTGAGAGGGAGGGCGATAGTCAGCCGTGCCAGGGAAAGGGGTCCTTTTGTGGGAGTGCTTAACACTCCATAATACACAGAATAAAAAACCCTATCCATCTTCTACTCTCCGCTATCGGAATGCAAGTTTTCGCCTTCATCTCACGTGTCGGAAAAAAAAAAAACAGCATTATTTCCGATAGTGAAATGGACATCGGAACAATTTCGGTAGCTTTCTGCTAGCACACATCGGATACTTTTTGGTTTGTGACGCCATGAAAAGGCTTGATTTATCCGCCACGGAAAGCTTTACTACACTATCGTGGTAGAGCCCCAGGTAGTCTACGATAGATCGGCAGCTGATCGGTACATACTTCATCCGTGCACCATTTTCAATGAATCTCCAATATTTGCAATTTTTGATGATTTATCCCCAAGTTTGGTGCCCAAGAATGAGCTCTCAAAACTGAACCTAGCTTGACGACATCTTTCGTATTTGGAGAGAAATTAACAAAACCTTCCAGTTTATGACATAGGAGAAGTATACTTATTACATGCCTGACGAAGCTTGTAAAACAGTTTCATAGGCGATTTTAGTATAGATTTCAGTTATAAAGAAATGTTTAATCAAACAAGGAAGACAAACACGGCGCACTCATGGAATATGATGCATTTTCCAAACACTATTTATAAAGTGTAGCTGGATTATGCTTGGCGAAGATTGTAACAGTTTTCGCAGGCAAATTTAATGCAGATTTCAATTCGAAAGAAGTGTTTTATGGAACAAGGAGAAAAAATTATGACGCCCTAATTAATAATGGACGCATCAATTATAATACGCATTTAATTTGCAGGGTGTGTCACAAGAAGGGGTTTGGAAATCATAAAAAATATACTACGAATACAGCAGCAAAGTTGACTTTACTGGGGAAAAAAATCCTTTCAAGTTTTGTTTCCCAAACGTACAATATGTGAACCTTTTGCGTTGCGGCAGATGTCAATCCAGTCTAAAGTCAAATTCATTCCATGCCACACTCGCTTTAACATGTCACGATCTTGGAGAATGCGGTTGCGATCTTTGGCTTAAATCTTGTAAATCACGTGGTATAGGGGGTGACCATACACACGACGTTTTATGTAACCCCGCAGAAATAATCGTATGGAGTTAGGTCGCGAAAACGAGGTGTCCGGCCACGGAAGAAGGCGATGGTCCCTTTTTTATCATTGCAGCGGGAGGATTCACATTCCTTCCCTTTACGATCTCATACCGACGACTGGAACTTTATTGGGTTTTAGTAGTTGTGTAGGTATTACTACGCAACTGCTAAACCTGTTGTCCTACACCTGTCTGTGTTCTAACAGCGATAAATGACTGTTAGAACACAGACAGGTAAAAGGGGATAAGCCTAGCCACGTCCAATTCCCGATAACCTCTGTACGCTATCAGGTGCCGTATTCATATTTGTTCGTTGCAGCGTGAAGTCTCATGTCCGTTTAGGATTCACATGCCAGCTATAGCCATGTCGATTCCCGGTAACCCTTGTACGCTTTCAGGTACAGAGCTGTGTTCATTTTTTTTTTTTTTTTCAGCGGGAAGTCCCATGTCCTTTTTTTATCATTGCAGCGGGAGAATTCACATTCCTTCCCTTTACAATCTATATTCAAGGTCAATGAGCATTTCTCTTCTATCGCTCGGGCAACGCCGGGCCACGCTACTAGTCCGATATAAGAACGTGCTATCTCTACGGTTTCAACACATTATTTTGACAACATTTGGAAACATTATTTTGGCAACAAAATAATTAATATTTGCATAAATGAAAAGTACACTCAATTAATTTTATATATTTCCATTTAAAAGAAAGAGCTAATTTTACAATATAATTTGTTTTGAAATTTACATGCGTGCATTAGGAAAAAAGAAAAGGCAAATAAAGATGATGAATTAAAATTTTTGAATTCATATGTGTTTGTTTGTAGGTACTCTTTTACCAATACACTCACAGAAAATAAAATTAAATAAAAAATAAATAAAAAATATTTTGAAAACTATTTTATTTGAAGTTCATGTGTGCATTAATTAATTACAGAAGTGATATACCGAATTGTAATCTACTCGAGTAAGCGGATGAATTTTTACGCATAATTCTTGTCGGATTGGCGTATTTAGCACCAGGACCCTATTATCGCACGGGCAAATAGGGACTTTGCCCAGGGGCCTCCGGCTCGAAATGGCCCCCAAATTCAAATGTTGTTCTTTTTCTATTAAAAAAAAATATGAAAAATAAAACAAATTTTATAGACGGGGGGGCCCCCTGTTGGTCATAATCGGGCCCTGTTTAACACCGCAATATATTTCTTGCGATGCGAAAACGTGACCCGTTGAAAATCTCAATTGAAAATAATGCTGGATAATTCACTTGTGAAAAAACAGCATACAATTATTTTTCTGGCAACGTAAAATAAAATATGGAATTATTTCATGCGTGGCGTATGTTTTGCTTGTGAGTCCGTTATTCTGATTGAGTTTCGAAAGGGGTTTTAAACTCGTGACGTCAAAGTGGCGCACATGTCACATGTGAAAACTCGCTTATTTTTAAATAATTTTATTTATTTTTTTCAACTGGCAATTTTAATCATTGTTACTGTCGCCAAGACAACCAAACCGCAAGATATCATACCGAAATTTTAAGCTGCTGCGATTGAAATGAAAATCCTTCTTTACTTAAAAATTCGTAAAAAATCTCCTAATTTATATTTTCCTCTGATTTTTCTTTTAAAAGAGGGCGAAATGTATGCTCCGTCATTTGACAAAATATATAAGAGTTATGACGGATAGAATTCAAGATGCAGCTGTTTTAAAAGTATTTTACGAAAGTCAGCGTCAAATTTAATTTTATTTGAAAAATTCCCAAAAATCTGCAAATTATGTTACACAATCCTAACAAACAATTTTTAAAAGAAAATTTTGTCCTCTATCCGATGATGTAAATTTCGTTTTACTGCGAGTGCAATGACCGGCGTTATTACGCATTAAGCGAGAAAAATCGCTAAGAATCGGACAAAACATAAAATAAAAAATTTTCGGCCTATGTTCCGTATCCGGTGCCCCTTGGTTCTGGCGACATCGTGAGCGATGTTCAACGTTAGTAAAGTACCCTGCCGATGGTAGTTTGACTGGCAACCATAAAGAAATGTGTAGAGCCTTGCGACGTTTTTTTTTGGAGGAATGATAATGCGTCAAATATTGTAAATTGGATGATTTAGAACTATTGAAAGATGCGAAATTTCTTGCACTTTCGGGCATGCGTAATAGTTGTTTTTTAATCTAGCTACTGTGTATGTGTGACGTAAGCAGATGAATGTAACGAATTCGCTTGCTCAATTTGACGTCACTAAGCTGTTAATTTGCGTTTTGCGCATGCGTTATTGTTATTTTTCGTTTTTTCCTGTTTCGTCTACTATTCTAATTTGCTTCAACTTGTACTAATGTTTTTTTGGGGGGTCTCGCAGAGGGGCCCGCGTTAGCATATTTTCTGCCCTTTTGAGGCGGTGGCCGGAACCACTGATGTTTTTTTTTGGGTCTCGCAGAGGGGCTCGGGTTACCATATTTTCGAAGGGGCCCTTTTGAGGCGGTGGCCGGACCCACTGATGTTTTTTTTGGGTCTCGCAGAGGGGCCCACGTTAGCATATTTTCGAGGGGGCCCTTTTGAGGCGGTGGCCGGACCCACTGATGTTTTTTTTGGGTCTCGCAGAGGGGCCCGCGTTAGCATATTTTCGAGGGGGTCCTTTTGAGGCGGTGGCCGGACCCACTGATGTTTTTTTGGGGGTCTCGCACAGTGGCTCGCGCGCCCTCCGAGAAAAATGTTTTTACGCTACAATAAATGGGGCTTTTACCAATATTTAGCAGGCTTTATACTAGATAAAATGAATATTCACGCGCCATGAATATCAATTGCAATGAATATCAATTGCGCCCCCCTCCGAAAGAGTTTCTGCTTCCGCCCTTGGAGAACATATGTAAAGCTGACGTCATAATCTTGAAAATCGTCTGGATTTTTTATCACATGTTGGTCTGGAAAATCGTTTTTTTTTTTAATCAGAATCTGAGTGGCAATTCTGATAATTAAACGCGGTGCATTTGAAGTATAGAATTTTCATTTAGTGTTAATTGCATGAAGATTGAAGTTTGGTGTTCTTTGATTCTGAGTGGAATAAGTTTGTGTTGGATTTTCCTTGTGTTTTTGATTCCGTTTTACGGACACTTTATCGTAAGTTAGTGAGCGTCTCGGGGAATTTCTTCGTTAGTATGGATGTGTGGAATATAGAATGGGGGGGAAAAGTTAGGTAAGTGCTTCTTTAATTGTACTTTTTCTAATGTTTTGTTGTGGATTTGACTGTTTTATATAGTGTCATTTACTTAGAATTTGTGTTTCTTTGTAAAATTTTAGTGGTATATACTAGTGTTTATTCGTCACAAGACGGCGATAGCCGTTGGAGCTTGGCGGTCGCCAGGGAGGCTTGGCGCCGAGGTCTGTAGCACTCGCACTTGGCGATCGCCAAGCTCCAGCGGCTATCGCCGTGTTTACATGAGGGGCACTGTCTTGTATGATTTTACCAAATTTTCTAATTCGAATTTCGAAAAAATCGCTCCGAGGCGTGTTAGACGCCTCGGAGCGATTTTTCGAGCTGTCCCAGTGAAGCCGTATGCAAAATTCGGTGGGTCTGCGACCAACCGTCTCGGCGCAATGCGATCGAGAGACGCGCGCAAGAAGATCCGTGGTCACAAACTTGCCTACCTACATACACAGCTACATACAATGTTTACTCTCGGATTTTATTATATAAGACTAGCTGCGTGCCCGTTCTTCGCACGGTAGGAAACGAATATTTTACTAACATCTAATCGTAACGATCTATGCAAAAGCAAAATGTCAAAAAGTTCAAGTAGTCCTTTTGTTGAAACTACCGTGGAATATATTACGCACCGTAGGATTATGGTTTAATTAGTTATAAGACGATCGTTGAAAAAAACAATGAATATAACACTTTTAATTTCACGAAATAGTTATTAACGTGGTATATACTGTTCTTTAATCCATATTATCCAAGCAAATCTACTATTACTACCAGAGATAAAAATGAGAATACTATCTATTACTTATTTTATCTATCTTCGTTTCTCAGTCTTTAATGCTCAATTTAAAGAAACAGATTAGATATTTTAAACCAATGATGCCTTTCTACTTTTTGGTGATTCTGTGAAATTTATGCATTGCCATTAAAACAGATCTCCATATATTTTTAAGCATAATTCTTGTCTGATTGGCGTATTTAGCACAGCAAAATATTTCATCTCGCAGTGGTGGAAAACATCCAAGCTGTACCAATTTAAATAGTATTTAAATCCACCATGGTTCAGACTCGGGAAAACATCAAAAACTATTTGGAATCGCTCAAATTGCGAATAGGGCGTTAAATTGTGTTGCAGAGTTTACGAATTTCAGACAACTTTTAATTTATGACGTCATGTTCTGACCAGGGTAGTCGAATTTAGTCATTTCGTGCAGGAGTTTTCAAACGGAGTAATATTGAAACATACGACGTTGAAAAACTCGCGCTTGCAACAGAACTTTATTAATGTTAATTTGAGAGATATTGGGGTTATTCCTAGCTAATCGGTATTTCAAATATTTTCCGTATCCATTTTGCTAATGATGTAACTTTTCTGCAAGAGCTTGTTAAGTTGCTAAAATTTAACAAAAAAAGAGTATATCTAATATAGATAATATACCGCCAAAAGTCGTCCAAATTTCGCGACATTTTGCACGATTTTTGGGAATACATACAACGACCGTCGTCAAACCGATAGCGAATACTATGAATTATGTTAATTAGTATTTTGCATCTTGTGCCGACATTTGAATTTCCCACGATTTAAAAAAATGCAAGTTTCCTTTAGTTATTATGGTTTCTGAAAATTCACCGAGCTCAAAAATCGCTAAGGGTAAACAAAATACTTTGAATTTTTATAATACTAATTTTTGCGTCAAAACCTTTTAATGTAATTATATTTCTAATTCATTTTCATGAGGTCAAAATGACATCATTCTCAGTTGCGATATCTAACATGAATTAGTGGAAGAAGAAAAAGAAAGAAAAAACACGTTATTTTATTTTCTACAGCATCTGATAATCTGGATGGAAGTTTATTATTTCGCTCGTGGTGTAATTTTTTGTCAAAACTTGGTAACCAGGATTTTTAATGCTTTTTTACAGTGACATAAAAATGACGTCAGTCTCACTTGAATTAATGAATGTAATAAATAAATAAATCTAACTTTGTTAACTATGCTCACGAATGTGCTGAAATCGGTTATTTGAGTTTTCGTAAAAAGTTAGAGGACCCGGACGAACAAACAAACAAACATATATAATAGATTGCATGAAAACTTCGATTATTTTTGAAGAAGTGCAGATATGTTAATGTTCTATTTTTTTCATATTTAATGCCTTTTCATTTTTCGAGTTTTAAGGGATGTAGAAGTTAATGATTTCACTTATTGTTATATTTAACATTTTAAGTGGCAACAATGGATTCTGTTACTATGGAAACTGTAGCAATCTTTAAAATAGAATATGAAATGAATTATTCATGTTTACTTTGCTAGAACTGCCATATTGGCGTAATTAACGCCACAAATTGATGGTAAATAGCTAAATTGAATCACAAATTAAACTTAACAACACATTCAAAAGTTTACTTTCAAACCTTACAATACCCACAATTTTTACCGGGCTGAAAAACTGTTCTTATTCACCTCCAAAAGCAAAGAATTCCGATTTTATTACACCTTGTTTGGTGGGATTAAAAAATTACCCAAGCATACGCTCATAATATCGACTCATTCCAATCGTAGAATGTAATTAGCAGCACAAACGCGAGAACACACTCTATTAATCACAGCGTTACACTATATTTGAATATTTATCGCCAGCTTTGCTAAGAAAGGTAAAGTAGGAATCAACATACATTTTAATTTGTAAAGCACCATGGCACAGTGGTTATGCCACTGAAAATGGTAGACGGCCGAGGTGTGAAGGTCCCAGGTTCGGGTCCCATCGCGCGGCTGTCGATCTAACGGTCTGGAGTTTTGGTAGGTTTTCTCCAGATGTAACGTGAATATGCGTTAGAACCCCTTAGAAAGTCCTCCTACCAAGGCACCCCCCATCCTAGGCAGATACTCCGTGTGCAGGTTTGCCTTAAAAAAAAAAAACATAATTAATTTGTAAAGCAAAAAATTTATTAGACAGTATTAGTTATATGCCATTCTAACAGTTACCAGAAAAAGAAATTTCCCTAGCACTGCTTTAACGAATAAGAATCAATGATTTTTTACACATTCGATCGCCAAAGTGCCAACATACACCATTTTGCGAGATTTTTTTCAAGGAATCATTCGAAGCATTGAAATAACGGCAACCAAAATGGGAAATAGTAATCTATCACTCATATGGTTTGATCGCCAAAGTACTACAGGCATCTACTTGAAAAGGAGCAGTATTTTAAATTATTAACTATGTGTTAATGTATTTTATTCATCGTTAAATGATGTACAAAATGATGTACAAAATGCGAGAATTTCAATGACCTTAAATTTGGTGGAATTTCCCCTCACTTTAATCAATTTACTTAATTTGGTGAAAATTCTCAAGTTAGATCGTTTAAATTCTCCTTAATGACTGCATTATTTCTGCACTAATAACTGCTAAATTAAAAAAATTAAAGCTAAACTCTAATAAAACCAACACTTGTTTTTAAAAATGCTATTTCGGTACGCTCTCAGTAAATCGCGCCAAGCTTAAAACTGTGCAAATCGGTAGAACCTACTACTTTCTCAAAATCGCCAAATCAGCCATTTTTTTCCTCCAAACTAAAAAATATACATATTAGTCTCGGAAATCTCCCAATCCCTTATTCTTTTACACACAAAAAAAATTGAATTCCTTCTCTGATTTCACATGCACGCAATACTTTAATTAAAAATAACTCTGTAAATAATCTAAACAGAAAAAAATCATTATTTTTTAATTTTTACTGCAGGAGTCTAAATAATTTAATAAAATAGCCAAACATGGCAACCTCGATGCTTATTTCTCACTTTTTTGACTACAGGGGTTACAATCACGGAATTACGGAGAGCAAAAATTAGCGTTTTTGATGGGGTTTTTTATCAATATCTCCTAAAGTAATTCGAATTTCCAAATTTAAATTAGCCGAGGTTCTTTCTCGAAATTTTCCGAATTCGTGGATACCTTGGTCGAAACTCAACCCCCAGCCGTTTAGGAGGAGATAATGTTACACACAGACAGACAGACGCGCACAGATTTTAATAGTATAGAAGAAGAAGACGATTACTCACTGCGTGTTTCCTGTTGAGAGTAGCATTTATATTTCCTGCTGGATACACTGAACAAACGCCAGTCGTATTAGTTTCTATTTAACATCTTAAACTGAATTCATGAAATCACATATAAATATTTAAAATCTACAATATTAAAGTATTAAAAGATATTTCGCTTTTGTATTAGTATTTTCCTTTAAAAAATTGTTAATGTGAAATTATCTCAATGTTAAGAAAAAATACTCCAACCAAAACAACAACAACAAAAATGTATGAAGTTACTTATAAAAAGCAAAGGATATATACATATATATACATACAGGTTCTGGTTAGAGACTGACCTACAGTAAAAATCTGTAATTGCGATTCAGTGGTGTTTGGTAATTTCTCGAAACTGAGATATCAAAAGCAAAAATATTATAACAGTTTCATAATATATATTTTTCATTCAATAACCTGCAGTGAAGTTAATTCGTCAATTATAGCATTCAAATTAGTCTTTCAAACCGCTCATCTTGCATTTAGAAGGAGATTTTAACTTCAGTTGATAAAATTTATCGTATTATTTTATAATTAGTAGATCCACATTATTTTTAAAAGAAATATTTGTAAGGGCGATTATTTCTGTTGTTTTTTTCTTTGTAAATATAGCGATGTCAAACTGTGTGTTCTTGGTTTACATATTTCGAAAAATATGTCTGTTGTATTACAGAAGCTCTAAAACATTTCGTTTGATCAGACTTTTCGATTCAGGACCCAATGCCACAACCGTAGCCCACGAGGATTGTGTTGTGTTAAGCCTGTTACGTTCGTCTTGAAAACGCGAAATAGGGCGAGAACATATCGCCGCTAGAGGGCGTCTTTACCGGGGAAAATATCGATCAGCTGGTCAAGATTTCGCCCATCTGAGTTTTAAAAAACTTATTATTGGATTACTTATGTATTATTGGATTACTTGTAAAAATGTGAAAATATTCCTTGATTTTTAACACATTATAGAGTTTTAATAACTTGGATTAATCTTTGTAAAAAACTGAAAATGCAAAATGACAGTATTTAAATAGCGTTATCGCATGCAACACTGTAAATAATGCAATTTGCTCTTAGATTCTGTATTAAATGGTCGTACTAAATTTAATTTTTGTATCAATGTGACATTTATTGCTTGTTTGATTATTTGCAGCAAAATGATGCTTTTCAAAAATAAAAACTTGCAAATTCTTTTAGAAAATAATACTTTTAATACATACATAAAATTACATACATTACATAAAATTAATGAAAAATAATAAAAGGGTGAACAGTAAAAATAAATTTATCACAGATATGGTTGTCAAGGGTGATTGTGCCTCTAAATAAAAATCCCTGAAATTTATATCATTTTTAAGGAAAAACCTTGAACTAAAAAAAGTAAATTACATATAACAAATAGTTAATTACATGCTACCAATATTAGATTTAATGTACTGATAGTAAATATTCAAGCAATGAAATTCCTTAATTTTAACAATGAATTGACTATTATTAATGAGCCAAATTTTTCTTCTTCATGTGTTAAGTTTTTAAATTCATGATGAAGTCGCAACTGTATTAATGAAGTTATCCCAGTTTCTCCTGTTGAGTATCCAAGATACTTCTTTAATGTGAATTTGTGAGGAAGATTAAAAATACCCATGTTTCTAACAAAATCATATCCTTTAGGTGAACGTTTCTGCCACAAAATGTAAAATTTTAGAGCTGTGCTATTCAGAGTAACTTTTTTCTTGCCATAATTTGAAATTTGCTCCATCAGCATAATAGCAGACATCTTATTTTCTGACTTTTCCTTTATTATTTTTTTTAGTTGCCGCTCTTCCATACTTTCTTTCTTCCTGCTTTTAAGGCAGAAATTTAATTTTTTAATTCTGTTCTGCAATGTAGAATTAACTTTCCTTAGAGCTCTCAACCGGTTGTGAAGCTTTTTAGTTGTAAGTGTTGCTTTCTTTTTTTGCACTGTAACATTACAATTAGCAGAACTACTTTCAATTGGTTCTGCCGGTAAATTAACTGAGGCGTACGTCTCAGAATTCTTTCCTAAACAGCACTTTTTCAATACTGTATTTTCACAAAATCTTGAACTGGGCGACTTCCTTTTTTTGGATGATCCTGGAAGTTTGTACGATGGATATCCTGGGAAAATACTCGGAATAGCACTTGGAACCAGCCTTTTTCTCTTCGTGCTTTTGCTAAAATCATCATTTGTGAAATGTTTTTCACACACTACCGAATGATCTGTTGGTTTCCACAAACTTCCCCGTTTTTCTCCTTCCTTGGATATAGCATTTATCCAAGATGCTCTAATCTCTAAATTTGATGGAAATTCAAAGAAACTTGTTTTTATAGATCCTCCAGCTATCGATTTACAAATCGGTACACAACAGTACTTCATTGTAGCGTTTTATTAGCGTTTAAACGAACACAAATAAGACTCAGTTTAGCATGTAAACAAATGGAAATTCCGGATGTGTTTTCCCCGGTAAACGCGCCACTAGCGGCTAGAAATGAACGTATTTTTGTCTACCTTTTTAGCTTTGAAAAACGACCAAAGTAACAGGCTGGAGATAATCCCCGTAGGCTACGCCACAACTAAAGAGATTACATCACACGAGTTCAACTGTTTTCCCCCTCTACATGGTGCCAGGGACGAAAGATTAACTTTAATGTCCCCATCTTTGGAACATAACTAATTTTGAGGTCTCCCTCTCAGCTCGGAGCCAGCGGCACGTGCTCCGTTTACTCCTGTTAGATGCGATCCTAAATTAGTGATTGTGAATGAAATGCCACAAAAGAACAAGACATTTAACAACGCTAAACGTTCACTAAGCATTTAAGATATTCCATGAAAATACCCCTAGAATGAGACGAATTCAATATTACGCTATAAAATTGCACTAAAAAGCATAATAAACACAATTTATATCATTAAGAGCATGAAAAGCATTAAGCTTAGATTTGTAAAAAAAAAAAAAAAAAAAAAAAAAAAAAACATGTAGGGATGATATAAGCCGACGCATAATTCCTAATGATTATTACATGCAAAATAATTAGTAGAAAAGTATATGTTTTAAGCACTTAAAGCAAGAATATTTAAAATAATTCTTGTGTTTTTTATGGAGAGCGCAATTAATTCTTAAAAAATGGCTAAGAATAAAAGTACGAGATAATCTTTTGTAACAAAGCAATTATTTTTTTGTTCAGAAAGACTATCAAAAACACTTTCGTTTTTGTTCTTTACAGCACTGCATATTTTATCCTTTTCAGTGTTATGACGTCAGTTATGCCTTTACATAAAAAGAGTGCTCTAACATTCCAATTTTTTAAGAGCAAAAAATAAATCAGTTTTAAAACTTAGAATCACTTTACTAACACTTCAGGGAGAATTGCACTTGAAGACGAAATGGAGATTATAGTCCATATCCTCATAAACTTTAACTGCAATCATCTGCACACACACATAGTATATACTATATGCAGAATGGTTATTATTAATTAAACTTTCATATAAACAGGGTTCTAAAGCTAAAACGGGTGACAGATTGTAACGAAACTTGGTATATAGACTATATATGAAATGTGGTGAAGGAATTTTGAACAAAAATTTACGAAAAAGAAATCAACAAAGTTAACAATAGAAAATGCAAATTCAAAATTTATTCAATAGTTTTTCGGAGCATTTATAAGATAATTTTGGTGATTTTATGAGCTGATTTTAGCATGCAAAGCGCAACTTTGTGAACATTTTTTGCACTAAACTTTTTAAATAACTTGCTTGATCGCATCTAGCATACAGCTTTACGCGAATATACTGTTGTAGAAATACTCTGCTAATTTCCTGGGTTCGCCGTTCTAAAGTCCAGTTGGTGTAGAAAGTTCTAGGAAAAGAGTGCACTTGTCAGGATGGAACACAAACTTTACTGCTTCTAGAACTTCGTCGAACAATTAGCTGTACAAAATTCACAGGCACTAACGGCCAGTAGCTTGTTTGTAACAGTCCACTCAGTACCGAAGCTTTCACAAATGCTGTAATTCTCACACAAAATAAAACACTTCCACGGGCAAAATTCAGTGGTAATATGCAAGGGATATCGCACACAATCCCTTAAGACACAGCAATGATGAATTTACACACAGCACTTAAAAATCAGCTTCGGAAAGCAAGCCAAAACACTGCTTCTATAGCGTAACCTATCAAACTCACTGGACGGGAGCTCAACTCACACTGAAATGGGGACTCTGAAACGCTTGTATTTATAGGTAGCTCAGAAGCTACAAGAAGCTTCCAGAAAAGTCTATTTCTGGAAGATTCCACAAAAGGCGGGAATTTTGATCACGTCTTAGAAGAGAAATGTTAGGCTATTATGCAATTTTAATGTAGCAAAAGCAACTTTACAAGCCCCATAGGGAAAATCGCGCCAAATGACCAAAATGTCGCCAAGCTTGGCGACTTTTGGAAAAATATTGCCAAATTTGGCGCCAAAAATCACCACGGTTCCCGAAAGTGAAGTTACCGAAGGCCTAGGACCAATA
The DNA here is from genome assembly GCA_038373885.1 of Cheiracanthium punctorium. NCBI lineage: Eukaryota > Metazoa > Arthropoda > Arachnida > Araneae > Cheiracanthiidae > Cheiracanthium > Cheiracanthium punctorium. The sequence goes on from JAWZYV010015792.1 coordinate 142,887, forward strand.
TTACTCTAGATTTCTAGAACCGCCATAAGAAAACAATGGGGAAACCAAAACCTGCATATCTCCGGTTCTAGTTGACCGATTTTGATGCAACAAAAAGCAAAATTTAACTATTTGAAGGGTAGAACACGAATTTTGAACTATTTTAAGCACCAGAACAGCGGGTTGCTCCGATCGTAAACATACAGACGTCATATGCCAAATTTAGTGGCAATCTCCTCACTCGTTTCAGTTGAAGAATCCCGTTTATTGGGTAAGTTTAAATATAACCATCCTTTTAAATATATAGATATATATATACACTGCCCGACATCGAAAATGCAGCACCCATAAGGAGAGGCCAGAAAGTGTTGGAACTCGGCAAGCAGAGAGAGACAGCAGTGTAACAATAAGTGATCTTGATTTCAAAATGATATGCAATATGCATAATAAAGAGGGAGAGCAGCGTCGTCTTAGTAGGTTGTCGAACCACCGTGGACGGCGATACACGAAGCAACACGTCTAGGTACTGAGTCAATGAGAGTACGGATGGCTTCTTGAGGAATGTTTCTCCATTCCCTGTCAACCATTTGCCACAGTTCGTCTTCTGAACGGCATAGTGGTAGGGTCTGCAAATGACGTCCAATCACATCCCAAAGGTGTTCGATTGGCGACAGATCAGGAGAGTACGGTGCCCAGGGAAGCGTCTGTACACCTTGCAGAACACGTTGGCTGATGCGAGCAGTGTGCGGTCAAGCGTTATCCTGCTGATACAGGGCGTTGGGAACCGTTTGAAGGCAGGGGAGTGTCACCGGCCGCAGCACACATCCACATATCGTTGAGCCATCATCGTGCCCCGAATAAGAACTAGAGGTGACCTGGAGTCATACGCAATTGCTCCCCAAACCATGATGGCATGTTGTCGCGCGGTGGGGCGTTCTACAATTGCTGCCGGATTGTGCCTGTTTCCACGTCAACGCCACATTCGTACGCGGCGACTATCACTGGAGAAACAGAAGCGCGACTCATCTGAGAACACGACCCTGTGCCATTCTGTCATCCACTAGCCTGGCACCATTGCAGTCGTTGGCGTCTATCTTGTGGAGCCAATGTCAGTCTTCTTAACGGACTCCATGAGTGCAAGCTACTTGCAACCAATCGACGGGAAATGGTAAGGGTCGAAATAGGATCATACAAGGTGTCTTGAACATGTCGCAGAATGGAGGTTGAAGTAGCTTGCGGGGCCGCCACCGCTTGTCGGTGGATGCGTCGATCCACGCGTGCTGACGTCACTCTGGCTGCACCGGCACCTCTTATACGCGCCACATTTCTTTGTTCCAACCATCTTCGCCACAGCCGATGTACAGTGGACACATCCAGGTGTGTGTCTGCTGAGATTTGCCGGATGGACCAACCTGCCCTTCTCAGTCCGATCACCATGCCCCTCGTAAAATCGTTGGTCTTCTGGAACTGCCTCCGTTGACGGCGGCCTGGCATTCTCTGGTTACGCTTTTCCTCTGGAGACAAGAATAAAATTTCTACGACAATTTCTCTAGCAACAATACTTTCACAAAAATTGTCCGTTCTATCGGTTCATTCCCGTATAGTGATTTTTTAGTAAACAGAATTTAAGTAGCAAGGAAAGCGTAAATTGCGTATCCTTTTTAAATGAAGGCAAATTATTAAAAGAACTATGCTATACAACAGAAAGCACTTATGAGGATGGGGGCCGGGTCTCTCTGGATGTATTTGTATATGTGTGTGTGTGTGTGTGTGTGTGTGTGTGTGTTTGCTGTGGTCGTCTAGACTGTGTGTTGGATCTGGACAAAATTCAGAATACTAATTAAATAGAACAAGAGATAGCAAAATTTTTATTTATTTTTTCCTTATTTTATGTTTTAAAATTTTGGTAATTTGAATGAGGAATTCTAACCTAACTGAAATCATTAAAACAACTCAATTATTTTGCTAGTGACATAATTTTGTAAATATTAAACTCGTACAAAATAACATTTAATTGGGTTGAACTCTGGGTGCAGATGAAAATTCCCCCAAATCGGTAAGTCAATTAACATGTGGCTTTTCAGAAAAGTTGCTTATCAACCTTTTCCATATCGTTTCACATATCTGTACAGAATTTCAAGCCGATCGGCCGAACGATATGGATATGCAAGCTTAATTACTGCAAAAGAATTATTTTTGAGTGGTACAATCCGGAATCGTTGCAGAGTTAGAGTTAATCAGTGATGAACTTAACGATATATTAGAACGCAGTAGTATATGCGAAAATAAAATCGCTCAGGAAAATGCTTTAAAATTGATATGCTTGGTATGATATATTTTCCTTCCTTCCATGTTACATTCTCTTCATAAAGACTTCTTATTTTCATAGTGCACATTTCTGAAACGCATACCCCAAGTTAAATCCACAGGGGTTGGGGTAAAAAGAAAATAGCTTGCCTTTTGTTAATGCATCTGCTCTCTGCATAACTCTTGTGTGGTATGGTACTCGATATGGAATTTTTTGACAGCTTGAATGGCAATTTATGCAGGGAAAAGCTGAGTTGTTATTTTTCCCTGTCTTAATAAGTATTCACAGCGGCGCTTTTTTCACCCCCCCCTTTTTTCCCCAGAATATAGAGCGTATTAACATAAAAAAGTTTTAAAATGAAGAATATTTATAAAAAATATTTTATATTATACGTTTGATGTCACTGTATAATAAGTTTGCTTTAGTGAGCATCATTTGCATTTCAGTCTTTATTTCTATTATGCAAAAACTAAACATCTGAGAAAATTTTAAAACCCTGATTTATATTCATGAAGTGACATTTATAATGCACGCAATTCTTAAACACGATCATAAAATGGATTGCATACCATAGTTGCTTATGATTAAACGTGAAAGTTGAGTGCTGCGAAATAATAAGGTTTTGCAAGTCATTTTAATGTTTTCTTGCGTAATTACTGAAGCTGTTGTACTGGTTTCTCTTCCAGTATTACTGAAAACACAATTTTAATGGAAAATTCACTTTCATTTAACTGCTTTGCATCATGTGTAAATGTGCTGTTTTAAAATAATAATGCATGCTGAATTTAATCTAATGCATTTAATCTAATTTCAATTTATATTAAATATATATAAATATTTGGTATGACTAAATATGCTAAAGTTACATAATACAAAAATAATCATTTTTAATCCTTGTTAACTTCCCATGATCGGTTCTGCAAAACAATCTGCAATACGTACTCACTTGTTAGCCGAAAAGGTCATTTTGGTAAAAGCCTAGCTATAATGTTGAAATACATTTAAAAATTTCAATTGTGTTTGATGAATTGTAAAAATATAATGAAACGTAGCATGTGAAATTAAACAGCAAAGATAGCAAAATGTTTTCTAAAGTTCATTTTATCATGGAATAAGATCAGAAGTCTACTGGAAATGATAACTAGGCCATTTTTTTCTGTCCATTCACAAGCCGTTGGTTTAGGGACATACAGTGTGCTGGAGGAGGGACATACAGTGGAGAACTGTCTCCCCCTCCTCCAGCACAAGAAGTACTTTTAACGGTGTAGTTCGAAAAAAATCATGTGGTTTTGGTACGTAAGTACAAATAAACTAATTATTTCAGGCACTTCAAAATTTTGAAACTGTCTCTTTACAAGCTGTAGTACATACTGAAATAAACGATCAACCTGTATCAGTTTCAAAACTTTTAGGAAAAGTTCTTAAAAATCGAAAATTTTCGCAAAACGTATCATTCTTCGAAAAATCTTGCAGCTCAGATCCACGTTTAAGAATTTTTTCTGAAAATTTCACAAAAGTCACAGCTTTTTCGCTTATTACAGTGTGTAAAGCAACTTATGAACCGTCTAGAATTTTTGGAGACCCTGGGACAATTAGTTTATTTCAATTTGTGTACCAAGACTAAAAACAGAGTTTTTTTCTTCGACATACACCCTTAAATCCAAACTCAATAGTTGTACAAGATTTATCAATGGAATAAAGAACATTCCATTCGTGCGATTAAGCTTTAAACTGATTCAATGATATTGATCAAGGGATGATAATTTATTGCTCAAACCAAAAAAGTAAAATTTGCTTGATTTTTCCAACATAGCAGAAGCAAAAATGGCTGCAACTTCCGCACAAGATGAAATGTGGCAGTGAATAGTTTCCACAGTGTTGCAATAAAGATTAACTTTATTATGACATATTTTTCTAGTTTTCAAGCAATTTAAATCATATAAAAAATATCTGTTGTCCCATTGTGCCTCATTTTTCCTTATGCATACTGACTAAATATGTCAAGAAAATTATCTATTTCTGAAAAAGAAAATCTGATTTTCCTTTTCCTTTATTTTTCTAATACTGTCCTTCTTTTCAATAATTTTCTTGTACATTTTTTTTTTCCGAAAACTGAATTTTCGTCGGAAAGCAACCATTTCAGTCTATTAAAATTAAGCTAAAAGATCCAGACTACTGCTCAGTATTTATGGCTGAACTCATTGCTATAAAAGAAGCACTTAGGGCATTGTAATGCCTGTAACTTCTGCAGACATTTGGATTCTGACAGATAGCCGCAGTGCCATCCAGTATCTGAGCGACTGGGTTAAAGTTGGTGGCGGAACTTCAGTGTCGATTTTTAAAGACCTAAAGGTACTCTCAGAACAACGTAAGATTTTTCTTCAATGGGGGTATTCCCATATTGGTGTACATGGAAACGAGACTGCTGACATTCTTGCAAATGAAGGCGTATCTAGTCCTTTAATCTCCTGTCTAACTTCTTCTGCGATATATTGACAAATTAAGGCCCTTAACCAGAAAATATCGAAGACACTTCCGTTACACTCCAGGTATTCAGAAAAATCCCCTGGCAATGCCCTTGCATTTAAGTGTGACAGATTGGCCCAAGTCACCATCAGAAGACTCAGGAGAGGTCATATCGGGACTCTTAAATATGTCAATGGTGAGAAAACCTTTCTTAATTGCACTAAATGCAATTCAGCTTCTCCTCACCTGCCTTTCTTTTAAACTGCTTCGGGCTTTCGCGTAAGGATCTGACAGCCACTCCTCTTCTGGTTTATGACTTTTTTGAAGATTCACGACCTCTTCGACTTGGTCTAGCCTTTGACTAGACCTAGTGAAATTAGCAATAAAAACAGCAATATTGGGGATTCAGCTTGATTTTTGATTTTGTAAAGCAAATCTAATGCGAAATTATTTCTCAGCAGACTGTTTCAAAAACTACTGTAGTTTTATGAAATTAAGAATCAGGTCTCACTATAAAATAATGATAATACCTTTGTTTAATTTATCAATTTTTAAAGCAAACATACTTTATTTTTTTCCATGTTTTTTTTTTCCTTCTACAGAATGGGCTTCCTAGAGAACGGCGTGAACTCTTTTCACTTCATTGAAAAAGAGTATGGCATTTTCTCTCAAAAGTTTGAAAGGGTGGCGCATACACCGTAAATACAAGTTGGTCATTTGTTCATGCCTTCGAAATGTAAATTTACAAAGATAATCTTATAGATAAGGAATAAATGAAGGTTTTTTTTTACTCTGAAATCACACTTCTTTTCGAGTAGGGGAAAAATAAATGAGACGAAACTTCCCCAAAAAGGCAGAAAAATTTTTTTTTGGAAGTTTCATCTCATAGCGTGTTTGAAAAATTGCATTTATATTCAGACAGATGTTTTTTAAAAAATTCATTGTTATTTTATACATTACTTTGGGAAAATGAGCCTGCTTCTGGGGCTAGCTTATTATCTAACTCTAACGAACACTAACAGCAAATTTTACAAGGCAAGTTATGCTTTATCACCTGCAACACACCCATGAAACTCTGAGTTACACAGAATTTCTAGCTAGTATTTTAATACAGATGCATTAAATTTTTAAACAAAATTTTAAATCAATGAGACAACAAGAGCTTTCACGGTTTCATGTACCCGCAAAGTCGCGAAACATCAGGCAAAAGTAGATTTTTATATTTTAAGGAGCCAATATGTTTCTTTCGTTATATATCTTCCGTGCATGTGTGTAAATTTTCAAACTCTTAGTCTAAAGGTGTTAAGAAGATTTAAAACTGAAAGCTTCCTAACATTCATAAGTTTTCTGGAGAAGGGGTGTACTTTTAGATTTTCAAAGTTTTCAAGATTATTTTCTAAAGACCGTTTTAAGCATCTATCCAGCATTTTAATCTAAAAAACGGTGTAATTTTGTATGCAACAAAACATAATTTGTATTTAATCTTATCTCAGTGATCTAAGAGAAATTTGAAATAACGTCATATATTATTCGAGCTTGCTTTTTCTTTCTTTATCTGTGAAGTGAACATTACAATTCTCAAGTACACACACGTGCATGCATATTTTAAAGTTTGTTATATCGAATAAGAAGAGCATTCTTATTTCTTTCAAATCGATATTCCTATTTTTCAAGGGAAAGGCTTCTCTTGTCAAATCAGTAGCAGTGATTAAGATAAAAGCCTGGTTCAGCAAAAATGCTAAAAGAAAGGAAATGAACTTAGAAAAATGATTGATGAACTCGCTTTCAAAGGGGGAAAATCTATTATGTTTGAACATCATGTGTTATTGCATAAAACTTTATACCAATCATGTAAAGGCTATTTACTCAGTAGGAGGGTAAAAGCACGAATAATAGTCAATAGAACTTGTTCAATATTAAAAGGGGTAACATGTTTAGGGTCGAAAATCGGTTTCCATTTGAAAAATTTTAAAACACAAGTACTAAATTAAATACTTTTTTCAAGCATAATGGTTGAGTTGCTATACTTTTCATTTTTTTTTATATGCATAAAATGAGTAAAAGTCTTTTTGAGAGATGAAAAGTTTTAATATTTAGGAGTGTAAAAATAGTTTTAAATGTTCACTAGTAAATAAAAAATTGTTAAGAAATGGTCTGGTAAATAACAAATGGCTTTTGCAAAAGTTGTATACTACTGATCTGAACGAATAGAAAAGTTTTGGCTATGTTCTATACTGCGGATGTAGGACGCTATTAGGGTTTTCTCGTAAGAATACGGATCGATGTTTTGTTATACTTAACAATATCAAGATAAGAGGGCACATAATGCACATATTTCGGGGTTTTGGCCTTGACTTAAAACATTTTCACCTTCGCCTCTGCTTTTGGGGAGTGCAGTCTCACGGTCAGAGTGTTCGAGAGTTTCTTACAAGAATGGAACTAAAGCTACCTCATTGCAATCTTTTAATGTCAATTTTTGAAGTGAAAACTTCTTTAGGCATGTTGGGCACTCTTAGGCTAGAGAAAAAGCACTGAATTCGCGTGACTATCACGTTCAGATACATATGGGGAAAAAGTGGATTGTGACATCATAGCTACGTCGAGATTTCTGCCTCCTTTCTTTGGCTTTCAGTACTGCCCCCTGTTATCATACGTAAAAACTTCAAGTTAGTTTCAAACTGCGTCCTTCTAGCTTCGACGACTGGTATCGAACCGTTGAGCCGAGGCGTGGTAGGTGAGCATTCTAACCACCAGAAGGGTTCGACTCGCGATGAAGTCAATAAAGTTTGAAGTGACAGTTGTTTTTATTTCGGAATAGGGACTTTTATGCATATAAATAAACAAAATTAGACTTTGCCTGTTCGCTATTTGGTAATAAAAAATTTGCGATTTCTATTCGTTTTAAGCCTTTGGGACCCCAGTACGACCGTAAAAAAGTTTGTATGTCGTTTTGTCAATAACGCATTTTTTTATTCGCATATCAAATAAAACTGACTGAAGCGAATGAAATAAAATTGGTGGTATGATATGTGGTTACTCAACTTAAACTATAGGCGTCAAATGAAAAAAAAAATGATTAGATTGTGAGATTTTTCTGAAAATTATTTCAAACTGTGTAAATTTTTGTTTTAGTATGCATAAAACTGCATATAATTTGCACAAGTGTACGCTTTCAAAATATTAAAAAATATCCACTTTTTATTGTGTACAATCTATATGTTTTTGCAAAAAAAGTGCAGACTTTTCCTAGCTGGGTAGGTGCTATGATTTCCGATTATTTATTTAAAAAACTTAATTACTTACATAAAATCTAATTGTACTTAATTTGGATACCTATATAGTTATTGTGCAATAAAGCTAATTTGATAATGTGGAGAGTGTTAATAATTATATACTGTAGATTATTTGAATTATAAGTGTTATACTACAGTGCATTTGAATTTAAATTATAAATCCATGTTTCATTACAAATAAGCAGGATTATGTTTATTACAACGTAAGTACCTAATTATTGATAATTAATAAATTCATGAACATAATTATTGATTAAACAGAACAAAATCCAACAAGTGGAGAAAAATGTGTATCGCTGGTGTATACCGTGCGCATATATCAGCTGTGTCACGTTACGCCCTATGCGCGCACTGCCTCTGTCTTTTTAAATTTTAAATGTGCACACAAATCGAGCGCGAAATTTGAAATGCAATTACATTAGAGAATCAAAAATTCCCAATGCTAAAGCAGTGGAAATTGCTTTAAAATGTGTACAAACGTACAAAAATATGTAAAATTGTGAGAATATCATAAATAAATGTGCGATACTCTTACAGCCTTAAAAAACATTTAAAAAATTTTTACAGAGAATTTCAAATATATAAAAATGTGAAAAACGTTCATAAATGTTTATTTTTTGTTAATAAAAATACAATAATGTGTGAAAACCTGGTTTACTGCATAAATTTGAGAAAGCTTGACAAGAAGTTTTCACTTCTGACGTGAAGTCCTACGCCTGAGTGTTTTTTTTCCCTCTCATTTTATTCTTTCTCTCTCTTTTGTGTATCAACATTTTCAATAGTTTCTATTTATTTTTAATTTTAATTTGTTTATTTACTTATTTTTACTGCAATTTTTCCCCCATCAGCAATAAAATAAAATAAAATAAAAAATAAAAAATGCTGAAATGGCGATTTTATCATTTTCTCCAAATAAACGCAAATCATCAGAAGAACTCTGTTTTGAACCACGTTTAATTGATTCAATTTCTTGGCTGTCAGTTTGTTTGCCTATCGAGTACTTCTTCGGTTTGTCTTCAGCAATCAATTTTAAATTTAAACTAACATCCCCATAGCTACAGACTTGGAAACTTTAAGCATGTGTCATAAGTGGATGACAGTGCAGTATTATTTAGCTTTCTTGATTGTCTGTTTGGTTTTTCGTTGATCTATGTGCCCAAAACGTAAATGCTATTGTTTGCCTATTAACCGTAGTTGGCAAAGGTTACATTTGCATAATAAGAATCAGAGTAAATCTGGCTTCAAAAAATATCTATTGTATAAAGGAACTTTCTGCTATTGTAAAAATCATAAAATACCATGAGCATCCCCGCTATGCATATTATTTTAAATGTTTGTGATCCTGAATTAATAACAGCTTCGAAGAAAATTTCAAGAATTAAAGCGGAAAACATGGGGCAAGCGATATATAATATTAAAGGTTTCAGAGAGCAACTGTCGTTGAAAAATTGCACACTTAAGTATAACATAAAATTTTAACTATTTGCACACTATTGTAAACTATTCATGCATCAGTTACTTGTTGCACGCGTACCACGTTTCTAGTTTTAAATCTTGCAAGTACTTTCATACCCGTTAAAAATTCACGATGTCGCAATTTCGGGGGGACCTGTACACTCTAAAAAATTTTTAAAAAATCAGTTGATTATTAAGAAATCTCTAGGAAACAAGGGTTCCATCACTTTTTTAGTATGATGCCATAACCTTTCTTAATATAACTACTAAATAATATTTTAACAGTAATACTAAGAAAAGTTATGGCATCTTTGCTTCCAAGATATTTCTTGGTAATCCACTAAATTTTTTTAGAGTGTATATGGTTAGGAATCGACATGCGGTTGTAAATCTGTATGAGTCTAAGATAAAGTATTTTATATTTTTTATTCCGTTTTCAAAATATTGTAGATTTTTTTTCATTTTTTTGTGTTTGTTTAATCAATTATAATTGAAATATCTTCCCTAAAATTCTTTGTAACTTTAGATTCAAAGTGGATTGAAATAGATGCACACATTAGAAATTTTTCTTTGCATTTACCTACTGATTAAACATCATGATTTATTTAGATTTTTTTCTTAGAAATTTGTTAAAACCATCAAATAAGTAGGCTCATTTGTATTCATTTCAAACTGATTTTAGTATTTGAGATGAAGACGTCTTTCTCAAATCAATCTTTCTAAGACAAAAACGTATTAAAGCTATCGTTATACGCATGTTCACTGAGCCTCTCATAAGAAGAAAAAAAAATATGAAGAAAGCAAAAAATCCCACAATTTGAAAGAACTTGTCTATTTTTTTACTTCACAAATTTGAAGCTTTTTTATTCGGAGAACATGATTATCTAAATTCGACAATTCCACTTAAAAAAATCAAATACGCTTACGCATGCTAGTACATGACTTATTTTTTACAGAACATACATGAGGACTTATTTTTTACTTTGAAGCGAACCGAAAATATAGCTTTTAAGTTTCTGGGATTTAACGGCAATCCACCTGAACAATCACTATTATTCTACTAAATTATATCAAAATATGATTAACCAGTATTGAATTAAATCTTAGATATTTATATGAATTTAAAATATGTATAAAAAACTTAACCTGGCATCTATTCTCTTTTTAAATAATTCTCTCTAGAAAGATAAACATGTTTAAAAAGTATACGCATATACTTTATCTCCCAAAAGTCAAGGAATATGAGAATTTAGAGTAGTCAGTTTCAGAATCGGGAAATAATATTGGGTGTTTCAATCCCATAATTCCACATTCTATCGAAATTGCGTTTACGCCCACGAACAAATGATCTATTTCAAGCTTTCTGGTGCGATCGAACTGAGCCTTACTACGTTTTTCCAGTTACGTTTTTACAAAACTACGATGAAAAATAAAAGTATCCAAACATTATAAAAGTAATTTTGCTTTCTTCTCTTAATATTAAAAAAAAAAAAAAAAACTTCTTGGACTTATTAATGATGCACAGACACACAGGAACGAGAGAGAGAAATAAAAAAATGAAATATTTTGTTAAAATAACTTTATCATTATTGTTTAATTAACAGAAACATTTGCAGCATAATAAAATTGAATAATTCAGTTAAATAATTGAAAAAGTAAACTTCTTTGATCTATCTAAAAAGTTGAATTTATATGAAACTGTATTAAAGATAACTTTTCGACCCAATGACAACAGTTAAAATTAAATATAAATTTTTTAAATAACTAGAACTAGTGGAAAAAACACTCAAAATACTGGTGTTAAACCATAAAATAAATATAAACTTAGTGAAAAAGCACACATAAAATGAATTTATATTTATTTTATTAATAAGTTTATATTATGTAAAATTAGTGCTTGTATGTGATTGAGAAGCTTAAAATATCATGTTATGTTAAAAAATTCCAAGGAAATGCTTTACAAATAAACGATTGTTTAAAAATATATAATTTAAATTTTTCCATAAAAATTTTAAATAAGTCAAATTAGTGTTTGTAAGTGAGAGAAGTTTAAAATATCGTGTTATGTTAAACCGATCGTTAACAAATATACAAGATATATAATGAAAAATATATAATTTAAATTTTTCAGTATAGATCTCTTGAAACGTTCCAACCTTCTTTCTTTCACATGCCCTTCTAAGATTTTTTTATTATACCTTATTTTACAGCCTTTCTCATAAAGATGACCTCGCCTATCCATGCAACGTATACATTTTTTAAATATCAATAATCTTTTTAGATTAGAAGGAGACGGCAAGACTGTATTCAAATCTAAATGGGTATTTACATGGAATTAATTCTTTACACAAGTACTTAATTATTCAATCTGCAGCACTACTCAGCTATCGTCGGAATATTGTCAAACATTGTCTGTAGAACCATTTTTGCGATTTCCGCCAATACAGACAATTTTTCACGTATGCGTATCCCAGGCTTGGAACCACTGAAATGGGACATTAACGATTATGTATTTTGGACTTTTAAAAGTTTTATTCAATATTCTTAAATGGTTGCATACGTGAATATCATCGCTGCTCTTGCTGTGTATATAATTACCACTGAATCTCGATATTTGTAATTAGAATAAACTTCAAACTTATAATTCAGAAGCGAAATAAATTATTTATTAACTTTCTATAGACCAATGCATTTATTGGAGAAACGCAGAATTATATATTATATTTCGGAAATTTAAAGATTTAAATTAATTGAGAATTGCTCTCGTCACATTTGAGTTCATAAAATAGAAAGTTATACTCTACAGTTCGATAAATTTCTGTTCAAAACACGTTAACGCTGAAAATATGTGATGTAGTTTAAGATGTTTAACGACAGATATGTGTTTCACGGATTCACACTTCTAAAGAACTAAAGAAAGACTAAATAAAAAGAGTATTTTAATGGATGACATAATAAATAAGCTAATAATATTATAAATTAACTATTTAACTTTGTTCGAAAAGTAGGCGTATATTGAAATATGTTTATATTACACTCATGTCCATAAATTAAGGATAATGAAGTTCAGGCAAAGAAAGAGAAAGAAGCAAAACAAATTTGACTTATTTGTAAAGTCTATTTATTAAATAAAAAGTAAAGAGCAAAAAAGATGCTATATGTTTGACATAATTAATAAAAATTGCAAGTTTTACTCCCTTGACCAAATTTCAAAAAAGAACCTATTTACAAAAATCAGTATAACATGGTTAGTAGGATGGTTAATACGGAGTATGTCTCCCGGACGATGCAATACAGGCCTGACAACGCCTAGGCATGCTGAGTATCAAATGATCAATCTGATCTTGGGGAATATTACACCACTCATCAAGCAATGCACTCCGAAGTTCCGGTAGACAGGTGGGAGGGGGTTGACGGGCTGCAATTCGTCGGCCAAGCATATCCCACACATGCTCTATTGCATTCAAGTCCGGTGAGTATGCTGGCCAATGCATACGGGTGATATCCTCCGATTGAAGGCATTCGTCTACAATGTTTGCACGGTGAGGACGGGCGTTGTCATCCATAAACACAAATTCAGCACCCATGGCGCCCCGAAACAAACGTACATGTTGTTCCAGAATGACATCCCGATAGATGTGGCCTGTCATCGTTACACTCTAAACATGCAAGTCAGTTCTGGAACCAAGAATAATTCCTCCCCAAACGAGCCATCCTGCACCACCGTAACGGTGTCTTTCAATGGTGTTCTCTTGGTGGTAACGGGTACCTGGCGCTCTCCAGATGAATGTCCGGCGAGAATCAGACTCCAAACTAAACCTGGACTTGTCGGAAAACATCACACAAGACCACTGTTGCGGTGTCCACAATGCATGCTCTCTACTCCAGGTTAATCGCAGGCGACAGTGAGTTGCGGTAAGTGGAACACATCTGACAGGCCTAGGAGCATATAGACCAATGTGCCCTAAGCGTCTGTACACGGTCTGCCTTGAAACTGTCGTACCGGTAGCTGAAGAGAGCTGACGAGACAGGTCTGATGCTGTACTCCGTCTGTTTCTTTTGGCAGTAACTGCCAAATAGAGGTCCTCATTCGGCGTTGTAACTCGGGGGCGACCTGTGCTGTAACGTCTACTCACATTACCATCATCTTGGATTTGTTACCAAAGCCTGGAGATGACACTCTGGGCGATTCCAAGTTCCTCGAATACTTCCAGCTGGGTACGTCCACATTCCAGTCGTCCGATAATTCTGCCACGTAAAACATCATCCAAATGCCTCCTTTGTGCCATAACTATGCGGTTTTTGCACTGAAAGGCTTTCACAGCGCTTGTGAACAATTTTACTTCTTTGCCACCATTCCTTATATACCCCTCTCTTACAGTCTCGTCATTGTGACGTACCATCCACGCCATCTGGTGGTTTCCTGTAATTTGCATATTCTTCTTCAAGATGTGTGTGATCATTCCACAGGTGAAATTTTTATTTTAGAGATCAATTTCTGTGTGATTCTGAATTATCCTTAATTTATGGACATGAGTGTAAAAGAAAAACATTTGAATTTTAAAAATTCTTTAGTGCACTTTTTACTCGATTTTCACACTTAAAATACGGGCTAAATGAGATTTCAAGTTTTTGCCACGACTTAAATTTTTACGTATGTGTTCTAATACGCATTACAAAGGTAGATAAATTCCAGTTTAAAAAAAAAAAAATGTATCACCAGTTTCTTAGTAAATCTGCAAAATTGTCTTGCGTTTCACACTTTAATTAAACCACGTGGCATATTAAATTAATTTCATAAATAACGTTTTCCCAAATTCGTTAAAAATTAAAAAAAGAACCTTTAAAAAGTACAAATAATTTAAACCAAATTTTCGAAACTTTATTTGAATCCAAATTATAAGAAAGTTTATGTGAATATTCAAACGTAAAACAAAAAACACGGTAAAGCTTTATAAAAGCAAAAAATTCTGTTAAAGTGAAAAGAGATAGGAGCTTTTGTGAAAGTGAAAAATTGAACCATTTTTTGTGGATCAATAAAAAAAAATACGCAATAAGTCAAATTTGTGTGCTTTCTTAATGTGTGTTAATATTAATAAATTTTAATATTGTTTTACACCTTTAATTTTAAGTTTATTTAGAAAAAATGTTCATAATATCTAATTTTTTATATAAAAGAAAAAAGTGATTAAGAAGCCACCAAATTTTTTCCATTATTTGGCTTGGCTTTTGAAATATTGATTATTTCTCTGATTCGCCCCCCCCCCTACCAATTTGAATATTAATTAATTTTCACAGTAACATACAATCGTAATTATGTTTAATGAAATGATATCAAATAAGTTCACCTATTATGAACTGTTAACTTATAGATCACAATAGGGAAGTCGGGGGCTAATGAGAAAGATAGGTTTTTACGTGAAATTATGCGTTCAAAATTTCATCGATTGGTGATAGTCCAGCCTTTGACCAAATCATACAGTGAATTTTTTTTTCAATTAACAGTTTGTTAGAACAAGAAAAAACTTCTAAGCATTAAGGTAAATGAGTTGTTCATTAAGTAAACGTTTATGAAGAAAACGTTTCTTTTTGATCTCTTGTTAACTCTGAAACATTTTTTAGCATGAAGCTTCAATTAAATACTTTTCATTTAAAACCATTAATTTCTGTCAGTGGTCAATAATTAATTCGCAGTAAGGCTGAAAGCAATAGTATGTGGTACGGGGTACAATGGGAAATTTATAAGAGTGGTCTAACGGGAGATCATTAAGTCTAAAACTGCAATATCGTTTCATATAATATTTATTTTAAATGATATATTTTGTATATAAGTAGTTTAAAGTGAATCAGTCTCATATTTGTATTAATTTTACAGCAATTTGAAAGATTGCCTTCCACTAAAGTACAAGATAATTATGATTTCAAAACTCAATAATTTAGTTTTACAAAGAAAACTTAATTTTCAAATTAACGTATTGTTATTAATTTATGACATCGGTTATGTAACACCAAGCAGGAAGCGCAGAAAATGCAGGATCCTTGCTACACAGAAAAAATGGAAATAGAAAAGAACTTTAAAGAGCGTTTAAAAAGTTTTTTGGAAGAAACCAACTTGTACAGTTTAGGGTGGTCATAAAAAAAAACTATCTCGATATATCGACTTCTAGCAACCATTCATTCAACTGATTGAAATGAGATTTCGGATGTAGTTATTCAGAAGTTTGGGCTTGAGATTGAGATTAAATTAAACAATAGAGATGGTCACTGATACAATGAAAAGATTTCGGATTTTTCCAGTGGGAACTGTAACGGAATTATTGATTTGAAAAACCCGTTACGATTGCAAACCGAAGTAATATAATCTATTTTAAGCTGAGATGGCGACAATGCTCTGATGAGAAAAGTAAACAATTAAGAATAATGCATACGGGAAAAAGCGCAAATACAGATATAAGTGATAAAAAAATGAAAACAGAAATATACTTTAAAATGCTTGATTTTGGATAGACTAAATTTAAGAAACAGAAAATAAATGATAATTAATATTTAATATGGGATCTACAAAAACACACACTTTTTTCCTGCGAAAGTTGATCAGCACATTGAAAATCCATAATGTCGTTGGAACGATACAGGTTTGACGGAAATTGTCAGCGTAAAATATTTGCCAAGAACAGCTTTGTAACGACACAATGACAGCACCATCGGAGAGAAGAGAGAAATCGTTTTTATTGAAAATTAAAAGATTTTTTTAAAGTGCTCTACTGTTAGTTTAACATTTTTACTGCATATTCCAGTAACATTTAGCGAATTTGGTCAATAAACACTCTCTCGTATAATGATGTTCTCTGCAAGTGTTTTATGTCTCCTATTTTTGTCATACGTGCATCGTTACAATGACAACTACGGTTTTTCAATGCGCTGATGAACTTTCGCAAGAAAAAAATGTATGTTGCTTTTGGGAATTTTAAAAGTTTCTCACCGTCACCGTAATCATGAGAGCTCTGTTGTTTAAGCAATTTCAATCTCAAGCTCATACCTCTGAATAACTCTATCTGAAATCTCATCTGGATTGGTTGAACGAAACGCCATGTAGATGTTGATCTATCGGTATAGTTTTCTTTTTATGAACATCCTGTATCTAAGAAACAAAAGAGAAAAGACAGCGGCACAGAAAACAGTGGCATCATGTCTCTACACGACTCATCAAAATAAGAGAATCTCTATTTTAACATTAAGCTAAATCAGGGCGTTTTAATCAGTGCTCCCCGAAAAAAATCTTTTTGTGCTTTAGCCACCAATTGACTAGTCTTAAACTTATGCAAGACGATTCCGTATTAATGTGATTTGCTAGGAAACAACCGCCTAAATTTTTTGTTGCCAATGTTGATGAGATAGATTTGCCAGGCAAGGAAATCCATGTTAATATTTTGGAAAAGAAAAATGACTGTATGAATTTTGTATATATCCAGAAAAAGCAGATGGATCTTGGTTTGACTTGGATGATGTTGAAGCTACTTTAACACCATCAGATAATAATTGATTCACTAAACGAGGAGCATCTTGCGTTAATTTCCCCGTGGTGTTGCATGATACAATATAAAATAGTTTCGTTTGTAACACTCGTGTAATATTTTGATGTTAAGCAATAAATGCTAAGTTGGTGGGATACAGAGTTTAATTATAACATCATAAGACCCTTGATCGCTAGACTCAAAAGTTGGAGTCTAATGGAACAAAATTTCATTTCAAGAATGAAGACTATATCTATTTTAATGAATTAGATTGTCACTTAAAATTTTTATCCGATATCAGAAACTATTTCAATTAACTCTTCGAGAAAAAGATAATAAGAATTTTGTGAATTACGCTTTTTAGAGCAGAAAATTTAAAATGTGTCCCTTTAGTCCCCAGTCCTTCCTGTACTTTTAGTACAGGAATGTAGAAAATGTAGCAAATTTAAAAGAAATACGTTTTTTTTATTCGTTTAACATAGCTTTGTTAGATTAAAAGAATAAAAAAACCGCGTTTTTAGGAAATCTGCTACATTTTCGTCAAAGAACTTTATTTCATTTTAAGATGTTTTAGCGTATTTCCCCTTCTTTTTCAATAGAATTGAAAGGTGTCCATTATTTTGATTTTCGTGTACCTTTTTAACTTTTTGATTTAGTTGCGTGCAATAGAACCTACAGATTAATAAAAATATACCTTTATCCAAGTAAGAGTAGTTATTCAAACAAACAACAACAACAACAAAAAAAAAAAAAAAAACGTTTTACTGAGGCATGATATCTTAAAGCAAACGTGGTGTAAACTGAGACACTACTTTTCACTTAAGGAACAATCTCCTGTTTTAAATATAAACATTAAATTTATAACTTTTTGGATCCTGCTACTATTTTTTACATCTGTTCCGATTCAGAAGATTTATAAACCATGAATTATACATACTTAAATCCAAGAATGCCTTGAAAGCCATAATACAGATATGTGTTAGAATGCAGGACAGATCCTTCCCGTAAGGAAAGTGCCTCATTAAGGTAAAACCTTAGAAGCATGATGCTGACAGCTCAACAAATGGATCTGGAGGTGTGATTGATGTCAGGAAAGAAGCGATCTTTTCCAAGGACAAGATTTGCTTTAATACAGGTATCTCAGTGTTATATATAAGAATTTAAATAACTGCCAGCATAGTTTACTGTGTTCTGAATAGAAAGAAAAGTATGTCAAAGGGAAAGTTCGATTATTTCTTTTAAAATTTAACACTTTATTTTGTAAAAAATTCTTAAAATACCTTGCTTTGCTTGAAACTATTTTTGATTTATTTATGATTGCTATCATGGGGTTTTGGCACCAACTAATTCTAATTTAATGTTAGTCAATAATTATTATAATTTGTCGGTGAAATGCTTATCAGGATATGAGCATTTTGTACATTGAAATTGAAATGCAAGCGAGTGATAGTCAGATGGAGCGTAATCTAGTAAATACGGAGAGTGGGAAAAAAATTCCAATTGAAATGATCTTACTGTATTTTGGGTTTTCTTCATATCATGTAACCCAGTACTGCCACGAAGAAAAATTACCACAAGTCCATTCTGTTTGTTTATAACACTCTTCAGACACTGCCACCACAATCGGAAACCTTAAATGGCATCTTCGCTGCTGGCTGCAATGCAAAAGGCACTAACTGTTCATCGACGCTCTCTCATCCTCTTCCTCATTGTACACTCAACGATCCTGCTGCTCCAAATTTTGCCATCATTTTCATAATGTCTTTAGAACCTTTTTGAATCCTTTCTAAAGTCTGATATCCACGCAAAGCAGAAATTGCAGCATTGCTGTTTTCGTCAAAGATTTTCCCAGAGTAACGCATAATCTTCCTAAGTAACATCGTTCTCAACTGCCAAGAACAATGAAGGGGTTGGGGAGCATATGTTTAATGCATCATGGAACTACTGACATATCAGAAACTATACCACTGTGAAACGCCATCTGGGGTAACTGTTTGTTTTCCACTTTCTCACATGGCCTTATTAAGAGTTCCTGCAGATTTGATAGTATTCTGACTGTAGTTTTCGCTGTATACTGCTGTAAATAGGGAAACTTTATTTATGAACACCCTACATTTTTGAATAGTCAAATGTAGGGAGATGCTTTTTCATTTATTTATATGCTTATACTATTCATTTCAAAGCAATGCAAGAAATTCAATACTAATGTTCTAAGGTTTTCAGGAAAGTGGACTTTTCCGTGTTCTCGTCCTAAGTGTTCTTTTATCTTTCCAAAGTTTTCATGAATGCGCTTGTGGAAAACACGTTTGTAATATTTACTCGAAAAATAGATGTGTGGAAAAATAAGGAACTTAAAAAATCTCGAGATAATGGAATATTTAATGCAATTTTATATGAGTTTAAGAAAAAATTGTATAGCTAATTTAACATTACTTTCATAAACTCCATAGAAAGAAGTGGTGATGTAACAACGATAGTTCTGCAGAATGGAATCAGAATAAAGTTAGTAGTTTTCGAAATGTAATCGCATCACCTTCAATTATAATTTTCATTGCAGAAATGAAAGTATCAGAATTTTAGGACAATTTTATGCAGAAACATTACTCCATGCTACTTTGATAACAACTTGCTTCGCTATTTCGCATAGCTTACAATTTGCATAGATATCTCACATTATTATTTTCTACTGATTTTTAATTCGATTTAAGGAAGGGCGGTGTGCAAAATCTGAATATCAATGAAACTTCAGTTGCTTTAAGCCCTTTTTTATGATTTCAAAATATAGACTGGGCACTCTTCAAAAATTGCGTTACAGAAAGCGGGTAAAAGCAACGGAATTTTTTCAGTGAATTTTCCTTCCCTAAATTTATGCACTTTTAAAGATTACACCTCCAATAAGAGAAACTTGATTAATTGCGATGGAAGATTCCTAAGTTTACTACTGAATTCGTTAGCTTCCTTAGTATCGGATGTCAAAGGAACTGAAAACAGAGTAAAACTGGTAAAAATTAGAGAACGGGCAGATTTTTTTAAGAAGGGTAAAGCATTTCCCCTGTATTATTTTATGAATTTATACAAAATTTCTATCCGATTGGTCTAACAATGTGGGTTTGTATGCTATATGGGCAAATACTTCACAAACAAACAGAGTTTTGTTAATATTGGTAAGACAATTATTTTTATAAATATTTGCATAACAGATATTGATTTATACGTAGGATATTCCAGAATTAAACCAAAAGCTAATAATTTTAACAAACTCATAGAAAGTTAATTTTAGATGCTCTTACAAAATGATAACAGTAAATAATAAGAATTAATAAGAATATAGAAATAATTTAACTATAACAATAAGGACTGCTATAGTCTAAAATTGATGTACCACCCAATAAATGTAAGAAAATGCTTTGAATGTGATTGATTGAACTTGATTAATTTAATTTTTTTCGATATATCAAAAATAAATACACATTTTAAAAACCTAATAAGTAAGCCTTAACTCTTTAAAAACCTACTTTAAAGAGTTAAGTGAGGCCTAAAGTTTTAAAACATTCTAGCAAACTTGAGTATGAGTTTTAATGGCTCGAAAACAAAAAAGCTTGTCATAAGAAAAAAGAAAAAAAAAGCATTCTTCTTTTTTTTCATGTTCTTGAAATAATATGTACCCATATAATCAAAATATATCAATTTTTCTGCCGGAAAAACAAATTTGTTTCTAGTGACAAAATGAGATATAACTTATTTCATATCATAACAAAAGACTGGAACACCTGTTCTGTACGGAATGCATAATTATATCGTAACATTGTCTGCCTGTAACTAAATCCTAAGAAATCGCACAGTGGAAACACCATCTATCATTTCTTCGAATACATTTCTACGGCTGTCAGAACCAGACAAGCTCAAGTCTTACCTTAATGAAACATTCCCTAGAAGAACAATCTTATTTACCCGTTCGGCGTGTATATAATGGCTTTCATAACATTCTTAAATGTAAGCGCAAATAAATGTTTCATAACGCAAAAATGTTTTTCGTGAAGCATTTATGGTAACAAAAATAAGTACTTAGTGCTTTTCTTTCCTTTTTTTTTGATACGGTCATGAAGATTGTTTTTTCCTCCTAACAACCCCCCCCCTACCCCCCATAGGCTTCGAAGCAAAAATGTAATGCAAGAAATTATATATTTTTCAATAATATTAAATGCAACTGTAGTTTTTTTTTTTTAGCGCAACAGGATATTCAAAGTTGTAAGACCGATTACTCATAACAATCAATAGAAAAGTCATCACTGATGATAAATACCAGCATCTTATCGTGTTAGCATCATATTTTTTTATTATATCCTTAATCTCATAACGATAATTAGTGTTAAACGTTTGCAAGTAATGAATTTTGTAAATATTTCCCTTTGCTTGAACTGACACAGGAAATTCGAAAAACATTGCACATCATCTGAAAGTTAGTAACAATATCAATAATATTTTTAATAAATATTGTGAGTAAAGAAAATAAAATATATCGTTCAAAATTATAAATTATATGTGCTTAGAAACAATTTTCATATAATACAAATCCTTACTTTACCATACAGACGCCTTTTCTCCTCCCCAAGGTGCTTCTGATTTTATGAAAATTTATTTATTTAAAGTTACCATTCACTAGGTGTATGTTTTAGAAGTCTCCTTCATACTTTTTGCATAACATTTTTTCGTGGCTTTCAATATAAAGTCAATTTTACTTAATTTTATATCCGGTGCTTCGGGAATCGTCGGATATAGGATACTTGGTTTTTCACTAGCCACATGGAACTGAGGTAATGGTTCACTCAGGAAGCCTCAAGACTCTTTTTAACATAAGGGTAGCTGCATAGCATTTTGATAGTACATTACACGTACATCACACCGCTTGACAACCGATTGCGCATTCGTCTGCGCATGTGTGCCATTGTAGTTCTGTTGCATTAATCCTGAAAAAACGCTGTTTAAAATATTAACTGAAATTATGTTTAATCGCTTTATCCCTTTGAGGCGCAACCCTTTTCATCGCGTGCTACAGATCTAGAATCGTCAGTCTAGAGATAGCAGACGTTTCGGTCGTCAGCTATCTTGCTGGTAGTTAAGTCGAGCGATGGTAACGGCTGCCCTTTTTTCAGCATTGGGCAATCTATTCAGCTGTTCTCTCATTCTTCCATTTTTCAGCAGATGTCAGTGCTGTTAAAAATAATCATGACCATTTTTTTACGGGAAATGATGTGCTAAAAAGTAAAGGATTCTCGTGGAGCTATGTCACCCACAACTATTTTTATAGAAATCAAATCTATTCTTCGTGACTGGCAGCAGTCAGAACGTCAGAGTTTGGTGTGCCCAGAACGGGATCACTGCGCCTTAAAGGGTTAAAATATAATGTGCTGCAGGAAGATCAAAATACAGGTTTGATAACAAATTTAATCCATTGCAGTCACGAAACAACTTGAATTTTGTATCACTTTTTTTATGTTCAGTGGTATGAAAAATTCACCAATCGTCGTCGTATACGTTCACACACACATATACATATACTATTTGCATAGATACTCTGAGTCCAGCTTGCTTAGCAGTCTCATATATTCTGACTTTCTAGCTTGTTAAATATTTAGACCCAGAGATTATTTTTTTTTTAAATAGCTTATTTTTTAAAGTAATATGTTTATGGAACACACGTGAAGAAAACAAAACATTACGTAATTTCATTCATATTTAGCCTTTTATTCATTTAGTGGATATTTCCTGATATGCAGCATGTCCATCGAAATGTAGAGATATATTTTGTTATTTGCCGACCGAGTTGTATAAAGCACCGTACTCCGGTTTCGGGTTCAACTCCCGGCGGCTGGGGTTTGATCCCCGACAGGGCTTGGTTGTCATGTCCGTCCCTTCATAGGGATCGACGTTGGTCCATCTACTGGGTGCCCCCATAATAAAAAGGCCAACAATTCGGGCCTTGTAGTGGCCGATGCCTTAGGCAGAGGTCAGCCATTGGGGAAAAAAAGTTTGTTTTGGTTGAACCTTTGAGCTGCATAGACTATATTTGTGTACAGTTTTACATGTACACTTATAGAATACAGATGTGTGTACTGGAGAAGCGCACTGTATGTGCACTCTCAGCTGCTGCACATAATTGTTGACTTTGTGCATTCAGGATGCACAATTGATTGTGCACCTAATCTACATAATGAATGCGTGGTAAGGCTACTCATAACCGTGTACTCAGTTGTATTCGGGATGCACGATTGAATGTGCACTTAACCTGCACAATGATTATGGGGTAAGGCTACTCACGATTGTGCATCCAGAATACACAATTGAAAATGCATTTAACCTACACAAAGAATGTGTGGTAAAGCTACACATAATTTCTGCGTTTTCAAAGAGGAATTATACATTAATTTCGGCATCACCACAGAAATAGATTCAATGATTCTTTTTTGAAAATGTAAGCTGCCTTGAAGCAAATACTTATGAGATAGCATGCTCCAAAAGAAAAACACTTACAGGTCTTAATTGGCAATAGAACCCCATTTGACACCAGTGCAAGTTTTTATTTTGAAACATGCAGTCTAGAAAGAAATTAAGCATTTTCCTCACTGCAACTTACACTGCTAAAAAAGATAAAGTTGAATCTATTATTGTGATAATGCCTCAATTAAGTTAGTGCCAAACTTAAATAAATTTCGTTCTTCCATAAGCAGGGATCACACAGGCTTTTTAAATTAGTGTGTCCCAAGAACTCATATTTTCAGTCCTTTGATAATATTTTCTGGGTCCTTTCTGAAAACCTTTTGAAACAACAGCTTTAGCTTTCTCCCCCTGTATGCGCTGACGAACGATATTGCAAGCGTTATGGAACGCTGCCGCTCGTTGTGGACTTTGTGAGGTTCCTGCCGCTCGTTGCGGACTTTGTGAGGTTGCTGCCACTCGTTGCGGACTTTGAGAGGTTGCTGCCGCTTGTTGCGGACTTTGGAAGAGCCGAGCGAAAGATGGAAGAGGGCGGTGCTGGCGCCATCTGTCGCTGTAGGCGAGAAGGAGAATGCGTGTTCGTTGTCCGGGTCACCAGTGAAGGGGAGAGCGTGCGGGCGAGAGCTGGGTTTGAACCTAGGGGCTTATGGATGGTAGAATGAGGCGCAATCCGGCTCGGCCAAAAGGTACCTATTCGACCGGCCTTCAATTGCCGGGTGTTGTGTGCGCGGAGGTGATCTCGTGCCGCCACATAAACATTATAACATCAGCGTATGTGCACTGATATGTTAAAGTGATAAGGACATTCTAATATTAAAATTTGCAACTCACCTTCTTCTGTTATATCTCTGGAGCGAACAAGATCAGACTTGTTTCCAACAAGAATAACCGCTTTGTTAGCTGTGCACCCTTTCTCTCGCAGTCGAAAGAGTGCGTCTACGGCGCGTCCAAAAGAGCCTCTGTCTGTTATGGAATACACCACTACAAATGCATCACATGAATCCAATTGGTCGTCTGTCTATTAAAGAAAAAGTCTGATGTTTAACGCCTTAAACAATGCAAAATAAAAATAAAATAAACGAACTGGAATTCATAAAAGACGTCGCTAAAAATTATAACTACAATATTTTGAAGTATCTGTGATCAGAAATTTCGTATACTTGTGAACAATGTTCAGGGTACAGAGTAACTTTAAACCTCCAAAAACTTGATTTTTCAAAAGTAATAAAAAAAATAATTCATATAGATGTGATAATTTTTAAAAAATCGCATCGAAATCAAATGAAAATTACGCCAGCAGCAATTAAAAGAGTAAATGCTAAATGGACTTTCCCTTTAACCCTTTGAAGCACAACCCTTTCCCAATGCTGAAAAAAGGGCAGCCGTTGCCATCGCTCGACTTTACTACCAGCAAGATGGCGGACAATCGAAACGTTCATCGCGTGTCACAGATCTAGAGACACTTTTTCAAGCGCTTCCCAAGAGCACAGCCAGCTGCGTCAAAAAATGGTCTCTAGATCTGTGGCACGCGATGAACGTTTTGATCGTCCGCCATCTTGCTAGAAGTTAAGTCGAGCGATGGCAACGGCTGCCCTTTTTTGAGCATTGGACAATATATCCAACTGTTCACGCATTCTTCCATTTTTCAGCAGATGTCAGTGCTGTTAAAAATAATCGTGACAATTTTTTTAGGAGAAATGACGTGCTAAAATGTAAAGGATTCTCGTGGAGCTATTTCACCCGCAACTATTTGTATAGAAATCAAATCTATTCTTCGTGACTGGCAACATTGAAAACGTCAGAGTTTTGGTGTTCGCAGAGCGGGAACACTGCGCGTTAAAGGGTTAAATGTAGCGTAAAGAAATTCGATTTTCTCAGTTTCTGATTTTTAGACTTTTCTATAAGATTTAAAAAAAAAGTAACGAATGGTAAGCTATAAAATTTTACATATAGGCTGTAAATATAGATATTTATTCTGTGAAATTCAGATTTGATAATGGGACCTAATTTTTTTTTTTTTTTTTATAAAACGATGAATCATAAAAATATTAATAATTTAAAAATTCTGCCATTTATTATATTATAAACTTCAGGACCCATTAAAAACATCTGCATTTCACAGAATAAAGATATATACGTACAAAATATATGTAAAATTTCGTAACTTTCCATTCATAACTTTTTAAAAATCTTGCGGGAAAGTGTAAAGCCAGAAACTGAGAAAATCAGTTTCTTTACGCTGGGTTTAAAGGGAAAGTCATTGTTAACATTTACGCTTTCATTTGCTGCGATCATAGTTTTCTTTCGATTTCGATTTTTTAAAAATTACTATTGAAAAATTGTATTTTTGGACGTCTAAATGTATCATATCTTAAGAGACGTTAATAAAGTTAATGTCGTTGAATTACAATCATCTAGTCACTGGCTAATTGTCAGCGTTCGATTGCCCTTGCAAACAAAGCTGCCTACAATATTTTCACCTTCTCCTAAATTTCCTAACACAACCTTTATTTTTATGCTACCTAAGATATCATTATGAGCTTTTTCAATGGTTATTGTTACTAGGTAAGCTGCCCCCTTTTCCTCTACAATACTGTCATTTTCCCAATGCCAGAAGGAGAGGTACCACACTATCTTCTGCGCCACTATTTTGTCTCCCCAAGAAAACGGTGACACAGAAGAAAGGAGTGAAAATTTGGATAAAAAAGAGTAAAATTTAAAAGTAATTCTTGAAAGCATTTTTCTTTGTCTTTAACAAAATGATACGCTTGATTCTTCAATATAATAGACAAAATTTTGAGGACGGAAAGGCATTACCGAACAATAATTTACTGTTATCACTGTTATCAGAGTATTTCAAACAACAGCTCATTTTAAATAGGCTTGCTAGTCAAAAAGTTGAAAACTTCTGCCATAGACAAGTAAGAAATACCCAGTACATGTAAAAATACAGATTACATTTATAAAAAGCGGGGGGGAAATCTAGATACATTAATGCCAGCGTGTCTGAGTTTCTGTATGAGGGCTGTAAATGTACTTAAATATCATAACGGAAATTAAAGGCTAGTATTCTAAAAAAAAAAAATAATAATAATAAACCTTTTTACATGCACAATTTTTGTTTTAGCTAAGTACAGAGACTTTTTTACACATTTCGCTTTGTTTATTTTATATACCGTTTTTTGTTTAACTTAAAACTGCTTTTCAGATTGCTTTTCTTTTTTCTTTGTTTGTCTCAGTCAGAATATGCTGTTTAATATTTTATGCTGTGATAATACACTTGAAAAACTACTATAATGATAATTTTTTTATTTTACGTGTGAAAGGAAGAATCGCTTTTAAGAAGCAATTACGAAGTTTCAACATTTGCTTAGCACGCCGTGCATGAAAATAATAGTGAAAGTAATTTTTATCAAAGTTTTTCAAAAGCTTCTTTGTTAATATTCTGCAAACTAATTTGACCCTGTCTTAATTTTATATTTTGCGGTAGTTTACTATTTAAGATGAAGTAGCAGCATACTTCTTTTTGAGGTTTTTCAAGTACAAAAATTGCAGGCTGCCTAGGCACGGATACGCAGAGCTGAATGTATATACCCCCTACCGAATATATAAACCCTGTATATATATATATATATATATATAGCCCAATGGCTATTTCCTAAACTGTTAGTCAGAGACACATAGTTCCAGTTGCAAAAATGCTTTAAATTGTATAAATCTATTATATCAGAAGCAATCAAAGCCAATTAATCGATTTCTATAAAAATTGCGAAACTTAAATTTTTATTCGGTCCCCCGGTCCTATCAGTTATAGTCAGAAAAATTTTCTTTATACAATTTCATGCACAATAAAAAAACAGTCCTTCTAAGACCAAAATTCATCGATTTATGAAGCAGCAAACATTATGACTGAAGGCACTTTTCCACGTTTAAAAATGTCCCGTTATGGTAAACCGTTAAGGGACCATATAAATACTGAAATTTTAAATTATAGGTTTTAATTTAATTTTCTGGCATAATGCGGAAAAATAAGCAAAACTAATTTTAGAGTACTGATCTTCAAGTAAACACAGACTTATTATCGCATGGGCAAATCGGGACTTTGCCCAAGGTCCCGGGCTCGAGAGCCCCCCCCCAATTTCAAATGCTGTTCTGAAATATTCCTTTTTATTTCAAAATTTTATTAAAAACAAAATAAATTTCATACATCGGAGGCCCCAAAATCCATCAATGCCCGGGCCCCTGTTGTTCATAATCGGGCTCTGCAAGCAAAGGGTTATAGTCAAGCTCTATTAAAATCTATCTCAGGTGACACTTACTAAATCGTATATGTGTAGCATGCAGATGTATAACATAAGAGCGTGCTACACAAAGTACAGGAAGAGTTTTCTACACGGGTGCATATTTAGATTGCAGTCGAAGGAAGTTATTTAACGCCAGTACATTTAAAAAACCATTTTAAAAAAATTCTATTTAAAGCCTAAGCTATATTTTTATGTTACTTTATTGGATACACACAGTTAAACGTTAATCTTCTTTATTGCAATCTATATTCATAAAATAGTTAATGAAATTACTAATAAATATTATAAAGCTCAAAAGCATATACATTAATTTTTCTCAAATTCATTTTGTATACAACCCCTCTTTCGCAGCTAGAAAAGTGCTTTAACTTTAAGCAGCTGTAACTCAGCGAATTTTGGTCGTAGAAGCACGAATTTTTATTATTGTGCCTGAAATTGCATAAAGACAATTTTTCTAAACATAACTGATAGGGCCGGGGGACCGTATAAAAATTCAAATTTCGTAATTTTTATAGGAATTGATTTATTGACTTCGATTGTTTCTCATATAATCCTAACTAATATTATAAATGCGAAAGTGAGTTTGTTTGTTTGTTTGTTTGTTTATGACGCTTACACGCCTAAACCGCTGAATCAATTAGGATGTATTTTGGTTTAGATATAGAGGGGACCCTGGAGTTGGTTATAGGCTAATTAGAATTTTAGATTTTTAATTACTTTTTTAATTATTAATTAAAAACCGTTTTTACATTACCATGGTTGGCGAGTTTCGCCCGTATCAAATGATTCATGTTTTGAGCTAACAAGAATGTTATTACTTCAATAAATAAGCGCGCGTGCATCTGAAAAACATTAAATACCACGGAAATTAAGCCAGTTTTATGCCAAATCTATCTATCTGTAATAATAAAAATGAATGTTCTCCAGACAAATCTACAGAAAGCAGAGCTTTGAAAATTTGAGCATGATTGAGCCCATAACTTCGGTAAAGTGCTCCTGAGGCTCAAAATTTTGAAATTTTAACTACTTTTCAAACTATTAATTAAAAGCCGTTTTATCGCCCGCACAAAATGATTTATGCTTTTGAAATAAAGCAGAAATTCTATTTGCAAAATCACATGCATTTGAAAAACATGGAAATTATGTTGATTTTACGCCAAATTAAAAAGCATAAGTAAAGAAAAGGGTACTTACGTATTATCCCGGCGGTCCGCCAAGACAAGCGATTTTTTGCGGAAATAAATGCCGGTCACATAAAATTATTAATGGTTTTGAATACGATTGGCAACAGTTTGGCAACCCATTTGACGATAAAACAGTTTGGCGGAATGACCGCTGGGATAATACGTAAGTACCAAGAAAAGTCCAGATGTGTTTCTTAAAGTTCATAAACTTCCAAATCCTACCAATAATATAAATGTGTACGTTTGTATAAATGTGTGTTTGGATGTTTTTGACTGAATCACACAAAAATGGTTGAACGGATTTGAAAAAATTTGTAATGAAAATAGCTTATGCCCTGGAATAACATACAGCCTTTCAAGCATATAGCATAAATAATTCTTTTACAAAGACACTCAAAATAATTCTAATGCATTGCGCTCTATCGAAATTTTGTAGCTACTAAACCGATTCTAAAACTTTTTTTCACTGATTAAAAGTTACATTATTCCTGAGTATCATTGTTAGTTTGTTTTTGGATTAAGACCGATTGACTTCACTAGGGTCCTAGGCCTATATGGAAAATTCCTCTGTGGGGGACTTTCTATGGGATCCTAGCCCGTATTTATGCGAGGTTCTTTAGAAAACCACGGAAAACTGGGAGCGGCTAGGTCGACAGGTGCGACCTGGGTTTAAATCTGGCACCTCCCCCTTGCAGTTTTGAGAGCAGAACTTCTTAGACACTGGTGGCATCCTAAGTGTTATAGGCTACCTTTAATGCATATATCACAGCTAGTTCTTTTACAGGAATGCTAATAAGATTTACATTACGCTCTATGTGCATCTCTGTAAGTACTGAACCGATTCCTAAACTTTTTTTACTGATAGTAAGCTACACTATTCTTGAGTATTATAGGCTAAAATTCATGCATGTAGCATAAATAGTTCCTTTACAGAAACACTCAAAATAACTCTAATACATTACGCTCTCTGGGTATCTCTGTAACCACAGAACCGATTCTCAAACTTTTTCACTTATATAAAGCTGCTCTATTCCTGATTAACAAAAATTCATGCATATAGCATAAATATTTCTTTTACAAAACAGTTCGCAAATACTGTCATAACTGTCTCTATTCGCCAAATGCCTGAAAAATCTAAATTTAGTAACTCTGTGCATATTCTCTTATTTTAAATGAAGTGTACTAACATGCATTATACTTCATTTGAAACAAGTAAAAAGCAAATAATATTTAGATGCAGTTCCTTTTGTCGCAACAATATTTGTTATTCACACATGCTACATTTCTGTCGGGACCTAATTCTAAAGCCGACGCGGACGAAGTCGCGGGTAGCAGCTAGTAGATTATATAGTTTAAAGCATTTTTGTAATTGGAACTATGTGTCTCTGACTAACGGTTTAGTAAATAGTCATTGGGCACCATTATCACTGGACACTTTCTATATATATATACGCACAGTCCAGTCACATTAATTTAACCAGCACGTACTTTTGATGTTAACGTGAAATAATCAATCACAGAAATCAGATGTCCGCCCGGAGAATAGAATGCATGTAGAAACGGAGCGATTTATCCGACGTCCAAACAGGCATGATCATTGGCTTTCGGGCGAATGGTAGAAAACATTTCCGAACCCGCTAATTTTGTGAACTGTTTGCATGCCGCCGTGGTAAAATTATATCTTGCATGGCAAAATGAGACAATCCAAAATCAGTGACGTGACATATGGGAGATATACCGATGCTCCCTTATGCTCCATACAGAGCGAAACGTCTGAAAGCAAACTTTCTCTACCTCAATTGGGATGCTGACGCCTTGGATCCTAACCGCGTAACCTAGCGCAGCTGGCCACGGCATGGCTCAACATCCCAATGAATACCCTCTAGAATCTATTTAACCTTCTTCCTGCACGAATCACAACGGTCCTCTGTGAGAAAGGTGGGTATTCTGTCTTTTTTGAAAGGTAGTCACACTATAATATGACTGGGCTATATTTATATATAGGGTGTCCAATAAATACCGCCCAAATTCTGCACAGCCAAATTACTCGTAGAGAGTACATAAAAAATGCCCATAGAACCATACCTCTACGACCCATAGTTTTCAAGAAAAATGCGAGGAAGAAGCAGAATACGTCATATCCGGTGTATTAAAAGAGCCTTAATTGAAAGCATAAACACAGTTTTTTTTTTTGGGGGGGGGGGTATAATCTTTCTCAAAATGATATTCAAAATTTTACTTAGGGAATTTTCTTTTTTTAACTGAGCATATCGAGGCTTGCATGCGTGCGCCGTGTAAAAGACTAACTGCTCACGTTGCATCAGTCTTGCGACCACATAAATAAACTCAGCATAAAGGGGGAGCGAGACTGAATCCCTTTTTGTCATAATTAGGTCTCGATATATCAATTCTTTCAAACTTTTTCATTGGTAAGAATCCAAAGGGGTCACATGTGATGAGCGTAGCGGCCATAAAACCGAGTCCCTCAAATCGAATATAGGGTCCAATTTAATGGTTCTAATTGTTTTCTTTGATCCGGATCTGACGTCATACTTTGTTTTTCCTATGTTTTCTCGAAAACTATACAGGTACTGTTTGTTCACAAGCATTTTTTATGTACTCCCTACCAGGAATCTGGCTGTGCAGAGTTTGGGCGGTATTTATGGGACAACTTGTATTTATATATATATATATATATATATAACATTCACAGTCAAACACCTTTTGGAATTTCCAAATTATTTTCAAATTCCTTTAAAATTACTTAAACCTGCGCAAACTAATTTTATTTCAAAGAACAAAGGAATTGTAAGTGACCCCCAAAGTGCAAAAGTAGGCAATCAATAGATACTCTCTCTGGGTTCAGTTTCTTTAGCACCTAAAATTCATAACAAGACTTGAGTGTTTTGAACCAGATAACTGGATGACCTATGAATGCAGAACATGTGAGTCATGTAACAAGATCTCATGGACAGAATAAAAACTTCAACATGTTTGGACCAAGGTTTTCGTGTGGCCTTTCTTGACAAGTTGAACTGCATCAAATTATTTATAATAAATCATGTAAATGCCAGCAGCATATTGCTCGAGACAAGGGTTAGTTGCTGCACCACCGATCTTATCTAACCACGAACATTGGCGACCATTTTCAACTCATAACCTCTTTTGTGGAATGGAACATTTACACATGTACATCATCATCAATCATGACTAAAATATCTATTTAATTCTTTTTTCCTCTAGTTATTTTTTTCGAATACATTATTGCCTGTAAGAAATAAAAATTCAGTCACAGAAACGTTAAGAAACTCTGTAAAACATTATCCGAACCTTGAAGTAAAATTCTAAAATGTTTGGGTTTTCAAGTAGAAAATAAGAAACTCACTGGAGTGTCAGGCATTGTTGGTGGATCGATGAAACTAATTTCATATTCCTCGCCGTCTAACAGAAGAGACACAGTCTTCTCAGAATCCTCTTCTGGAAAGAAAAGAAAACAAGGTTATACATATTTTTTCGCATGTTAGTGCGTTCTAGTGTGTTCTAGTGCGTTCTAGTGTAGTGCACGTTTCTAAACGTTAGAATAAAAGTACGTTACGATTAAAAAATTCCTCGCTTAGTGTCAAAGCAGAAGTAGCAACGATGTATATACATTGTAAGCGTTAACGTCTAATGACCGTAATGGCACTATTATTAAACTAAAGTTATGCATTCTGCAGAGTGATTTCGATAAAATGCACCTCTTTGTCGACTACAGTGTTAGAATGAAGTGAAATGCACTGAGTAAAACTTTAAAATCAACAAAACTTTGTATTTTCTTTTGTAAGATTCTCATCCGTTAATTGCAAACACTTAAGGTTCTTCGAACGTTTCGGATGGAAATGAAATTTTCGTTCTATACTATTCTTGATTTATGTGTGGCTTTTTAAAACAAAGTTATTATTCAATTTTAACCTTTAAACAATGTTTTTAGTGTTCTTATTACTTGCCCTCTTCATTCGCAGTAAAGACATAAATTAAGACATTGTTAAAATTACACAAGAAATAACCCTTAACGCTATTAATTAAAACCAGCTTCAATAGGTCACCAGTTGTTGTCTTCAATTCGAGAATGGTTCGGAAATTTTCTCACTTTTGTGCAAAGCAGGTGAAAGAGCACATTTACAAATTTTCTGAGAGCTGGTAACCGACCAATTGGTTTACGTTTTACAAAGGGACTGATCTCCAATCAACCTGCAAAATCCCAGCCAAGGGCCAGGGCAAGCCAAACCCATGGGAGGAAGAATCCATGTAGTTATTACATTATAGGATTATTTTTTTTTACATAATTAACGACAACAACAACAAAAACAGTCAGTCGTAGGACTGCACGCCAGAAGTGAAAACTTCTTGTCAAGCTTTCTCAAATTTATATTTATGCAGTTAAATAGGTTTTCAAGTATTATTGTATTTTTATTAACAAAAAATAAACGTTTATGAAAGTTTATTCACATTTTTATACAGTTGAAATTCCTTGAAAAAAATTTAAAATGTTTTTTTTTAAGGTTGTAAGGTATCGCACATTTATTTATGATATTCTCACATTTTCACTTATTTTTGAACGTTTGTACAATTTTTACGTAATTTTCACTCGGTTAGCATCGGAAATGTTTGAATTTTAAAAAATTTAATAACATTTCGAATTTCGCGCTCGATTGGTGTGCACATTTAAAGTTTAAAA
Source organism: Cheiracanthium punctorium (assembly GCA_038373885.1). Lineage (NCBI taxonomy): Eukaryota > Metazoa > Arthropoda > Arachnida > Araneae > Cheiracanthiidae > Cheiracanthium > Cheiracanthium punctorium. The sequence continues at coordinate 176,602 of JAWZYV010015792.1, forward strand.
AGAGAGAGGGAGCACGCGCACAGGCCGCAGAGTGACACAGCTGGAACATGCATATGGTAGACATCAGCGATACACATTTTTCTCCACGTGTTGGATTTTTTTCGATTTAATTAATAATTATGTACGTGAATTTTTCAATATCAATAATTATGTATTTATGTTGTAATGAACAGTAATCCTATTTATTTATAATGAATGATGGATTTCTAATTCAAATTCAAATGCATTGTATAACACTTATAATTCAAATGATGTACAGAAAATAATTATTAACACTTTCCACATTATCAAATTAATTGCGCAATAACTATATATACAAATTGAGTACAGTTTTTTAAATAAATAATCGAAAATTATAGCCCCTACCGAGCTAGAAAAAACCTGCATTTTTTTTGCAAAAACATACACATTGTACACAATTTGTACATAAAAAGTGTATATTTTTGAATATTTTGAAAGAATATACTTGTTGTGCAAATCATAATAAGTTTTTATGCATACTAAGACAAAAATTTATGCATTTTGAAGCGATTTTCGGAAAAATCGTCAAATGTAATCAAAATTGTTTTCAAAATCCGACGTCTTAACTTAAGATGAGTGATCACCTATCATGTCACCCCAAAATTTCATTTCTTTCACTTTAGTTGTTATTACGTGTGTGCGAATAAAAAAAGCGTCACTGACAGAACGACAGACTAACTTTTTTTTTCTTTTTTGGCGGTCGTACTGCAGTCCCAAATGCTTAAAACGGATAGAAATCGCAATTTTTGTAATACCAAGTAGTGTACAATCTCAAAATCGAATGAATTTTTTTTAAATTCGACGCCTGTAGTTTAAGTTGGGTGACCACCTATTATGTCACCAAATTTTATTTCATTCGCTTCAGTCAGTTTTACGTGATGTGGAAATAAAAAAAGCGTTACTGACAAACTTTTTTTTACGCTTGTACTGGGGTCCGAAATGCTTAAAACGGATTGGATAGAAATTGCAAAATTTTGTAATACCAAGTAGTGTACGGAAAATTCTAATTGTATTTATTTAGATACATAAAAGTTCCCATTTCGAAATTGAAACATCAATCACTTCAAACTTTAGTCATTTCATCCCGAGTTGAACCCGTATGTTGATTGGAACGCTCGCCTACCTCGCCTTGGGTCTACTGTTCGATACCAGACGAGGAAGCAGTTTGAAGGTTTTACGTATGATAAGAGGTGGCAGCATTAAAATTCAAAGAAAGAGGTAGAAATCGCAGAGACGACGTAGCTATGACATCACGATCTACTTTTTTCCATATGTATCTGAGCTTTACGGTCACGCAGCAGCGTGATAGTCACGCGAATTCAGTGGTTTTTCTCCATTCCAAAAGTGCCCAACACGCCTAAAAAAGTTTTCACTTCAAAAACCTTCGGTACAAAGCTGGGTCTACTACTTTTGGTGGACAAAACTGGTGCAGAAAATCCAATGCTGCCAATTCCTTTGAGTTGCCAGTAGTACTTCAAAGTTGCCAGAGGAGGCAAGAAGAATTTTGGCTCCAATCCCAGGTTCAGGTAATTGTACTTCCGCAATTCGAAATATTTCCTTGTTAAACAATCGTTAATCTAATTTGAGACGCGTCTTTACCTGTGAAAGAGATTTCTTCTTTATTTTATTTTCTTTCCATTGATAATATATTTATTCCTTCATTAATCCTTCTGTGAGTTAGGCATATGACTGTTGGCACTTTCGGTAAAACATTCAAAATATGATGACCAGTTGCTTCCATCTGTTGGATGAAAGAGCTTATAAAGCAACAGCCTACAATCTCTGTCTAATTTTCTTTGAACTTATGTTTTTTTCTAATGACAAACACTTGCCTATACATGCACCGGCCACTATTAACTACGGAAGTATTGGCCACTTTAGTATAAGGACTGGTTACTATAAAGGTACACTATATATTTACGCATATATTAAGGCTATGAAACTACCCAAAAAATCTTTGTTTCATGTAAATTTTCAAATATTTTTTACTTGCTTATTTTACAGATCACACGATTTGGATTCCAAAGCCGTTTTATTTTTGTTTTTTATTTTTGTTTCTACGATAACTAGAAGCTAAGTTATATAAGAAATAATGAACTGGAAGGATATAGTATTGTGCTGTATTGAAGTGTTTAACACGTTTTCTGAAGAAGTGTGTTCGAAAATTTTCCTCCGATATATGTCATATTCCCTAACCACCTAACCTGTTTAAAATATTGACTTGAAATTTCGTCAGGATATTTTGATCATTAATAGCTGTGTCATGAAGTAGAATATAATACTTCTGAGTTTATTTATTGATTTTATGGCATTTTTTTCTTCAAAAAATACTTTTTTGAAGAAAAAATCATCATGCGTCTGTTGTGCAACAAGCCTATCAGGTTTTCGGAATAGGCAATATCTAGATTGAATCATGAATTTTAAATTTGCATATTAAAAAAAAGTGGGGGCGGAAGCAAATTGCTTGGTTGGGATTTTATTACTCTGTAAATAAAGTATTTAAAGCACGTAATTCTAACAGGACTCTATTTTATAATATCAAGATAGTCGTTAAGAAAGCCCAATTAAAGTGACGTTTGAATTTATGCATATTTCTAGAGAGTAAATAACGTGGATTTATAGTATGGTTAATGCTTCTGTTATTAAGTGCAATAAATCCGAATTATAAAACGTCTCTTTTTGCTCTTCGAAACCATGTCAGAAAGTTATTCGAAATGAATAACAAAAAAATAAGCACACAAATTTATATCTTGGTAAAAAAAAAAAAAAAAAAAAAAAAATCCGCTGACTATTTTTGCAAGGTTTCAAAACAGTTTGTAGGAAAAACACTTTATTATTTAGTTTACATAAAAAGGTAATCTTATAAATAAAAATGAAATTCTGTTTTTTTGTTTGTTTGTTTGTTTGTGGATTTGATTCGTATACAAATCCACAAAAATGGACCTATCGGCCTGAAATTTAGCACAGATATGTAAAATAATATAGAATAAATCACAGTCCACTTTAAAACTTTGAAAGTCCACCCGTTCCCGGAATTTAAGAGATTTTTTATGCTCTTCACGCAAAAATCTTTCCGTAATTGTAACCCCTGTAGTGAAAAAAGTGTGAAATAAGGATCGTGGTTGCCATGTGTGGCGATTTTGCCGAATAAAATGTCGTTCGTATACAAATCCACAAAAATGGACCTATTGGCCTGATTTTTAGCACAGATATGTAAAATAATATAGAATAAATCGTAGTCCACTTTAAAACTTTGAAAGTCCACCCGTTCCCGGAATTTAAGAGATTTTTTATGCTCTTCACGCAAAAAGCTTTCCGTAATTGTAACCCCTGTAGTGAAAAAAGTGTGAAATAAGTATCGTGGTTGCCGTGTGTGGCGATTTTGCCGAATAAAATGTTTTAAATTCTCAAAGTAAAAATAAAAGAATAATAATGATTTTTTTTTGTTAGTTTATATTTGTAATGTTATTTTTTTTAATTATAATATCGTGTGCATGGGAAATCAGAGCAGGAATGTAAGGCTTTACACGCAAAACAATAAGAATTGAAGATTTCCGAGGCTAATGTGTAAATTTTTTTAGTTTGGCGAAAAAATAAAATGGCTGAAATATGGATTTGGAGTAAGTGAGTTCTAGCGGTTGGCACAGTTTTCGGCTTTGCGCAATTTATTGAGAGCTTAAGGAAATAGATTTTTGAAAACAAGTGCAAAGGTTTTATTAGAATACAGCGTTAAATTTTAATGATGCGTGAAGAAATAATGCAGTTATTAAGGGATTTCAAGCGATCTAACTTCAGAATACTCGCCAATTGAGTACATTGATTTAAGTTGGGGGAATTCCGCCAAATTTCAGAAAATTGAAATTTTCTCATTTAGTACATCGGAGTAACGATGAATAAAACACATTATAGTTGATAATTTAAAAAAAAAATCGGCTGTATTAAGGAATTCCAATTTTCAAATAAATGCGTGCTACTCTTTGGCGGTCGAACCATTTCCCATATTGATTGCTGCTAAGTCAATGCTTCGAATGATTCCCTGAAAAAACTCTTGCAAAATGGCGTATGTTGGCACTTTGGCGAGGCTTAGATTTGAAACTGGATTTTATTTGAGACTGGTATATATAATAACACTGGTGCCGATAAAAATGAATGTTGGTATGTGTTTATGAGTTTGAAAAACTCCAGCACCGTTGAGCACCGTTGCACGATGAAATTTGGTTCACCTAAGTCTTTTATGATGGAGAAGGTTTTTATGCTATTCCTTAACTTGCCACTTGGTGCCGCAGCACAACGTTGAATTCTATTCCGTTTAGCCGTTTGCTATGCGAATATCGTCCACCCGATTTCGATGAAATTTGGTACACGCGAATATTAGAACACGGAGAATATTTTTCACTATCCATTTTGCTGTAACTTGCCGCTAAATGGCGCTGCAAAGCATCAACTTCTATACCGTTCGACCGATCGGCATAAAATTTTTTATACTTACACATTTGAGCACGAAGAATATATTCTAACTGCGTTCCTTTTGATGTTACTCACCACTAGATGACACTGCAATGCATTATTATTTTAACTCGCCACTAGATGACGCTGCAGCAGGCCAAATTCTTGACCATTCAAACGGTCGCTATGAAAATCAGTATACATAGCTATTTGAACAATGAGAATATTTTGGCGTTATCCATTTTGCTATAACTCGCCACTTGACGGCGCTGTAGCAAATCATTACTTTAATTAACTACTAGATGGCCCTGCAGTGTATCACTTCTTGACTGTGCAAATGATCGTTATGAAAATTGGTATGCATAGATAGTTGAACACGGTCGCTATGAAAATCAGTATACATAGCTATTTGAACAATGAGAATATTTTGGCGTTATCCATTTTGCTATAACTCGCCACTTGACGGCGCTGTAGCAAATCATTACTTTATTGAACCACTAGATGGCCCTGCAGTGTATCACTTCTTGACTGTGCAAATAATCGCTATGAAAATAGGTATACATAGATATTTGAACACGGGGAAGAGTTTGGCGCTATCCATTTTCCTATAACTTTCCACTAGATGTCTCGTCAACACATGAACTTCAGGACTGTCCAGCCAATAGTCATGAAAATTCGTATACATCGATATCTGAATGCGAAAAATATTTTCGACGTATCCATTTTGCTAAAACTCGCCACTAGATTGCGCTACGCCGCATGGCCTTCTGCACCGTACAAACGATTGCCTTGCAATTCGGAATGCATGATTATTGGACACAATATAACGCGATATTCACTTTGCTATATCTGTTTATTACAATGAATAGTAATCACCACAAATCGTAATATCAAAAAGTCCATTCATTCCCGTGCGAAGAACGGGTACTTCAGCTAGTTCTATATAAAAGTGAGATTTTTTTTTAACCCCAAGCAAGTCTGTTTCGTGAATGAATTTAAAAATAAAATATTTCATCTACAAGCACATCTACTCGGTGAATAAATATTTATTTGAAAAATAAAACAGTTATAAACTGCTTAAAAATAAAATAGTTTTAATTAGGCATGAAATTTAATAAAGAATCATTTCATACATATACATAAAAATAGTACACAACGTTTGTATATGATTTGTTTAATTTTCCTGCCTAAGTGATGGTAGAAATTTTTTCAGTTGCAAAGGAATGCAGCCTTTGTACTATCTGAAATGTACAAACCGTTCTATTTTTAACGTATGTCTGTTAAATTTAGAATTATTTATTAATTTTAATCCATAAAGACGGATTTTTTTTTTACTGTAACTAGATGTTACATTTTTGGTAATTTATATACACTGCTCAAAACAATTAAAGGATATTGCGTTTTTAGGTGGATCTTGTGGCTGGGAAACTTTTTAGCTGATTGATACATGGTCGACAGACGTAGTAGATTATATGAGAATAAATTACACATGTTTGGCAGAAAAAATGCATTTTATTGCGCATTTGTGAAGAAAAGGAAAAAAACACAATTTGTGCATATGAGAAAAAAAGAATAAGAAAAGGTGTTTTCTTCAAAGGAAATCATTTTCTGTAGGGGGTATGGTTTCCACGGACGGCCAGCAACGTTGAACACCTTTGAGGCATGGAGTCAATGAGACTATTAATCACGACTTGGGGTATTCTGCCCCACTCTTCCCGAAGAGCTCTTTCCAGTTCTTAGAGAGTTTGTGGGGCTGGTTGGCGGCCAGCAACTCGTCTTCCTAGAGCGTCCCAAACGTGCTCTATTGGATTCATGTCTGGAGAACACGCTGGCCATTCCATTCGTACGATCGCTTCCTCGAAAAGAAAATCCTCCACCAGGTTAGCACGATGTGGCCTGCAGTTATCGCCCATTAAAATGAAGTCATCTCCGATTGCTGCAGCGTAAGGGACTACAATACGTCTGAGGATCTCATCCCTATATCCCCCAGTCAGAGGTCCATCTCGAATGATGTAGAGGTCTGTGCGCCCGTCAATGGAGATGTAGATCCATACACCAACACTCTACCACCGCGAAAGCTGACACTTTCGTGCACGAACGCAGGATTATTCCTACTGCCACGGTCCCTCCAGATGAAAATACGCCTATTATCAGGACGAATTGAAAAACGGGACTCGTCAGGAAAAAGAACATTACTCCATTCATTTCTCCTCAGTTCACATGCTTTGTTGCCCATTCCCTGCGGTCGCGACGATGCCTTGATGTTAGCCTAACACATACCATCGGTCGGCGAGCATACAGACCTACACCATGGAGCCGGTTTCGGACAGTCTGAGTTGAAACCGTGATGCCAGTAGTCGAGCGAAGGTGTTGTTGGAGAGGAGTAGCGTTTATATTCCGGTGTCTCCGAGCCGTTAACACTAAATAACGATCATCATTGGGCGTTTTTGCCCGTCTACGACCTTGTCCTGGTCTTCGGCCTGCACTTCCAGTGGCCAAAAACCGGTTCCAGATCCTGGAAATCACACTTTGTGACACTCCAATGGCTTGCTCTACTCCGGCTTGAGTTTGACCCCCTTCTAACCTACCGACAACTCTCCAAGCTTCTGAATCGGTTAAATGACTTCGCTGAGACATCGTACTCATCGAAACAAAGCAGTCACTGAATGCCGATCGTCCTTGTCTTCATTGTCTTTTAATCAGTTGAAAGTCCAATTTCATTCGCTGCCGCTGAAGCGACGTTTTTGACGTCGAACTCAAAATTAGCATACTCCACAGTTTGAAAATCAGGAAAATTTGCATTTGTGATTCTCTTCTTCCATTTTCGGCAAAAAAAATTTGCCTATATCTTTATTGTATATAAAACTTACAATATCCTTTAATTGTTTTGAGCAGTGTATATCTAATCTAATATATAAAATTCTCCTGTCCCAGTGTTAGTCACCTAACTCCTACGAAACCACTCGACCAGTTTTAATGAAATTTTCTATGTATATTCGTTAGGTCATAGAATAGGTTTTTAACTATGTCTCATACCCCTAAGTCATAAGGGCGGTCCACCCCAAAATGTTTAGCCCCCGAGTGCTATTCATTTCAATCAGGATTTCTGTGTAGACATTAGCGTGTCGAATCACTTTTCAAATGTGTTTGCCAGATAATGTGGAGAGGGGGGGGAAGTTAATAAAATGTTGAAAGTCGCACAAGGTTTGCAATTTTTGATAATTGATCGCTAAATGTGGTGCCAAAACGCGACAATTTATTATAAATATATTTCGTGTATAGTTAGAAAACGCCTGGCGTATATTGTAAAACAGAGTTTCATTAGACGATTTTAATATAGATTTCTATTCCGAAGAAGTGCTTTGTGGAACAAGAAAGGAAAACAAAGTACAATCATGGATTATGATGCCCATTCCAAACAGCATTTAAAATGTCTTTGCGGTATAGTTGGAATATGCCTACAGGAAGAATATGCCTGGCGAAGATTCTAAAACAATTTCAGTAGGCGATTTTAAGATAGATTTCGATTCCAAAGATGCGTTTTATGGTACAAGAAAGAGTTGATTCCTATTTTAACATCCCCACTCTCGCCAACCTAAAAAATCCCCGTACTTTGGCGAGCTTTGCAGTCATGGATCTCTGGGAGTTATGCACAAGTTTTAACGGTACTTACGTATTATCCCGGCGGTCCGGCAAGACAAGCAATTTTTCCCCAAGATAAATGCCGGGCACATGAAATTGTTGATGGTTTGGAATACGATTGTTGATACGGTAAGTACCGTTTCAACGCTCCCAAAAGAACCAGATGAAAACTAAAGTAAACAAACTAGCGATAAACGCACCAGTTAAGGAATCTGAAGACACTTAATTATTAAAACTACATTAATTGGCAATTCAAAATAAATAAAAATGTAACGGCATGCTTTACTTACATGTTGTTCCAAATCGCCATTTTATTTCTAAATTACGATTGCCACATTGATGCAAAAAATCGTCATGGTAACTGCATATGTTTAATGATCGCCACCTTGGCGAGAGTCGAGGCGTTAAAGTAGGAATCAACCCAAGAAAGACAAACCGGTACATTCATGGATTATGATGCACATTCGAAACAATATATAAAACGATGAAGTATATTTGTAATATACTTGGCGAAGATTGTAAAATAGTTTTAGTAGGCGATTTTAAGATAGATTTCGATTCCAAAGATGGGTTTTACGAAACAAGAAAAAAAAAATACAGCACAGTCATGAATAATGATACACTTTTGAAACTTAATGGAATAAGTAAGAAAAATAGGGACAACGTATAACTAATGATAGGATTTTAATATATAGCACTATAGTGTGTATTTAAAACTTGAAATGTGTTTCAGGTTTTCATCCTTTTTTCTTTCTGAACATGTACCCCGTAAGGAAAGTATTGTAATCATGAAAAAATTCGACTTCGAGATTTTGATGTATTAACACGTTTTGAGGTCTTCTGAATTCATTTATGTTATTTTTACGAGATGTATGTTTGTATGTGTGTGTGTGTGTGTTTGTTTGTGTGAGTGTGTGTGTGTGTGTGTGTATGTGAGTGAACACGATAGCTCCTAAACGGGGCATTCGATTGAGCTCAAATTGGGTATATATGTTATAAACCACCATCGTAAGACCGACATTGATTTTGATGTGTATAGAACTTATAGTTTTTCTACTGGGCTACTACAAAGATTTCTTTTACATTATGGCTTATGGGGGGGCAATTCTTGAAAGTGCTCTAGCGTTTAAACGGTACATTTGATTGAACTCATATTGGGTATATCTAATAAATAAAATTCTCATGTCACAGTGTTAGTTACCATACTCCTCCAAAACGGCTCGACCGATTTTAAAGAAATTTTATAGGTATATTCGTTAGGTCTGCGAATATGATTTTGTCTCATACCCCTAACTCACAAGGGCGGTCCACCTCAAAATTTTTAGCACCAGAGTGCTAATGAGTTCAATCAGGATTTTTGTCTAGGCACTAGCGCATCGAGTCCCTTTTCAAATGTGTTTGCCAGATAACGTGGAGAGGGGGGGGCGTTAATAAAATGTTGAAAGTCGCACAAGGATTTGCAATTTTTGATAATGGATCGCTAAATGGGGAGCCAAAACGTGACAATTTATTATAAATATATTTCGAGTATAGTTAGAAAACGCCTGGCGTATATTGTAACACAGTTTTATTAGGTGATTTTAATATTGATTTCTATTCTGAAGAAGTGCTTTGTGGAACAAGAAAGGAAAACACGGTACACTCATGGATTATGATTCCCATTTCATGTCTTTGCGGCATAATTGGAATATGCCTATAGGGAAGATTGTAAAACAGTTTCAGTAGGCGATTTTAAGATAGATTTCGATTACAAAGATGTGTTTTAGGGTACAAGAAAGAGTTGATTCCTATTTTAACGCCCCCCATTCTCGCCAACCTAAAAAATCCCCATACTTTGGCGAGCTTTGCAGTCATGGGTCTCTGGGAGTAATGCACAAGTTTCAACGGTACTTACGTATTATCCCGGCGGTCCCCCAAGACAAGCAATTTTCACCAAGATAAATACCGGGCACATGATATTGTTGATGGTTTGGAATACAATTGGCAATAGTTTGCCAGCAAATTTGACGAAAAAGTAGTTTGGCGGAAGTGACCGCCGGCATAATACGTACGTACCGTTTCGGCGCTCCCAAAAGAACTAGATGAAAACTAAAGTAAACAAACTAGCGATAAACGCGCCAGTTAAGGAATTTGAAGACATTTAATTATTAAAACTACATTAATTGGTAATCCAAAATAAATAAAAATGTGACGGCATGCTTTACTTACAGGTTGTTCCAAATCGCCATTTTAATTCTAAATGACGATTGCCACATAAATGCGAAAAATCGTCATGGTAACTGCATATGTTTAATGATCGCCACCTTGGCGAGAGTTGAGGCGTTAAAGTAGGAATCAACCCGAGAAAGACATACATGGTATACGCATGTATTATGATGCGCATTCGAAACAATATATAGAACGACGAAGTGTAGTTGTAATATACTTGGCGAATATTGTAAAAGAGTTTTAGTAGACGATTTTAAGATAGATTTCGATTCCAAAGATGGGTTTTACGAAACAAGAAAAAAAAAATACAGCACAGTCATGAATAATATACACTTTCCAACTTAATGGAATATGAGAGAAAAATAGGGACGACGCATAAATTATGATACGATTTTAATATATAGCGCTATAGTACGTATTTAAAATCTGAAAATGTTTCAGATTTTCATCCTTTTATTATTATTTTTTTTTGACAAAATTTTTTATGGAATGACTATGAATAAGTCTCAAGGCCAAACTATGTTTGTTTGTGGCTTAGATTTGAGCACGCCATGTTTTTCACACGGACAATTATACGTGGCATGATCTCGAGTGGGCAAACCATGCAGTTTGTTTGTGTTAGCTAAAAATATTGTTCACTCTATTCCGTTAAGGGATTGATATTATTTTTTAGTAAAATTATTGTAATTAGCGATATATATAAATGTAAAGAATAAATTACAATGAATTAAAAATATAAATGTTTGGTATTGTGTTATTTTTATATTCCAGCATGGTTCACAGCGCTCCATGCATCTTCCACTCATATACCACATCCTCACACACTTACAATAAGTTAGTCATTTCTTTCTACTAAAATAATCCTAGGAATAATTTATATGGCAAAACAACATTTGCCGGGTCAGCTAGTATATATATATAATGTTGTTGTCAATTACATAACAACTTCAAGTATTTGTTTATTTATTATTTTTTTCCCTTAAAAATATTACATCAGCGAAATACTTATGAAAAATGAAATCAGCAGTCCAAAAATACTGTGGGTTAAAATAGTAGATTTCGCTAATTAAGTAATCTCAAAAATAAATTTATCCCCTATTATTTTCACACAATAAAAACTTTCAATTTACAATTGAAAGCTCTCAAATACGAGTTTTTAATCTTAACATTTCCATATGAAATTAAAATAAATTTGCAGTCTGTCGTGTTTTTGAAACAATTATGTTACTAAAAGTTAAGAATATTTTAATTTTTTTAAATTTGGAGTAGAATAGAATAAGAATAATATAAACTAATATTAGTAACAGCAGTAATAATTGAAATGAAAATTAGATTTATTATAAGTAAATATTTCTCTTATGACAGATAATAGAAAAAAAACTAGTTCTGAAAAATAAGTAAATATTTGTAATTATAGTTTTCTGTTTAATTGAATGATTTTTTTCAGTCACGCTCCACTTTTATTTTCAAAAAATATGAATTTTTTTTTCAGTTACGATTAGAAATGTTAATACACGATGATAAAAAGAAATTGGTCTTAAATAGTTTTCTTTTTTTTAAAAATTAATGCAGATAAATACTTTTGCTACTTAAACCTTAAGCGTGTAAGAGCATGTTAACTAAAATCGATAAATCATAAGAGGTACTTTGGATAAATCAGACGAACTCAATAATGTCAAATGAAATATTAAAAAAAAATTATTTTGGTCATGCAAAGCAGTACTATGTAAAACAATCGGGATTCTGTGGAACCTGTGTAAAATCAAGTTCGATAGAAGACTTTTAAAAATTTAACCGAATGAAAATAAATAAATAAATAAATAAATAAATAAATAAATAAATAAATAAATATATATATATATATATATATATATATATATATATATATATATATATATATATATATATATATATATATATATATATATATATATATATATATATATATATATATATATATATATATATATATATATATATATATATATAAATATTCAAGCACATTTTTATTCGATGTTTCTTTTTGCCGCACTTAAATTTTTTGACCAATTATATAGAGTAAGGAAATATTATAAGAAATGTCAATAATTTTTCGCCTGCTTTAACCCCAGAGTGCATATTGTAGTCAGTTAACTGCACTCTTATTTTTCTGCAATAATAAGAAAATTTTGTAATTTTGTGTAAAACATGCATTTAAAATAAATATAAGACCCTTATAGAAATAATTTTTAGTTTTTTAAAATGTATGACAACATCATTTTTTGAGCAAACAAGAATTCATAGCGTGTGAATCGAGTTTGTTGAACAAGTTTTTGTCCAAATTTTCGATTGCTTCTAATTTTTATTTAAAACTATTAAAATATAGTAATTCTAGGACTAAATAAAGTAGAATTAGGCTGTATTACTTTCTTTTGTTTCATAAGAGCGATAAGGTGGACATTCTAATTTTTCGAATTCGAACATTTTTCATGATTTTTCTGAGAAACTAAATACTGAAGTTTTTTAAAAATACTTTTCCTAGCATAAGTAAGTCCACACGAAGTTACAATTCTATTTTGAGCCCATTTAAAAAAATCATGCATTTTAGGGTTAAAAGTTTCATCCTGTACAGTTCAATTAAACGCCATGGCATGTGTAACATAAATTATATGGAATTAACTAAATACATTATATTTTATTAAAGATAAGTTCGTAAGGATTCTCAAACTGAATATAAACTATAATTTCAAACAACTCACTTTATAGATCTTAAAATAAGTAATGGACGTAATATTTTAGATGCTGTGCCCGTTCACCATTTATTTCGATCGTTCATAAATAACTCATTTTAGCTACTCAGTTAAATCCAGAGCTTAATTATTCGGCTTTAAAGTTGCAGCATTCGAGAAAATGTCTAGACACGAGACTTTAAAGTGCTTCCGCATGCTTCGATGCCGTAACACCGAGTTCTAGGAATGATTATTGTCCAATACAGAAAAGACTCGTTGAGCGATTATCTAGTTAGAAATGCACTCAGGGATGAAGGATCATGCGTTGCCTTACAGGTGACAATTGCAAACTGTCGTTATTAAACTAGAATCGTAGTTTAGAATTGTTTGGTGAATCAAAGCGTTTATTCCATGCGCTGTCGCAAAACGGTATATAATATTGGTTGAAATACAGGGTACCCAAGAATTGTAGGACATTTAATAAAATTAAATAAAAAGAAATTCTAAACATAGTAGCGTTAAAATGACTAATTGCATACATAACTAAATTAATCGATTTCAATGTGAGATATTTTGGATACATACCACGATGTTTTGGATATATACATACCACGATGTTGTAGGTGGCTCCTACAACATCGATATTCGATTTCATTGAAGTATTTGAAAGCATCTGAGAAGATGCGGAATGAATACGGGCTGTGCTTCACTGCTAGAGTTTCTCTACGTTAGGATATGTAGTACTGTAAACTATATGTTTGACGTAATCCTACATAAAAAATCCAAGCAGGTTAAATTTGGCGATCGCGTTAACCCCTGAATTGGACCCTTGGACCACACTGACCAATACAACTGCTTGCGAAATGCTGGTTGAGGCAATTACACACACACTCGACCAATGTGGAGGTGCTCCGTCCTGTTAAAAAATCTCTTGACAAAGTAGCTGTACACCTAGCGCAATCTATCAGATATTTTGATACAAAATTATAGGAAACGAAAATTTTTACTTTCGTAAATCAGACATCATTCAAATACCTGGTTCGTATATATAGTTCTTTTTTAAATTTAATCTTGTAAAGTGTCCAACAATTTTCAGGCACCCTTTATTTGAGTGAAAAGTATTGGCAGTTCGTGATCTCAGGGTTGTACTAAGGGATAAATAAGAAATTGAAGATAGAGCGTACGTCAAATTTCTGTCCAGCGCATTGATTTTTTTGACAGAAAAAAAACCTGTTCCCTTATTAACAGTGGCCGTTTCTTAAATGAAACACTCCTAAATTTTTACACAGGATTATTCTATTGAATAATTTTTTCTTATAAAATCAAAGTAACAAAATAAATATAATATCTGCGTAACGTTTTATTATGTTTAAATTGTTTGTGTTACGCAGTTCTGAAATGTCCTTCTGTGGCCTAGTCACAAAGCTCCATTCCCGTAAGAACACGGAAAGTGAAGTAGCACCGGCTGGGCCATTGGATCCTTGCTTGGAGGGTGAACTCCTCTCTCGACTGAACTGCTATGGGATTGTGTACGCTAATGGGAGTTGGCACACATAAAATCTGTTTGTAGCTGTAATGTCCTCCTTGCTCAGCGTTACGACTGTTGATTTCAGGTGCTAGGTCTCTCATTTGAAATAAGTACAAAATTAGGAGACTATTCACACGGGGCAATGTTGGTCTGCCTAATAAGCGTCCCCATAACGTTACATCTAGTGACCAACATCAGCTGTTCTCGATGTGATCAAGCCTCAAGTAAGCTGCTGACCCAGTCATTTGAAAGGGGAAAAAAAAACTAGTTCTGAGATATTTTAGAGTATAAAACCAAGTGACTGTGTAATGCTAAAAATAGAAATTATGTACGTGATGCGGGAAAAAAAATTAATAAAATTTCAACTAGAACAATTAAGATAGCGTAAAATAAAAACAAAATTTATATGTTAATTATCAAGTATTCTTTGCTTAAAGTATGAGAAATAGCCTTGAAGCTAAGCATTTTACATTCCGAAGCTCCCATGTTGTAATGAAGGCATCTTTTTTTTGTGCATTTATTAATACTCATAAAAGTGATAGCTGTAAGCAAAAATATTCAAGATTTGGAGAAAAAAAAAGGAAAGAAAGAAAGAGCGAGCGAGAAAATAAAACTTAACTTTCAAAAATTTATTTTTATGAAATATATCTGCTATGCGGTTATTAGACATTAGGGGAGTTTTATAAATAAAAAAAAAGACTTACATTTTATATACTCCAATTTTTGAAAAACATTGCGAAACTAAACAGTCCTCTAAAGAGGCAGCTGCAAAAAACTTTTGTGCGGTTGCCATAGTAACCATCAGGATACTAAGGTACTTAAAACTATTAAGGCAGTTTAAAATCGGTTATACCGCTCCATTACAAAAGACCTTAAGATTTAAAAGGAGAAAAACAAAAAAGTACTGCATAGTTCTCTGTATAAAAAAATACAACTTTCTTAAAGAGGCTTAGAATAAAATTCTAAGAGTCTAAGGTATTTGGCTGTTTATTAGACAGCAAATCCGAAGGTATTTAAGTTGTGGCACAGTTAATAGTTTACAGATGTTCTTTGAAATTTTAGATTTGTCTACATTTTTTGTCAGAAAACGTACGTATAAATCAAAAATTATAAAATTTATTATCAATGTATTATTTATTTAAAATCAATATATTATTTATTTTAAAATGACCCATCACGATCAAATCTATTTTTTATATTTTTATTTTTAAATTTTTGTTTTTTGTGAAATTGTTATGTTAGTTATTGCTATGTTATTGTTATTTTATCACGTTACCGTTTTTATTATTCGTTACATTCCAATTTACCGCTTCTGTTATTATGTTGTCAATGCTGATTATACTTATTTTTTATTTTTTACTTTTTATTTTATCATTGGTGTAATCTTTACTTACTTGCGGATGTCACAAATGAATAAATATTAAAAATACGAACAGGTCTGGAGTTTTGGTCGGTTTTCTCTAGATGTAACGTTAAGACACATTAGAACTCTTTAAAAAATCCTCGGACTACGGCTGTACCCCCCCCCTCCCTCAGATAGGCAGATACCCCTTGTGTAGTTTTGCCATAACACAGAACACAATCTTATTTATTAACTAGCTGAAGTACCCGTCCTCGACGGGTTAGTGAATACAAATTTCCAAAAAGCAAGAACTTTCGCCAGCATTGTAGGAGTACAAAGAATGGATGTAGTATGTTGCCAAAGTAAAGAAAGCGAAGTTATAATTTTTATGTATTGTTAAAATATTACAGGTTAGAGAGTAACTAAGTAATATTATTTCATTCGCTTTAGTCGTAATTATGTGATGCGCGAACGAATATTTACGCATATTGAAATAATTTTCGCAAAATCTCAAAATTTAATCAAAATTTTGAAAAAATTGGTAGCCTAGAATTTAAGTTGAGTGACAACCTATCATGTCACCCAAATTCGTTTCATTCCCTGCAGTCTTTATTTCGTGATGCTGGAACAAACATTTTAGCATTTTTAATCGATTTTCACAAAATCTCAAAATGTAATCAAAATATTTTAAAAATTCAACACCTATAAATTAAGATTAGCAACTACCTATCATATCACCAAATTTCGTATTAGTCGTTATTACGCGGTGCTTGAAAAAATATAACCGCATTTTGGGAGAATTTTCACAAAATCTCAAAATCTAATAAAAAGTTTAAAAAATTGGACACCTATACTTTATGTTGAACAATAACCTATCATGTGACCAAATTTCATATCATTCGCTTTAGTCGTTATTACGTAATGTGTGAACAAAAATTTACTCAGTTTGAAACGATTTTCGCAAAATCCCAAAATCTGATCAGTTTTTTTTAGATGCTTATAGTTTAAGATGACCACCTATCATTTCACCAAATACCATTTTTTCACCTTTGCAGTTATTACGTGATGTGCGAACACAAATTTACGCAGTTTGAAAGGATTTTTGGAAAATCTCAAAATCCAATCAGATTTTTTAAAAATTCGACGCCTATGTTTTAAGTTCAGTGACCACCTATCATGACACCCAATTTCATATCATTCGCTTCAGTCGTTCTTACGTGATGCTTGAACACAAATTTACGGAGTTTGAAAAGATTTTCGCAAAATCTGAAAATCTAATCAAGATTTTTTTAAAATTCGACGCCTATGTTTTAAGTTGAGGGACCATCTATCATGACACCCAATTTCATGTCATTCGCTTCAGAACTTTTTACGTGATGCTTAAACAAAAAAAGCGTCACGGACAGAATGACAGAACGACAGAATGACAGAATGACAGACAGACATACTTTTTTTTTTAGGGTCGCATCGGATTCCCGGGTGCTTAAAACGGATAGAAATCGCAAAATTTTTGAATTCCAAGAAATGTACAGACAAAAGTCTAATTATATTTATATAGATTAAATTATGTTTATGTTGTAGTTGATGCATTCTGATTATTATTTTCTAAATTACAATTATCATCTTACATTTAATTCCAATTTAAGTCGTTATTTCTAATTTTCAGAAATTTTATACATACTTGTGGTCTTGTTAAAAAAATATGCAAGACGTTCTATTTTATAATTTAATGTATTGTTTTAATTTTATTCTTTATGCGTATTGTTACAGTCCAACACTTTTGATTTACAATGTTATTTTATATAGGGTAATATTAGTTTGGTTATAAACGTATGGTATTATTAAATAACTAGCTGAAGTACCCGTCCTTGACGGGTTAGTGAATGCAAATTTCCAAAATGTAAGAACTTTCGTCAGCATTGTAGGAGTACACAGAATGGATATAGTATGTTGCCAAAGTAAAGAAAGCGAAGTTATAATTTTTATGTATTGTTAAACTATTACATGTTAGAGAGTAACTAAGTAATATCATTTCATTCGCTTTTGCCGTAATTATGTGATGCGCGAACGAAGATTTAAGCATATTGAAATAATTTTCGCAAAATCTCAAAATCTAATCAATATTTTTGAAAAATTGGAAGTCTAGAATTTAAGTTGAGTGACAACCTATCCTGTCACCCAATTTCGTTTCATTCCCTGTAGTCTTTATTTCGTGATGCTGGAACGAAATTTCAGCATTTTAAAACAATTTTCGCAAAATCTCAAAATGTAATCAAAATATTTTAAAATTTCAACGCCTATAAATTAAGATTAGCAACTACCTATCATATCACTAAATTTCGTATCATTCGTATTAGTCATTATTACGTGATGTTTGAAGAAATATAAACGTATTTTGAGAGAATTTTCACAAAATTTCAAAATCTAATAAAAATGTTTAAAAAATTGGACACCTGTAAATTATGTTGAGCAACCATCTATCATGTGACCAAATTTCATATCATTCGCTTTAGTCGTCATTACGTAATGCGGGAACAAAGATTCACTCAGTTTTAAAAGATTTTCGCAAAATCTCGAAATATGACCGATTTTTTTTTTAATTAGATGCTAATAGTTTAAGGTGAGTGACCACCTATCATTTCACCAAATATCATTTTTTCACCTTTGCAGTTATTACGTGATGTGCGAACACAAATTTACGCAGAGTGAAATGATTTTCGCAAAATCTCAAAATCAAGGCAAGATATTTTTTTTAATTCGACGCCTATGTTTTAAGTTGAGTGAGCACCTATCATGACACATAATTTCATATCATTCGCTTCAGTTGCTTTTACGTGATGCTTGAACACAAATTTACGCAGTTTGAAAGGATTTTCGCAAAATCTCAAAATTCAATCAAGATTTTTTAAAAATTCGACGCCTATGTTTTAAGTTGAATGACCACCTATCATGACACCCAATCTCATATCATTCGCTTCAGTCAGGGGCGTAGCCAGAAATTTTTCATGAGGGGGGTTACGACTACTGCAACTCACATATATGCATACATGTGTGTGATAAGGGAGTGAAGAATATACATTTTGTATGGAAAAAAATTCCTCATGGGGGGGTTATGACCCCCCTAACCCCCCCCCCCGTGGCTACGCCTCTGGCTTCAGTCGTTTTTACGTGATGTTTGAACACGAATTTACGTAGTTTGAAAGGATTGTCGCAAAATCTCAAAATCCGATCAAGATTTTTTAAAAATTCGACTCCTATGTTTTAAGTTGAGTGACCACCTATCATGACACAAAAATTTCATATCATTCGCTTTAGTCGTTTTTACGTGATGCTTGAACACAAATTTATGCAGTTTGAAAGGATTTTCGCAAAATCTCAAAATCCAATCGAAATTTTTTAAAAATTCGACGGCTATGTTTTAAGTTGAGTGACCACCTATCATGACACCCAATTTCATATCATTCGCTTCAGTCGTTTTTACGTGATGCTTAAACATAAAAAGCGTCACGGACAGAATGACAGAATGACAGAACGACAGAATGACAGACAGACAAACTTTTTTTTGAGGGTCGCATCGGATTCCCGGGCGCTTGAAACGGATAGAAATCGCAAAATTTTTGAATTCCAAGAAATGTACAGACAAAAGTCTAATTTTATTTATATAGATAGATATAAAAACTCGAATTAAAGAAAAATAAAGAACAACAACAACAACAAAAAAAAAACGTATGTCCTTTTGTTAACCGCGTGCCTACTTGCATATATGTTTTGTGTTAAGGCAAACCTACACTAAGGGTAACTGCCTGAGGGTATGTCTTGGGCAAAGAACTTTCAGCAAGTCTAGCATGCTTTTGGAAACCAATTTCTCTGATTTCAACGACCTTCAGTAAAATATTTAGCAGAGAAACAAAAATACAAATATTAATAAAATTTGATTAATTTTAATTTTTAATTTTTAATTGTCAATTAAAGTACACAAAAGTACTTTTTGCAAAAATGAGTAAATTAAAATGCGATTATCAAACATACAGAATAGCAAAAAATCGTCTCTTGGGACCATAAAGTCATTTTCATGAAAATGATAAAACTTGACGCAACACTAAATTCTAAAATTAATGATTTTATTGTTATTTCCTACATGCTATTTTCAATTTGTGACCATTTAATAATATTCAAGCTTTTTCATACAGTTGTTCATTTTTGTTTTCAGTTATTACTCCTTGAAAATGTTAGAAGTTGAATGCATGTTACAAGTTATTACCAAGATATATTCAGCGATGACATTTAGAAGAATGGGTCACATAATCTTCCACTAAATACTTTATTAAAATAGAACAGCTTAAAATAGAGCTCCTTTCATTAGTGCATGATGCATATCATAGTTCAGATAACAGATTATATTACGTGCTTACTGCTTTTATTCTTATCTGAAACACTGCTTTTTTCTAGAGTAATAATAATAATGTAATATAATATAATAAATCTTGATGCAGACATTTCAATTTTTCTTTACAGCACAAATGCCTTTCGTATTTTATGTGATAGTAATTTTAAACAAGAAAGCGGGGGGTAAATATATTGTTATATATTCATATAAATAACAGTCCCGTAATGGGACCAGTCGGTTTAAGCTCGGTTCTCGTGAGACAGATAGTTGCCTTGGTCAGCGCTTGGAAAGTTGCCAACCTCTTGATTATATTGCTGCGAGACCGTGTATGCCAAAGAGAGCTGATGAAAGTAAAATCTTCAAAGCTACAGTGTTTTCGATGGTAAATACAAAAAGATAAAAAAGTTAAGCACGAAAAAATTACCATCTACCCTATTTGTATGGTCCGCTTGAAATTTTCCATAATCATGTATAAACATATAGAAAAGAATCTGCGCTACTTTAAAAATCTGAAAGTACACCCATTCCCTCATTTTTAAGCGATTTTTCGTTCTTTTCAGCTCCATTTTATTTCCGAGAGTAAAAAGAGTGAATCATTTGCGTGAGAAAATTATCTGTTTCAAGTGAAAATGACGTCATGCAATGGGGATTCCAATTTATTTAAAATAGTTTTTCTAGATTACATAGTTTAATTTCTTTTTCACAAATAAATCTTCCGCATGGATACAAGAATGGCTGTTTACACAAAAACGAAATCTTTCGAATGCGAAAAGTTTCCGTGCATTTCCAGAAGAGAATGAAATTCAATTTCGTCATTAAGTAAAAATTGAATATGAACTTATTTATTTTAGGTGGACGAAGATTAAATATATAGAGTGTAGATATTTTCGACAAGTGTTTTTTCTCACGCCTGTTGTAATAGCGCCCACAACGGGCTAGTATACGCAGAAGCTTATAATCATCAATTGATCGAAACAAAAATCCAAATATTCATTGAATTTGTTTAATTTGTTTTAAATTTAATTTTAAAATTTTTATTTAGAAAGAAAAGAAAAGGAAATCGAAACAAATGATATATTTAAATTTGAATTGTTCTATGAATATTTACTGAACTAAGAGCGAGAATAGATAGTCTAACAAACTCTTAGAAAATTCTCTTAGATATAATCTCTTAGAAAAAATACGCTTTGTTTGAAATAGAAAACCATCATTAAAACACACTTATAAGAATTACCGACCATAAGGAGTAATGATCTGTGTTTTCCCATAAGGAATCTATCAGTGCTTCGCTAAATACTTCCACTGGCCAGCATTATGAAGGAAACCTGAATAACATATAGCTACAAAATTGTATGTTAGGTAAAATAGAAGTTTCATTAAAATGCACCTCAAGAAATTAATCCTCTTCAGATTGTAATGTATTAGAATGTTTTGGTGCTCCCTTATGTAAAAGAGCTTTGACTACTGCACTCATTATCGCCTGTACGGGCCAATGTTGAAAGAGCATGTGAATTTTGTTGCAAGATCATCACATTTAAGGTGATTAAAGAACGAAAAGAAAAACAAACAAGCGAGTTAAACGAAAAGAGTTAAAAACATGCTTTAATTTTAAACAACTTCCAATAAAATTGTAAAGTGCTTATGATTTTGGTTTGTCTGTCTGTCCATCTGTGCTCTATCTAACAATCGTAAATATGCATCTATTGTTTCAAAATTCATATATGTTATTCCTATGTATTTTTTCATTTACCCTATTGAAAATGCGTAGTGAAAATGTAGCATTTATAGTTTCTTTTTCCTTTCACAAGAGCACCGAAAAGAATTCTAATATATTATGCTCTATGGGCAGTCATTCTTTAAAGAGCATATTTTAGTGATATTCGTCTATTTAAAACAAAGTTGATAAATGTTATTAAGGATAACAAATGTTACTGTCTTTCGAAAATGGTGTCTGCAGCATTTACAGTTCTACTGGAGCACTAAAAAAATTCCAATACATTATAGTCTATGGCACATGTTGGAAGAAAATCCATCGCAGTATTTAGCGCAAAAAGGGATGTGTTGGAAAATGTTTGGTCACTTATGCTTTTGTAATGATTTAACTTTCTTATTTAGTGTTGAATAAGCAACGCAAACTCTTGTATTATTAATGTGACTGATGCATGTTACTCTCTAGTTTTTGCATGTTTACATTTTTTTTTCTTTTCACATTAATTTTTCTATTCTTTATTTTAAAATTACATACAATTTAATTTCAAAACATTTTAGTTAACATTTTAAAACATAAAAAATGTTTAGAATTGTTTTTTCTTATATTACTTGTAAAACTCACATAAACAGGCCATTAGAGTGATACAAACCATATTATTACTACTCATTTACAGACAGTATAATTGTTAATATTTTCTGCCGTAAGATAATTGTAAAATATTTCCTTTGCTAAGCCACATTTATTGTTTCTTCAACATGAACAATTGACTTCTTCAAAATAAGTTGTTATTGCATTAATTACCGTTAAATATTCCAGACATTTACGATTCTAAAGAAAGAAAAATAATAAATAATAATAAATTAAAGCAGTACTTGACATTTCTGTAATGTGAAAAATTCAGGTCCACAGTTTTCTCTGCTGAACTAAGCTTGTAAATACTGATTGATAATTTGCAAGCCTTTCGGGATTTCAAAATAACCGTTGTCAGGATTAAGACAGTACTTGAATTCGAAGACGCAGTCTTTTGCAATAATGAAATCAGTCTTGAAAGCCCTAAACCCTTCTGGAAGTTTATTTTAATCGTTTCTTGAAGTCAAGCCCCACGACTAATTAAGTAGAGTGACTAACTTAAGTAAGTAATTTTTTGGAAGTATTAGACAATCATTTAATAAATATTAACATGTTTCATTTAAAATTTTCCTTAGATATTTATCTTCAGTTTGCTTAAGACAGTAACATGCGACGTTATTTTTGTGCTCTTGAATTTACTGAAATGGCTGGAATGTATAGCTACTAAGGGCATTCCATAAAAACTGAGAGTTAATTTTTTATAGTGGCAACACCGCGAAACTAAAAAATGGAAGTGCAGGCGATTTTTTCAAACTGTTAACTGTACGTTTATACAAAATTCTAAACGAAGCGGACGATTTTATTTTCCTAGTTCCGTGCTTGTTTAAAGAACTGTCTTATTTGCCCTACAGAAATGGAGATGAGTGATTCAGAGTTAAAAAACGAAATGCGTTGAACGACGGGACCGTTGAATATCATCTGACGGAAGGTATTTTGAAAAAGAATGTTGTATTTTTTTGGTGTAAATATATTTCTTGATTTTTTATGATTTTACTCTCAGTTTTTATGGAATGCCTTTTGTACAAGAGCGGAAAGAAATTCTAACAGGGGTAAACTCACTCCAAGTGGTTATATCGTCTTATTTCAATATTTTTTTAAGTATAGGATACAATAAGATTGCAGAATTGCATGACCCCTAATATCCCCAATAATATTTTAAGTCGGCCGACCGAGTTGTATGGTGGGTAAAGCATCGTACTCCGGTTTCGGGTTCAACTCCCGGGGTTCGATCCCCGACTGGGGGTGGTTGTCATGTCCGTCTCTTCATAGGGGCGACGTTGGTCCACCTCATTGATATATATGCTAAACTGGATTGCTGTGTTGACCGGTTTTTGAGAGCCGTCCGCCTGGCTCTTTAAAGGACCAGCTGGGGAAAAAAGTGGCAAAAAGGTCTTTCCGCCCTTTTGGACAGAATTTCGGCTCAGTCTGATACTATAAGAAGTATTTTTGATTAACAAACCCGCACGTTAAAACAAAAATAATGATAATAAAAATAATAGTGTAAAATAATGAAAATTTATTAAAGAATGAACTTACATAGCATTTAGAGATTTTTTACAGTAACAAGCGAAAGAAAACGCATAGATTTAAGTCCAAAGGGTATGATGAAAAAAAAAAGAACGTGTTTTATTGGTTATAAGCCATTCGTTACCATCGTTTCAAACACGTGGCAATAACTGCCCCTCTTCTGCTATTTATTTATTTATTTACTTTTGGAATTGATAGCAGTAAACAGCTTTAAGTTAAGCAGTAGCAAATAAGATTGTGTCAGCAACTGTTTGAAAATCGATAGATTATCATACCCCATCTCTCTTTATATTTTCACCACACGCACAGCAAGATTTCCAATAAATTCAGATACAAACACGCGTAAATTATTAAATTTTAAGTACACATTTAAAAAATACCCCTCAATCACAATGCTTCGCAAATAGAGATAGAAAAGAAGTGCGATTATTGTTAATTTTGAAACTAATTTCAGAAAGATGAAAGAATCCAACTCTTTATTCTTTCAAACGCAAGTGCAATAATGCAATTGCATAAAACTCCAAATCAATACTAAAAATAAAGCTCAAGCATCATCACATCAGAGGAGATGGCTCGTCTAGTGGAACTCAACTTTAAATAGCATTTAATATACTATAACAGCGCAATACTTTTTCAATAATGATTTTTCACTTAACGTACTGGCAGTTGAAAATAGAATCAATTCAATCTAGCACCTTGTTATAAAAACCTGTTTAGAGCTCTCTTTCGCCTTATCGACTATATCTCTCTCGTCATCTCTATCTATCAACTATTACTAAATTCTACATCTTCCAAAAAGTTATAGATCCGCTGAAACCTCAAAAATCAATTTTCTGCACAAGTATTAAAGTACTTCATATGACACCATAATGTGTGTGGTGGGGGGGGGGACTAAAAATGATCAATGAACACTTTTCACGTGAAAAGACTGCTTTAAGAAAAATTTTTTTGGGGTGGTTTCCTTCTTTTCGCCATTTTTAACTCAATTATATGTAAGTGTTATTGTTATGAAAAGTGTTAGATCGATTATCGAAGAGAGGTCGCCCTCTATATTTCTGCGTAGCACTGCGTCGATAACGTTAGGTTGGCATCATTATTTTTTTAAGTCTTAAAGAAAGGAAAATTTTTTGTTATACTAGAAAAAAAGCCCGTTGTGGCAGCAATTATAACAGGTGCTAGAAAAAACACCTGACGAAAATATGTCTACACTCAATAAATTTAATCCTCGTCTCGTCCACCTAAAATAAATAACTTCATATTCAAGTTTCATTATACACCCAAATCGAATTTCATGCTCTTCTGGAAATGCGCAGAAACTTTTCGCATTCGAACGATTTCGTTTTGTGTACTCAGCACCTCTTAGATTAATGCTTCAGCAGACGATTACTTTAATGAAAAAAAAACTAAACCATGTTACCTGGAAAATCTATTTTAAACGAATTGAATCCCAATTGTGTGACGTCATTTTCACCTGAAAATTGTAATTTTGTCACGCAAATGATTCACTTTTTTTACTCTCGGAAATAAAACGGAGCTGGAAAGAGCTAAAAATCACCTAAAAATGAGGGAAAGGGTAGATTTTCAGATTTTTAAAGTAGCTTAGATTGTTTTCTATATTTTGATACACGATTATGAAAAATTTCAAGCGGATCGTACAAACGGTGTGAATATTGCTATAGTTTTAGACCCTAACTTTTTTTATCTGGATTAATGACGGTTAAAGTTTTGTTTTGAAGTGGTCTGACCGGAATTGTTAGGGAGTAAGTGTGTCAGGGATCAAAGTAACTATATAGTAGGATACGGTGAATAGATGAATCCCCTCCAAAATTAAGTGTTTTTCAATCCTTTACGATCTATCATACAGTTTGTATGATTTCTCTAAAACTACACAAAACATGATGTGGACACCAAATGTACGCATCAGCGGAACTCAGCGACTGCGCACGCGCAAAGCTGGGACCCAGGGAAATGTACAAAGAACTATTCTAGGAAGCAACATCGGTCGAAGAAGGAGAGTCTTAACATGGATTCATAACATGGTTAAACATGGATTCAATAATAAAAAATGAAAAAATAAAATAAAAAGAATGACCTATCTACGATAACGTGGTCCGTCCTGCTTATCACCCCTCCTTTGAAACTTTTGCGTATTCGCCATTGATGAGTATAAATGTTAAGAAACACGAATTCTTTTTATATATGTTACCGTGAAAGTCCGAAAATTGCAGAATGTCAACATTCACATTGTCGCTTGGTGTATGTCCGAAATATTTGCCGAATATCCTTATTTCTGAATTACACCGGCGAATGTCGACATTCATCATGCACTAATGGTGAATGTTGAACATGTCGGAGATTTGTATTTTGTGCTCCGTATTTCAGGAGCGATAAAACTCCACAAGGGTGACGTAACTTTGTCTATCTTACTGAGAGAAGTAACCAATCACGGTGCGGAGAGGGGTTCGTCACACTGTAAAGGCGTTTTTACTGCCGGACATGTAGCTTTAGATTCTAACGGGAGAAGAGATACCCGATATTACTTGGCGTCTTAATAATAACAGCAGTTGTGCTTGGATAAATGTTAAGCATTAAATTTTAAATTTAGCCAATGGAGAACTTTTTTTTTTTTTTACTTTATATATGTCAAAATAGAAAAAAGCTTAAGTAAATACACATGTAAATAAACTTTTGAACTTAAGCAGTGCGTTCTAAATGAGAAAAGAAAATAATACCAATAAAACACTTACGTTATTATGTTATTGAAATCTTATTTATTGCTGTTTTCGACACAGCATATCTCTGATAGTCGACATACACCGGTAATGGTCCGAAGGTACAAGAATATAATCAAATATTGTGTTTTTCACCGACGTCTTTGGTGTGTGTCGACATTCTCTAATTTCGGTCTTCCACAGTAACATATACATTATTTTTAGAAGAGTGATTTGGATAAACGCATGGTTTAAGAATTTTTTGCAACGAACTATGCACGCTTTGCTTCTCTACACTGAAGAAAAGTTCAGGAATGGTACATCTTTATTGCCGAAAGGTTTCCGTAAACACTGTGTAAAGTAACGATTCTCAATTCGGAGTCTCGATTTTGGAGACAACCTGTATATCGAGGTAAAATATTCACAGCGGCTTGAAAATCATCATCCGGATGTTTTGCACATTCGCGTTTGAAATCTTTTACGTAGAAGCGTCACTAAAATTTCAGTGAGTTGTTTTAGCAAAACTGAAATAAGTCTTGTTCCGTATAGTGGTTTGAACATTCATCCATCCAAGTGTCTTCAGTTGGAAAACCAACAAATAATACATGAATTATTAATCATGAGTATTAAAATAATAGTACTGTAACCTCCTCTCAGGTGTTAATAAAAAAAATAATTCTAAAAGCGTTAGAAATACGGCAAAATCAAACACTGACTGGTCGTAATTTTTATAGTATAACAGACAGAAGAACTCCAATTATCCGAACTCCGATTATCCGTATCGCTGGTTATCCGAATCGCTTTCAGAATTTCAGAAAAAAAAATTCAGAAACGGAAAGGGAAGAGACAAGAGAAGATGATGATGGCGTGTCACTTGAGGAATTCAGAAACGTTCTTCTGAAAATTCCTGGATGTTCAGAAGTTAGTGCTGAAGAAATAGTAGAGTGGATGGTGTGTGATTTGTCAGATGCTGGGTTTCAAATTCTAAATGAGGATGAATTTATTGAAAGTGTGAGAGAAGAAAGTGTCGAGGAAGAATATGACCTACATGTTGAAGCAAACAAGGGACCATCTGCTAATGAAGCATTTGCCAGCCAAGAAACTGCATCGAAGTGGATAGTGTGACCACATGCAGCTTTTCCCTGTCAACTGATGTGCGACTTGGCTGCACGAAAACGGATGAAGATAGTCAAACAGCTTACTTTGTCCGAGATGTTCAGGAAGCAATGACTTTCATTTACAGTGCTGTAAATACATACTGTACTAATGTACAGCACTTGTTAATAGGCATAACATGTAAAAGTGTTGCCTTTTCATTTAATTAATTAAAAGCTCTTTAAAAAAATAGTTTTTTCTCCCATTTTCAATATACATACATACAGTAATTAAAACACATACTAGAATCTTTTTTCGGAAAATATACAATTATCCGAATGGGGTCTGGTCCCAATTGATTCGGATAATTGGAGTTCTACTGTATTTTAAAGTGCAAGGATGTTTCTGAACATCTTACTGAAATATACAGAAACGTTTGTATTTTACCGTCAGATGCAGAAACGTGCCTGCAATTTTAAGTTGAAATTGCTGGCCCATATTTTGGAGTAACATTTCTGATTTTTTTTTTTTTTTTTTTTTTTGCAGTGTATGTTGTTATTATAATGTTTCTTGTGTTGATTATCTTAATTAAAGAGGCATGGTTTAAAATTCAACTGTGGGATTAATAAAATGCTATTAAAAGTAAAAGTTACACACTTTTTGAGTAAGATAAATTAAATAAATTTTTTTTTTTTTTACTGACGCATCATTTTAAAGCATTACAAAAGAATTTGTCAAAAGTTTCGAGTGTACTTTGCCGAGATAATATTAAGAAAGTAAGCCTTGTCAAAGTTATTTTCTCCCAAGGCAATTTCCTTTGTCTGAAGCTCTATAAATTTCCGATGAGGGAAGAAATCTTTGTTCTTGCACTTACTTTGTGTCTTCAGAAAACTGTTGTTAGGCATTTACGCAAGGCATAAAAATATCCCGCTGAGCAAATTAATTTTTTTAAAGTAGGCGATACTTTCAGAATTTCTTTAATTTAATATCGATCGCGGTTGTAACTTTTAATTTTCTTGATTGGATTTTTAAGAACACTTGCTTGCTTTTTAACAAAATTTAGGAAATGTATACTCTTTTTTCTGAATTTATTTTCCAAAGTATCTTCTGGAAATGCACATAAAATTATAAAAGTAAAAAGCTTTCTCTCGACTTTTTAGCTCAACTAAATTGTATTAAAAAGTTTGGGGGCTAGCTGCTGGCGATTTTTTGAAAGAGACAAAAGATTCTTTTGCAAATTTTTAGGATGCACAAGATGTGAGGGAAACAACATTCTTTTAGTATTCATAAATTTTGTTTTTTATTTATCAAACTTAATTCAATTAATCTCCATAATGTAATCGTTTTGGTTAGTTTCCTATGAGTGCGTAAGGGACGTAATATTTTGATCACTGACCCCAGATTTCGCTTCAAGCATCAACACGTATTCTTTTTTGGGGGGGGGGGGTGTTAAAATGCACCCGTATATTAAATTATTAAAATAGGCTAGATGCATGCAGTGCAAATATTCTCTTAATTATAAATGCTTTTACCTTTATATCATTAAAAAATTAAGCTGCTTAACTCGATAACGCGTACATATTTCTTCTAAGTCATCTTTCTTTTACATTTTAAATCTTGAACCCATGTTCAACCTGTTCGTTCCTACGATTGCAAAGACATAACGGTGGCTATTCCTTTGTGTGTCCTGTGACGCTTCTCAGCTTGCCTCTTTAAATGCTTCAAGGACTTTTCAAAGGCCCGGTACAACACTCGGCAAGAACTGTGAACAGAGAAAGGGTATCTGTTCCTTTCGCCTTTGCAGTAATGGGAGTAAACAGTTTAAATTTGAGTTAAATGGAAGCTTAAACAAGGCAATGATTTTAAAAGGATTTTTTTTTTTTTTTGCCATTTTCAATCTGCGATGAAACATAGAAAAGGATTAAACTAAAGCATCAATCTGTTACTGAACCTTAATAGAAAATATAGTTATTTTCTTGGCATAATCACTAGGGATTTTTAGGCATTTTTCTTAACAGCGTACGAAAACTCTCATTCTTTCTTTGAAGGAAGTTGCCGGCAGTGGTGCGGAAGAATCCAGAACTTTACTGTGAAGTTCTGGATTCAGAACTTCACAATAATGTTCTGGATTCTATTACAGGTGAATTCTATTAAAATCAGCAGAATCCTCATCGGTTCCGCTTTCATTTTTTCACTGAACTGAAAAACTGGATATGAGACTAAAGCTTTCCAAACCAACGAGGAGCTTCAATTTAATGTTCAGGTCTACTCACATCACTGACTCACCTCTCATTACGTCGATTTGGAACTCGTCTATTGATCACTGAGAAAGTGACAATTGATTTTCGTGCTTTCCGTGAAATAAACATTTGGGTAAGGGTCCAAAGCTTCCAAAATAACGAGGAGCTTCACAACTAAGTTCAAGTTTATTCACGTCACAGGCCCACCTCACATCCCCTTTGAGTTGAAGCTCGTCGATTGTCAATGCATTAGTAGCGAATGATTTTCGTGCCTTTGTGAACTAAAGGATTAGTTAAACTGCCAAAGCTTACAGACCAAAAAAGAGATTCAAAATAATTTAGACACTCTTCATATCAGTTTTAAAATACGAAATTCCTTACATATCTCAGTTAATGTACTTTATCATATAACGTCTCTCCATAGTACTAACAGGGCTGAAAACAAATAAAAATTTCTGCAATTTTTTAATAAATTCATTGCACAAATAATTCGAAATTTAGTTAATGGTTCGTATCTAATAATCTACCTTGCTGTAGATTAAATTTAACTTATCCTAGGTTCAAAGTAGTAAGATTCTTTTTTAACGACTGATTATACAACGGTGAATATAATATTAATAGTATTTCTAAAAAGTTTTGAAGCTGTACCTAAATATTTAGGTGTATTAAAGAGTCTTTACTGTGATATCAACAATAGTATTTTTCGATTACGAACCCCGGAAGAATTTTTCCTAAACCTGCTACCTATATAAAGTGTCACTTTTACGATATTATCAATAGTAAATTTACTTTTATTTGCTACTTTTGAAAAGTTAATCAATTTGTAACATTAATTAATTGTCTGCCGAAACATTTTAAGTTTATGATACTTTCTTGAGTTTAATTATGTCATTAACTGTTGCTAAGTCCCGAGCTTTCAGTTTCAGAGTAAATCTCTTGCGAAATTATGACGACATTACGGCAGAGCTTTGTGAGAAAATTTAATAAGCGTTACTAATTCACAAAAGAGGAATCTCAAATAATTACTCTCTCGTTTGATGCTTAGAGTATTACAGAAATATATATTATACCACGTTAAACAAAATATGACACTTTCTTATTAATGCTTAAAGGAAAAAAAAAAAAAAAATTCTTATTTACCGTCTAATTCAGGGAAACAGCAATATGAAGGTTAAGGACTTGTCATATTGCAAGCTATTCCCTTAAGAGCACGTCTGTGGAATCGATTCCAACTCACACCCTGGTTGATTAAAATGTCCTTCCGTCATGCTGCTAAAATCTTTCAATGTGTCGTCCCGTAAGCACAAAATGTAATGATAAAACAAAAAATTCAAAAAACGATTCTTGAATAAAATGAGAAATGTATACGTTATTTCTTTTAAAAGTGAATAAGAAACTGAATTATAACTGTCATTCGTTCTATTTCTGTTCCATTTCTGCCTTTCCAGCATTACTGTAATTTATTAACACGTTCTTCTGTGACTAGCTGGGGATTCTTGGATTCTTCCCTATTTTGAAAGGATTGAAACAATTTTTTTAATTATCTAAAAACGACCGTAATCAATTACCCTTTTTGCATTTTTAATTCATGAAGTTGTGAAGACACAATTATTTTTTTAAAAAACCTATTCGCTTCGCTGACCACCAGTGATTCACGGACCACCAGTTGGGAGCCACTGGTCTAATACAATTATGAAAAGAAAAGTGTAAAGGAAGAAGCTTTAACTTGGTTGTTGTTATCTGTCTTGTTTTGGGTCGCAAATCAGAATTAGATAGAGCAAGGTCCATAACGGAGCTAAATTATCCCCAGTACTTTGAATAACTGAAAACCAAAAAGAAGATATGTGACTCTAATTTTCTTTTAACTTTCCTTTCTGGTATTTTTCATTCATTTCCAACAAAGTACAATTGAAAAAAAATCTCCTTTCATTGATATTTTCTTTCTCAATAAAAGAAATATGAGAAAATTTAATTACACTCGAATGCTTTTGAGACGTAGTATCCCTATATATTAATATATTTGAGCATGTGAACGGAAGAAGAAAAACGAATGACATATTAATTATTCTTTTCTCTGACAATTCTCGTTTTTCTGTTTATCCTGATAATAGGCGCATTTTCATCTGGAGGGAACATGGTGTCTAGAAACAATCCTAAGTTCCAGCGCAGAAGTGCTAGATTTGACAGAGCGGGAGTGACGGTGTATGCTGGCATCTCCATTAATGTGACCAACGATCTCCACATCATTCGTAACGAGGCGGTGATCCGAGTTCGCCGATACAGGGATGAGTTCCTCAAACCTGTTGAAGTCTATTAAACTGCAACAATTCGGAATGAGTTCATGTTAACCCTTTAACGAGCAGTGTTCCCGCTCTGGGAACACCCAACTCTGACGTTTTGACTGTTGCCACGAAGAATAGATTTGATTTCTATAAAAATAGTTGCGGGTGACATAGCTCCATAAGAATCCTTTACTTTTTAGCACGTCATTTTCCGTAAACAAATGGTCACGATTATTTTTAACAGCACTGGCATCTGAAAAATGGAAGAACGCGAGAACAGCTGGATAGATTGCCCAATGCTGAAAAAAGGGCAGCCGTTGCCATCGCTCGACTTAACTACCAGCAAGATGGCGGACGATCGAAACGTTCAAGCCAGCGAGCACAGCCAGCTGTCGTCAAAAAAGGGTCTCTAGATCTGTGGCACGCGATAAACGTTTCGATCGTCCGCCAGTCGAGCGATGGCAACGGCTGCCCTTTTTTTCAGCATTGGGAAAGGGTTGCGCCTCAAAAGGTTAATAGCGGACAACTGCAGGGCATTTCGTTCTAACATAGTGGATGATTTCTTTTCGAGGAAATAATCATACGAATGTGTTCTCTAGACATCAGCACAATAGAACGTGTTTGTGAGAGCCTTGGCCGACGCATTGCTGGTCAATTCGCCCACAAATTCGCTAAGCACTCTTCTTGAGGAGTGGGACAAAATACTCCAGAGCATTACTGATTCCATGCCTGTAAGATTTACATCGTTGCTGGTCGTCCGGGGAAACTGTAACACCTTCTAAAAGTAATGTTCTTTGTAGGAAACATTTATTTTCATTCGTTTTTCTCATCTGCGTAAAATGTGTTTCATCCCTTTTGTACCCAAATGCTCAATAAAATGCTTTATATTCTATGCCAAGCACGTGTAATTTTTTTCTAATATAGCCTACCATTTCAGTCTATCACGCATCCATCACAGGGGCGTAGCCAAAGGGGGGGGTTAGGGGGTCATAAACCCCCCTCCATGAGGAATTTTTTACCATACAAAATGTATATTCTTCACTACATTATCACACCCACGTATACATATATATGAGTTGTAGTAGTCGTAACCCCCCCCCATGAAAAATTTCTGGCTACGCCCCTGATCCATCATCCAAACAATCCACAGCCGCAGTTTCCACCCACAACCTCATTCTTCACAACTCTTCATTTTGAGCAGTTTATACATACATACAAAGACACACACACACACACATATATATATATATACACTCATGTCCATAAATTAAGGATAATTCAGAATCACACAGAAATTGATCTCTAAAATAAAAATTTCACCTGTGGAATGGTCACACACATCTTGAAGAAGAATATGCAAATTACAGGAAACCACCAGATGGCGTGGATGGTACGTCACAATGACGAGAGTGTAAGAGAGGGGTATATTAAGGAATGGTGGCAAAGAAGTAAAATTGTTCACAAGCGCTGTGAAAGCCTTTCAGTGCAAAAACCGCATAGTTATGGCACAAAGGAGGCATTTGGATGATGTTTTACGTGGCAGAATTATCGGACGACTGGAATGTGGACGTACCCAGCTGGAAGTATCCGAGGAACTTGGAATCGCCCAGAGTGTCATCTCCAGGCTTTGGCAACGATTCCAAGATGATGGTAATGTGAGTAGACGTTACAGCACAGGTCGCCCCCGAGTTACAACGCCGAATGAGGACCGCTATTTAGCAGTTACTGCCAAAAGAAACAGACGGAGTACAGCATCAGACCTGTCTCGTCAGCTCTCTTCAGCTACCGGTACGACAGTTTCAAGGCAGACCGTGTACAGACGCTTAGGGCACATTGGTCTATATGCTCGTAGGCCTGTCAGATGTGTTCCACTTACCGCAACTCACTGTCGCCTGCGATTAACCTGGAGTAGAGAGCATGCATTGTGGACACCGCAACAGTGGTCTTGTGTGATGTTTTCCGACGAGTCCAGGTTTAGTTTGGAGTCTGATTCTCGCCGGACATTCATCTGGAGAGCGCCAGGTACCCGTTACCACCAAGAGAACACCATTGAAAGACACCGTTACGGTGGTGCAGGATGGCTCGTTTGGGGAGGAATTATTCTTGGTTCCAGAACTGACCTGCATGTTCAGAGTGTAACGATGACAGGCCACATCTATCGGGATGTCATTCTGGAACAACATGTACGTTTGTTTCGGGGCGCCATGGGTGCTGAATTTGTGTTTATGGATGACAATGCCCGTCCTCACCGTGCAAACATTGTAGACGAATGCCTTCAATCGGAGGATATCACCCGTATGCATTGGCCAGCATACTCACCGGACTTGAATCCAATAGAGCATGTGTGGGATATGCTTGGCCGACGAATTGCAGCCCGTCAACCCCCTCCCACCTGTCTACCGGAACTTCGGAGTGCATTGCTTGATGAGTGGTGTAATATTCCCCAAGATCAGATTCATCATTTGATACTCAGCATGCCTAGCCGTTGTCAGGCCTGTATTGCATCGTCCGGGAGACATACTCCGTATTAACCATCCTACTAACCATGTTATACTGTTTTTTGTAAATACGTTCTTTTTTGAAATTTGGTCAAGGGAGTAAAACTTGCAATTTTTATTAATTATGTCAAACATATAGCATCTTTTTTGCTCTTTACTTTTTGTTTAATAAATAGACTTTACAAATAAGTCAAATTTGTTTTGCTTCTTTCTCTTTCTTTGCCTGAACTTCATTATCCTTAATTTATGGACATGAGTGTATATACAGGGTGTCCCATAATTATTGATACAAAATTTAAGGGGAGATAGAGCACATAATAAGGAATCAGAATCACATAGCAGTGTGGGGTCAAAAGCACAGTTTACTCTTACCTGTTAATCACTTTGGGAAAAGTGTTGAAGTGTTTACAGGGGTCTGATTAGGTCTGATTAGGTCCTTCACAAAATATTTTATTCTAAAAACGGACCCTTCAAGATGTTTTTCATTTGAAAAACCGACCTTTCACAAAATTCTTCCTGTGCTAAACTGCTGCCCTTTCACAAATATGTGTTTATATAATTTATATTTGCAAATATAACGAATCTTCCCAACAAATACTGATGCATAGACAATGCTTGGCCGGTTTACATATGTAGTTTGTTTTAATAGGACTCTATATATTGACTGACCTAAAATGGACCTTTAATTTAATACTAAATTTAAATTTGTAAATTTGTATATTTTATAATAATTCACGAAAACAAGACCCTATTTTGAGAAATTCACAAACACAGGACCCTGGCTAGTCAAATCTGATTGAACGCCAATTTCAGATTCACAAAATTACGAGTAATGTTTTCATAATTTCCCCAAACCAGGACCCTGTCTGAAAAGTCTGGACAGACCTCTGGTTCGTATAATTTCTTAACCACGTGTCATAAACAATAGGCTCGTTTCCAAAATTATCATTCATGAAATAAAACAAATTTTTAAATTATCAGTTTTAGTCATGCGTTTTCTAAGAAAAATATATTAGCGTTTGATGAACAATGTTCGGAAAGTGCACTATTATTCGAGCATTTGTTCCAAAGTGATTATTAACAGCTGCATGTAGATGGTGTTTTCGACCGCACATTGCTCTGGGATTCTTATTCCTTAATATGTGACTACCTCTCCTCATATTTTGTTCCAATATTTATGGGACACCTTGTACAAATATATATACATATATATATATATATATATATATATATATATATATATATATATATATATATATATATATATAACTAACAAGTAAAACACAAAACATACTACAAATAAGACATATCTCGCATAAAAGTAACAGCTATTATCAAGAATTAGAAACCAGATTTTGAATCCAAAAAAAAGTGCAAGAATTATTGTGATAGTATAATGGAACCGAAATTATAACCACTGTCACCATCTTCAGGGGCCACAAACAATGGATTATAATTTACAGTAAACCAAATAGTAGGGTTTCGGTTGTGTGGCATATCAGAAGAGATATTAACTGCACACATCTGGGCCCTACCCTACTATATAAAGGAAAGAAGAAATCAAAAAGATAACAAAAATTAGAAAGATAATTTTACATACCATACCTTGAGCACATGGAAATTTTATTTTGAACAGTTGATATGTGTTGCCAATGCTAAGAATTGTAAAAAGTGAAAAATGGTGTTGCCATATATATATATATATGGGTGCAAATTCGGATCCAAATATTTAGTGCCACCTACAAAAGTTCGGTGGCACGTGTCCCCAAACTTGTCACATCTTTCATATTCGCCGAAACAAATGTAATTTTCAGCCGCACGCACCTATGTTTTGGTCACCCCGTGTGAAAGTGCGATCCCTTATTTGCATACCTCATATATGTAGATATATTTAAATAGAGAAATAATTCATTTTTTAGAATGTAGGGGGTTAGTTAGATTTATTTTCCATATATATTTTTGTACGAATATTTAATCTGGCATTCATTTTTCAGTATTACATTAACTATTTCATTAAAACATTAAATAAATCATGTAATATTCTTAAAATGAGATTGCTAGAGCTGTAAATGTATGAAAATTAAGTTATGCATTTTCAAATTAATGATATTAGAAGCTTATGAAATTTGCTTTTATTTAGCATATTGCAATTAAAGTTTCCCAAGTTATTCGATCTGTATGTAATTTAATATGTAATACAAGATTATCTGAATTGTAAAAATAATGAGGACGCACTGACAAATTTATAAATTACATTAATATATTCAAGCATCACATGAATTTATTATCAGGACTGATGATAAATTGTTATAGAAATAATTTATAACTTCCTGAAGGAATAAATTTTCACTTTCTGTAGGTTTGTTTGAATTATTTTTAAATCATGTTACATTGATATTTTTAAAATGAATCATAATTTATAAAAATTAAAAATATATATTTAAAATGAAAATGCTTGTAAAACGTAAATGAATAATTACGAGCATTTGAGAAACAGATCATGTGAAAGGAAGGAATAGATCAGTCAAACTCTTTCAAATATTAAAGAATTATGTATCATTATTATTATTGTTTACATTTTATTATTGTTATTTTTATTATCTACTATTTGCGAATTTGAAAAAATTCATAGGGTCGTAACTGATGAGAACAAAGTATGTTTATACAGGGTGTATCTAAATTTTTCCAACAAAATATTACGGGAGATAGGGACATAATAAGGAATCAGATTCACATACAATGCGGGGTCAAAAACGTTGTCTTCATGTAGCTGTTAATAATCCCATTAGGAAAAGTATTTAAGTGTTTGCCAAATTTTTTAAGCAAGTTTCGCATGTAATAGGCTCTTCTCCAAAAATCCCATCCAAGAAATAAAGTAGACTTTTTAAACTACGAATTTTACTCTCATGTTTTCTGAGAAAAATGTGTTACTTTTTGACAATGTTCGGAAAGTTCACTGTTGTTTCAGCACCCGTTCTAAAGTGATTATTAACAGCTACATGAAGACAACGTTTTTGATATTTGATTCTCATTCCTTATTATGTGCCCTATCTCCGCTAATATTTTGTTGAAACAATTTAGATACACCCTGTATATACAGGGCAATTCTTAATTCATCATCAATATTTAGTAGGAAGGTAGGGAAAAGAAGACAATTTCACATAGGAAAGCATTGGCGCAAACGAACGCATCATGATGTAGGGGGCGCTATATGTCAACAACTCCCATTCACACGCTGTAGGATAGCTGTGTTAAAATAAACTTCACTAGTAACAGGGGTTCCGTAAATTATGTTTTTCATCAACCGCAGCCTACGGACACCCCCAAAGCCTCAAAAATATAACGGTCGATCCGTCTTAGCGGCCTGTTTTGTTAAGAAGGGCTCAAGACTGTGTCACGCATCTGTATTAAAGCAAAAGCTTTGATTTGATCTTGAGTTGTGAAGATAAATATATGTTGACTTAAACCCCTTTTCAATTCGTCTCGAAGAGAAAAAATCACGTCAGAGGATCGCTTATCAGCGGTCTTACAGAAATTACGAAAACAAGTAATTTTTTTTCATTCTAGCAATGAAAGTTGACATTCAAATTCGTGTATAGCCCCTGATAATCTTTTTTTAAAGATATCTCTGAGACGTTTTATGATGAAAGGCTGAAATTTGCACATCAACTTATACGTGCACTTGGCACTTGTTACTAATTGGGAATTTTTTGTACGGTAGTCATACATAAAAATTTTATAACTTTTTGAAAATTAACGATAGGACATTTTTCTCAACTTAGTCTTTTTCACTACCTCATTTTGGACATTTTTTCAATTTACATTGCTCACTTATCTCTAATAGATAAAGAATTAAAGCGAGTTAACACCTTTTGGGACACCATGTAAATTATCGCGATACGCTATAAAGTGAATTCAAGATTTGGCAGTTGCATTTGAAGTCATTTTAAAGGTACCAAATAATTAAAAAATTCAGAATATACTTGCTCACAAAAAATCATTGAAAATAAATACACAAAAAACTATTGAGCTTTTAAAAGTATTTTCATCAGTTTTGTAAACCAACTTCAATGCAAAAATGAATAAATAGCACATGAAAAGAAGATGGAAAATAATGTTTGAATTTTTAAATGATTTTCAGTAAATCTGATCCTTTAGAAAACAAAGTTTTGAAAACTGTTACTGAAGGACACATTTAAATGCATGCAAGTAAAGGAGAAACGAATCGATATTTAAAATGAATCGACAAAAGGGTGTTCAGGAAAGTGGATATCGATTTATTTGATTAAGGAAATATTTTTATTCCTGAAACCTTGACATTTTAGAAATTTTGGATAAACTGCTGTGCTGGATTTATTTACAAATTTCATCAATAATTACTCAGTTTTTAAAAGTTTATTGAATTAACATGTTACTGTCAATACCTAAAAAATTCAAAGGAAAATTTAAAAAATAAAAAAGGTCAGACATATTTCAACATTAACCCTTTGAAGCGCAACCATTTACCAATGCTGAAAAAAAGGCATCCGTTGCCATCACTCGATTTAACTACCAGCAGAATGGCGGTCGATCGAATCGCCCACCACGTGACATAAATAGAGACATTTTTGACACAGCTGGCTGCGCAGCGCCGCACAGCCAGCTCTTACATGGCAACAGCTGCCTTTTTTCAGCATCGGGCAGTCTATATCCAGTTGTTCTTCTATGTCAATGTATTTCCATCGCATTCTCCAGTTTTCATTTAGATGCCAGCCAGCACTGTTAAAAATGATTCTGACATCCATTTACAGACAATGGACAAATTTACGGGAAATTATGACCTAAATAGAACAGGATTCTGGTGTAACTATGTCCTCCTTAATTATTTTATTGATATCAAATTTATTCTTCGTGAATTAAATCAATCAAAATGTCAGAGTTGTGTCTTCACTGCGAGGACACCGCTCGTTAACCCTTTGAGGCGCAACCGTTTCCCAATGCTGAAAAAAGGGCAGCCGTTGCCATCACTCGACTTAACTACCAGCAGCATGGCGGACGATCGAAACGTTCATCGCGTGCCATAGATCAAGAGACCCTTTTTTGACGCAGCTGGTTGTGCGGCACAGCCAGCTGTGTCAAAAATGTCACTATTTATTTCACGCGACGGGTGATTCGATCGACCGCCCTGCTGCTGGTAGTTAAGTCGAGTGATGGCAACGGCTGCCCTTTTTTCAGCATTGGGCAATCTACCCAGCTGTTCTCGCATTCTTCTATTTTTCAGCAGATGTCAGTGCTGTTAAAAATAATCGTGACATTTTTTTAGGGGGAAATGACGTGCTAAAAAGTAAAGGATTCTCATGGAGCTATGTCACCCGCAACTATTTTCGTAGAAATCAAATCTATACTTCGTGACTGGCAACAGTCAAAACGTCAGAGCTTGGTGTTCCCAGAGCAGGAACACTGCGCGTTAAAGGGTTAAGAAACATTTTAGAATATTTTCAAATAATAAATCCTCCTTCATTATCAAAATATTTTAAAAAATCGCAAAAAATGGCCTTATTTAAAATGAGCGTGCTTTTAGAAGATCTCAGAATTAACTTTCACAGTCACAGTCTTCTCCTAACTATTTTGAAAGAAACATTTTTCAGTTTACCACCGTGCACAATTAATGCAAAAGTCTCGTTTTCCTCTTGGCAAATGGAATCCCGGTTCGCATAGCTGGCTCAATTCAAATGCGACCGATCGTATCCCATGTACGTGTGCCTAGGAATCATATTAAAGATATTCTGCTGCTTAAAATTCAGAATTTAACGGCATTTCTGGCTGCATTACCGCTGACAGTAATTACTCTTATCCTAAAATGTGAGAAACAAGTCCAATTGAGATCGCGAAGTGCATTGCTGGAATAAATTTGGTCATAAATATAAGTGTAATTGGATATTCGAAAGGATTTTTACCACTAGAAACTTGAATTATTTTGAATTAGGGGATGAAAGTTGCGATTGCGCAAAATAAAGTGCATAGTACTTGCTGACTGGGAATAGCTGCAATTATTAATGACAGCCATTCTCTTTCGCGAGTGACATAAATGTATTCAGCGATTTTTGAAAATAAATTATATAAAAATGAGCATTTCGCAAAATGATAGAGATTAGGACACTTGATATACGTCTTATCACAGATGTATTTTGAGAAACGTTTTATGAAACACTCTATATCTTAAGAGTCTTCAGTCTGTACTTTGCTCCACCGTGTAAAGTACTTCGAAATTTTAAAGACGTGAATAAAGTAAAATCGTACGAAACATCCCATGTAGCCTTGTGACATTGCAACATGTATGCATATTTGTCACACCGTGACTTCCTCTCTTATATTGATTGCATGGTGACGTCGCAACAACGGACAAATGTTCGCCAGGGGCAGTTTTTTTTTATGATGTTACATGATGACCATCATGGGTGTCATAATGACATACAAGGGCGTATCCGCAAAACACCGCAACGTCATATGCTTGACACAAACGGACGTCACAGAAGTCGTGCATTTAAACCACATTTGTGATGTGAAGAACATAACGAAACGTAACGTCGTCACAACGTCACAGCCAACATTGCTGTATGAGATGTGATACGTTTGTCGTGATGTGTTCGTCTCACACAGACTGTGGCGACGGACAAATGACTGTGGTAGTTTTTGTGACGTCACATTAGGGACCTACACTTAGTGAGAAATTACACTGCGACCTCACTCTGCAACGTCATATGTTTGACACGAAGAGACATCACAGATGGCATGCATAAACATCACATTTCCGAAGTGACGAACATTACGAAATATAATGTCACGACAACGTCACTGCCAATATGAATACTGTGTGGGATATAGATTAAAAAACAGAAATGCATTATTTGTATCTAGATTGATGTATAGTAAGTGAATCACAAAAAAAAGAAGCACGCTTTAAATTATCTTCCATCAAGAATAATTTAGAAAATCATTTCGTGTGATCTAAAAAAAAGCTATACTAAAGTACTTGTGTTTGGTAGGTACTAAACACAACAATTTAAATAAGGTGTGTTTTTCAACTCGTTCAGCATAAAACATACTAATTTGTTTCTATTTATTTCAAACAAAACAGTGTACCAGTGAGATGCATTTCAAACATTTTCCCGTTATAGGTGTAAGTGTGTAGGGATTATTACACGCCTCTGTAAAAAAAAAAAAAAAAAAAAAATCATAAATATGCCCACGGCCGTAGTCAGGAGAGGGATCATGGGATTTGATCCCCTCCTTCCCGAAATTTTAGTCAGTTCATTAGTAGTTTCGTATCTGCGTTGACTCTGGAGATCAGCTATAAAAAATTGAAAAAACTAAATTATAAAAAATGTAATGCTACAAGGCGAAAAATTTTAGCGTTACATATCCTTCCCCCCCCCCCCCGAAATGCTGCATATCCTCCCCGATTTTTTTTTTTTTTCTCTTTTGGGCTACGATCTTGCTGCCCACAATTTCAATGGGTTATATTCTACAGCACATACAAATATTCGACAGAATTGTTGCAAATTCTGAGTAGAAATAAAAAGTAAAAAGCCAACATAAATATATTTAATAAGAGACATCAAACGGCTCTTTTCAGTGTCTGAGAATCTGAGACACTTCATTGATGCTGAAGGGAGTTAAAAGCCAAAATTATTAGTTTTAGTAAAAATCTTATGCAAGCAAAATCAACCTAACTGCATAGTTTAATGCGTTAAATCCGTATCACCTCTGTTTTCATTTTTTAAATGTTCGTACCTTGCAACGTACGACACATTTGAATTTTTGCGTCATTACACTGATATATATATATATTCTGACACACGAATATAACATGTATAGAAATAGAAGTCTACGCTATTTCTCTTGTTGGTGAGCTGACTGCACGCTACTGGGAATTATATGTTGTTTCTACCATACTCAGCCGAACTAAGCTTAAACGTAGGACAGGTTTTGACAAATTGCCACATTTGATATTAAAAAAAAATGATTTTGGTTAAGTAAAACAAATTGATGTTGTGACAGGTGAAGGCCCTTTTTATGTAAACGCATCATTTTTATCTGATTTAGGTTATTTCGAAAACGTTTTTCCAATAGAAAGCGACGTCATCATGACGCATATC
This sequence comes from Cheiracanthium punctorium, assembly GCA_038373885.1. Lineage (NCBI taxonomy): Eukaryota > Metazoa > Arthropoda > Arachnida > Araneae > Cheiracanthiidae > Cheiracanthium > Cheiracanthium punctorium. The sequence continues at coordinate 219,716 of JAWZYV010015792.1, forward strand.
ACGCGAGAGTATGACTGCATGAACGGAAATATATGCTTGTGAATTTCTTTTTAAATGCGAAAGTTAACGGAACGAAAGCTTTCGATCAAAGCAGCTGCTATTATGTACTTTCATAATGGAAGGACGTTGTTAAATGTGATAGCTTTTAAGGAATGTTAGTTTGTTTAAAGTCATACATGACAGGTGACATTATATACATTCATACATGACAGGCAAGAATGTTTGTACTAAAAGTAACAGTTTACTGTGTATGTGGAAAAGTGTTGGAAAACACATCATGATTAATTCGCTTAGAATGGTTGACTTGTCTTTTTAATAAAAGTAAATGGTACAAAACATTGTAACGAACATAAACATATAAACCTGTATATAATTCAAACAGAAATACAATTTTAATTCTTCGTATATTCGTTATTAGGCAAAGAAATTTACGAAAACGCACGTGCACATAGATTTATTCAAAAAAGAAAATTAAATACCTTAACAGTTTCACTGGCAGATCCATCACTTTAGAAAAGTACTTTTCTAAATAATTCTATAACTGCATAATTACTTATCACTTTTAAGCTTAAGAAAGTTATTATTTTTTTTCCCAGTTCTACCTCAAAGATCGGATATCTTAACAGATTTTTCATTACATTTTAATTATAATGATTTAAATTCTAACCATGTTACATTGAATGAGAAGTCTTTTAATTTATCTGATTTCTTACATAGTTAGTGAAAAATTGCGCATAATTTTTTACGGAACAATTGAAGTACGAGAAGATTTAATTTAAAGTCATTCAGATAAAGAATTCACTTAGAGGCTCTGTCTGACAATTAAACTTCAAACTCTTGATAATTTTCAATTGTTCTCTTAAATCTTTTTTTAATGACTTAACACTATTAACTTTAACGAAAGTTTTGATATCAGCTCTTTATTAGAATTCTGGCATTTATTTTTTACACGTAAAATATGTCGGCATGTAATTTAGTGACAAGAGCTGATGAATGTGAGCAAGAAATAAACTTGTAAAAGCTCTAAAGTCTCTAATTCGGTGTTATAGTGATGGTAAATGTCATCTAAAAAGGTATACTATTTTCCTCGCATTTATACATTTTGAATTTTAATATTATTATCTGAGTCTAAAGGGATATGTTGCTCATAAAATATGTCTTGTTTGCAATATTCTCATCTTGAAACGATTCCATGTGCTTGTTTCTTATCTGGAATTTTAAGAAAAATTAGGAGGCACTGAAATGAATCAATCTTTCTACAGCTGGGTCTCAAAAAATGTAAGTCGCACAATTTCACCCATCGACTCTCTATATGAAAGATCTGGAATTGCTACTTGGTGAATCAGAGGCATTTAGAAAAACAACAACGGCGATTTAGATTCGTTCAATAAGACATCTATAAGCTGCTGTGTTCATTCTTTTTCTGTTGTTATCGCCCTTCTGTCTGATTCTTAACAAAGACATATAGGCCAGACATATAAATATACGTTGTATTTTTAAAGTACAATTCCAATGAAAACGAAATTTAATAGAAATATTTTTAGATTGGCAACTTAAAGCATAACTTTGGATGCTGGGCCTGTATATCGATGTTACATTCAAACTAGCTGTGCCCACTGTCTATTGCTACACACTCTACCTACAAAGAAGAATAGAATCATAAGAAAAATGTGTTTCAGAACTTGCATTCTTTTTTTGTAAATAAGACTTTCATCATCTTTAAGCCAATATCAATCGCTGATTGCTATTGGAGATGTACCTGTCTGAGCTGAAGAAATAGTCACGACGACTATAATCTAAGGCATACAATTTCTCCCTCGTCCTAGAGACAGCTCAAACTATGAAGCTGTGCAGTCAACATGTCTTTCGACTTGGATGATAGTATTCTGGAATCGTTGTGCTCCCACTCTAGACTTACTGCTATGACATGCTTGCCAACAGGGTCTGGTTCGTGCATGGAAGAAGAAAGGATAGTGGTCTGGACAGTGAGGGAGCATAAACTAATCATATTCTCCCTGAAATAAGGCACTATTTGGCCGCAGACTGACAATTTCCAGAAATATGAGGGAAAGTGAAAACACTGAAGATGAATGCTTTAGTCAGTTTATGACTCGATCATGAACATCAGCAGTAGCACTTCTTCCAAATTTGTGGTCGCGACCCCCGGAGGGGTCGCGAGAAAATTTTTGGGGGTCGCCAAATTCAAAGAGATTCAAATTTATGAAAAATCTACAATTATTCATTTCAAAGAACGGAAATAATACAATAGAAGAAACTCACAATTATTATTTTACGATTGCGATATTCGCGATCGCTATCACGGGGCTTCAGAACCACGTTATCATGTGTATTGATCTGCAAATTGATCATGCGTAGTGATCATGCATAGTGATCTTCAAAACTATGTTCCATTAAAACAAAACATCGATCTAGATTGGATCCAGAGGATGACTTACGACTTGCGATTTCCAATACAGATCCGAACATAGAAGCAATCATGAGCTCTTTGCAAGCACATATTTCACATTGACTTATGATGTAATGTTTTTTAAAAGTATTTTTCATTACAAAATATTTATATCCATATGTATAAATAAAGCTTGTTTCCTAAAATTATGTGTTGATTCATTAACTGATTTTTATGATGTTACAACTTTTATAACATTTTTAAGGTGGTTTATAAGTTTGGTGCACTATTTTAAAAACGCGTTATTTCAATCGATGACGTCACGACACTCTTTTAAAAACACCCTGTAAGAGCAACTCCCAGAAAGAATTTCAATGTAACTTTGTTGTCAATTAATCAAAATGTCTACTGTCTTTCCAGGGGTCGCGACGAAATTTTACTCAAAATAGGGGTCGCGACAAAATTTTACACAAATTAGGGGGTCGCAGATGAAAATAGTTTGCGCACCACTGGTCTAGATCATTGTTCGGAGAAAAGACGAAAAATGATAATCTTAGCTCCGATTCTATCGCGATTAAAATTTAACACAAACTGAAAATTACCTGATCAGTGACTAAAATTTAGAAGAAGCAGAAAGTAATATACAAATGCAGACTGCAAATGAAAAAAACAGTCTGTATATTTTGTTTCTTTCTTTCAGGAAGAAGTACAAAGTATTCCTACCTACTTGGTGAATATAAGTCGAAATGCTAATCCTTTGCATGTTTCAGTGTATTATACCCTTCATGAAAATTTCGAATGCCTTAAATGCCACCTAAACGCTACTTCAGCTTAAACGAATATAAGTAACATAAGTAACATAGCTCGATAATTTATAACAATGCGAAAGAGAGAAAATAAAGTCGTTTAAAGGTTGACTTAAACAGACTTCGAAGTCTTAAAACTTCTCGTTCATCCATAAATTCATGAAATAAATTTTGAAAGGCAAGTAAAGGATGGGATATGCTTTCATGAATCTACTATTTTAAACAAAACTTTGATTTAAAAATGTATTTTGTACGTTTCGTTCGCTATTGCATTGTTCATCGGCCAGTTAGAGCAAAAGCAAAGCTTTTTGTTATTAGATAAATAACATGATACTCTGTGTGTGACAAGTTACATTTCTTACAAAATGTTACTTTCCACGATTACTGCTGAACTATAAGTGTGTCAAGACATTACCACTAATGTTGTTTTCTGATTTATGGCTTATTATATCACTTAAATGGGGAAAGAATCCAGTGGCAGCGACATTCATGCATCATTTCTGCTGGCAGAAAAACTGCAGAACGAAAGAGAAAGCTATAGATTGCTGCAGTTTGGTTTTAAAGACACAGTTTAATAAAGAGTTCTAGTCAACACGGGTGTAGTTCTATTGCTTTAGCTCTAATTTGCAAGATATATAAAATCCGATGTGATTTAACTAATGAGATTAGATTAAAATGCAATCCTTAGAAAAATTTCCGGTGTTGAAAACAATAAGTGAAAAAATTAATTACAACAAGATACGCCTGAAAAAAATCTGCTTTAATTCGACCAAAAATTGTCTCGACCAAAATTTGGTTCGATCAAAAATTGTTGAGAGAGAAAAAATACAAAATAAATGAAAAATACGAGACGCATGCCTAAAATGCAATTAGCAATTAATTAGCTGTAAACGTACGCTATTCTAAAATTCCATTCAAAAATACAGAAAGAATGTATTATAATTTAAAAATTGTCTCTGGAAAAAATATTCGGCTGTACGGACCATTTCCCATACTGACTTCAAAAATATAATAGATTATTATCTGAAACAGACTAAATAATTCTGTTCATGACTGCTCAGTAAGAGCTATGGATTTCAATAGTTAAGCTTTAAAGACCACCATTTAATAAACAGTTCTACTCAACATTGGGGTAGTTTCACTAATGTAATTTTTCTTGTCAGGATGTATAAAATCCGATGAAATTCAAATAGTAAGATAAAATTAATAGATTATTGTCTGAAACAGACTAAATAATTCTGTTCATGACTGCTCAGTAAGAGCTAAGGATTGCTATAGTTAAGCTTTAAAGACCACCATTTAATAAACAGTTCTACTCAACATAGGGGTAGTTTCACTAATGTAATTTTTCTTGTCAGGATGTATAAAATCCGATGAAAGTCAAATAGTAAGATAAAATTAAAGTACAATCCTTAGAAAAAATTGTGAAGACAATAAGTGGAAAAATAATTAGAGTTATACATTAGATGATCTGCTTTAGTTCGACCAAAAATGGTCCATGAAAAAAGGAAAAATAAAAAAAAAAAAAAAAAAAAGTATGCCTAAAATAAAAATATGCTTTAATTAGCAGTAAAAGTATAATGCATTCTAATATTCAATCCAAAACTAGAGAAAGAATGTTCGATAAATTAAAATTCTCCCTTAATAAATAGAGTGTAGGGACCATTTCCTATACTTGCTTCAAAAACATAATAAATTATTACGTGAAGCAGACTAAATCATTCTCTTTACGACTGTTCAGCAACTGCTCTGGAATTTTTACGCAAGCTAAATTATAAAATGCACCCTGTTTCTGTTTTAAAATTTATATAATATTTTATCTTTCCTGCACTTAAATCAAAGTATAAGGGGAAATGCATACAAAAAGCATTTGGGGGAGGGGAAAAAAGCCCAGCAATATTTTATAAAATCTCTGACAAAAAAAGATTTATCCTGTCTAAAACAAGTAAACATTATTTTGGCACCGTACGTGATTTTACGTTTTCATATATAAGCAGTACTATAACTTCCATAGGGAATCGTAAATTTTCAATTTTTCGTTTGTGAGTTTTTTCCCATTTCTATGGTGGCGGCTTTCACCGCGTGTTATCAATAAACGGAGTATTTACTATTTTTCCAGAAATCCCATCGCTGCAACCTATATTTGAATTTCGAGAAAGAAAATTGTAGAAAACAGCTTATTCTGAGCCTTGCCCTATCAGTTGCTAAATAGATATTTTCTCGTTTTAGTTATGATGATATTTTTGTTCTTTTGCCAGATGCTTAAAGGGAAATGCATGAGTGAATCAGCTATGTTTTCTAAAAGTAAATAAAATTTTATGGTAAGTGAAAAAAAAATTAAATAAGAAATAGAAAAATAAACGGTTTTGGATTCTGTTAACATTTCGAAAAATGAAAATGAGGTGTATTATCATTATGACTCAAATTTAAGAGGTTCTCTCCCCCCCCCCTGTAAATAAGGTTTGGAATTGAGCATTATATCAAAGCATGCATTTTAAACGTTCAAAACGTTATGGTCTAAGTATAAAATAGAGTTCAAAGAACAAAATAATGCGTTACAACCTCTAAGATGAATCAAGTGTTTATTTTATCTGGATGGTGTATTACTTTTAAAGTGTGTACAAATGAAATCTTTTAAAAAGAAGTTTATAAAGTAATTTTTCTTAAAATAGGTTTTCAGTAAGATTAACTATCAAATCTGTAGGGTTCAGCCTACATATATGTCTTTATACGGAAATGTAAATATTTTTAAATGTATATGGTTGAACTGTCGTGATGAATATTGATTACATTGCGAAGAAATAGTTTTTACAATTAAAATATTACTGTTTCGAAATTCCTTGTGTAAAATATCGTGTGTATTCAAACAAAACCAAGTTTTCACCTTAAAGAAATTTAAGTTTTTACGAGGAGTTTTATAATTGCTTGAGACATACATTGATGCTTAATGTTTTTGGGTCAGAAATGTTACATGAGAGCATTTTTCTAAGAACGGTGCTTTGGGCTGAAGACTAGTTAAGGGATTCTAACGCGTAATTATATGACATCAGGTGAAAAAGTGGTGAGCAAAGGAAGGGAAAAAAACGAGCAAAAGTGAGAGACACACATAAACGAAGGACTACGAAAGAGAACTTAAACGTGATATATCACTACATTCAACTTTATCTTATTGTTAATTAATACTATTTACACTGAAAAATAACATAAATTTCACATGCAATGTCCTTTTATCAATGAATTACATTACTTTGATGAAAAAAAAGAAAATGGAAATATTTAAGCACTTCAATTTCGTTTTACTTCTACTACTACTTTCTCAAAAAATAATTTAAAATCGGAAATTCATAAAAAGGATAAAAGTTTTGCGATAAGCAAGACCTGTCTAATTCTATTTTTTTTTTCAACTGAGAACATTTCTTTTGCGACGCGCATAAATAAAATGTACTTTTTTAGTACAGCGCATAAATGAGAGAATTATAATTATTTGCCTATGTTCTCCAGTCCAGGACAGCATAGAAAACGCATGTAAGTGAAAAACTTGAAGTGAAAAAAGAAAGCGCGTATATGTGAGAGATCATTGTATGATGTTTGAGTTTCAAATGTACGTTGAAGATCTTAGTTATGCTTTTAAGAAATCAGTCTTATCTATACCCTATAAATTATTATAGAGGCAGTCTAAAACTTGTAATTTATACAAGTAGCAGATTTATTTAACTTAAAATATTAATTTTCAGACTTTCGTCGAAAGATTATTTCGAAAAATCGTTAAGGGCACCCCTCAGACTTATTTTATCAAAATATCTATGAATATACGTATGACATTAATGAAATGAATTCTATGTGTTAAAAATTTGTATCATCCTTTATTCTAAATTTTGAACCATTTTCAGAGATCGCGTTTTTATCTCAAAATTATCTTAAAACGCATTTTTTTTCATTCTCAAAATTGTTCCATAACGCTTTGTCAGGAACCCGAGTATTCTCGCAGTACTTTTCAGAAGTTCTGCAGGTTTACCGAGTGCAACAAAAGTAAATAGTCTGCTCCCCTCTCAAGCCTCATTCTCGATTGAAATGTAATGCCCGCTAGAACCAGTCAGTGCCGCTGACGTCACCGAGCTATGGCCAGTCGTTTTCTTTGTATCGGCGTAGCCAGGGGGGGTATCGTGATATATCCCCCCCTGAAATTTTTGGATTAGTGGTCAATAGATTAATGTCGCACAGAAATTCCGTCTATTTATATGCATATAATTTCATATCCCCTCCCCCTCTTCTCGAAAAATTTTCCTGGCTATGCGCCTGCTTGTTTTTCATGAATGTATTGCTTGTTAAACAGTTTAAAAATGTATTTTTCCCGCTCTCTTCCATCTCTCCGACGATGCTATACCTATTAGATTATACTGCTTATGAAGTAAACAAAGTCTTGAACTGCCAACGATCTCCTCTTCATTTTAGATATTCTCATGTACATAGTATTATGTACTCTATAGAATACAGAATTCTTACTCTTTTATACTTTGAAAACTATTTATCGAACTTTAGATTTACGAAGAGCAAAATAGGCGTGGATTAGAGGACATGATGATTTTTGGAGTGAGTGCATAAAAAAAATCTTTCCTCAGTACGCGTTGTGAATTAATACAGTTATGTAATAACATGTTTTCCGATGGCTCAATCCAAAATAACATATTCGTTACTTCAGACATACTACTATAATTTCAAACAGAAAAAAGCCATCTTTAAATAAATTAGAAAAAATACTTTATTTGTCTCTTTTAAAAGGCACTTTAATTGATTCATATTGATACTTTCTATTGTTACAGCCAAAAAAATAATGTATTCGCCTTTCAATTTATTTATCATAAGTATAACAGGAAACATGCTTATGAAATACATGTATTAACTAACAATCAAGCAAACAGAAAAACATAATTTTCACAGTACTATAGCAAATGAATAAATTAATTCATAATAAATTTCTGAATAAATTGGTTTTAAAAAATCTTTATTTTTTGTAATAAATGCTATATTGTAAATTTGAAATGAATTTATTTTTTCAGATCTGTGAATTTAAAATGAAGCAATAATAATTTTATCAAGCTTAATTTTTGTAGTTTAGTTGACTTTTCTTTTTAGAACTTCGAAACAAAACATGATGAATTTTTTCTAGCAACATGTAAGCGCTGTTTTTATAATATAGTTAATATAACCATTATATATATAAATAATTCATTATAGTTGTTAAAGGTTTATAAATATTGATGAAAATTGGACAGAAAAAATTTGCATTCAGTGCAATTTAGATCACAAAATAAAGTTATACTGATGACCAATTTCCTTTCCAATCGAACATTTTACTTATACAGGCATGCAATATTTACTCCATTTTATCGGGAAAAGTAACATGTAATGCTTTCATTAGCTTTCATTTAGGAACAAGTACAAAGATTGCCTTTGTTCATTTAATCAAAGGGGTACACAGCTTTCTGTCGATGTGCAAGCTCTCTATAGAGGGCTTCTAATCAAATCTTAAGTGGGGCTCACAGTTTCTCCTAAGGAAACTTGGAAATGGAGTGATATATTTAATACATTATTTTTGTGGATAACTTCTATATGTAGAAAAAATATCATATTATTTTGGCCAGGGGGAAGTGAAATTTACCTAAGCAGTCTTTATAATTTTATGTATTAATAAGCAGAATTACAGGATTATTCGAAACGATAAAAAACTTATAAATTGCGAATAACATAGTAAGGTTTTTTACCAGAAATCTCACTTCATTTCGTTTATACTGTTTTAACAGTACAAATTTATTTCATCAACAAAATGTTCTATTGAATCAGCAATAATTTTGATAATTAAACTAAAGACTTTGTTGACCGATTGAAGCAAGCATTTGTACACCACTCTCCAATTTTTCCAGATGTTAGGAGAGATTGCTATATTTCCGACACAACTTTCATGTATAATATGTAGTTTTTCCGAAAGATTGTGTGTGTGTGTGAATATGGTGTAATACTTTTTAAGGTTCAACACTAGCTTTGTCATTATTCAATATTTTCTTGGAAACTACAGATAATATTTCTGAAACTGAGGAACGAAATTTTACTAATGCTTATATTTTGTTTGCATCTATACCAGTGAGAGCGTTTGAATTAAGTGGTTTCACAACTCAATCACAACACGTTAAAGGGTTAATACAATACAATTAGAACCAAAATTTTTCTTTCTAATTCCGCAAAACATTTTTGCATGTACACAAACAGTATTTTAAGGATAATTACACTAAAAACTGAACTCGTCCCCCTTTTTCCCCCACATGCTTTTTTTAATTCCTTCAGTGTCATGCGAATTCTTTCTGAAATTCGTATTTCTCGGTAAAAATTCCTCTTTGCGTTTTTCGCTTTACGGACTAGTCTCAAACAGCTTTACTAATTATTAACTGCTTGATAATATTCAGTCGAGAAAAACCTCTAAACCTAATTTTGTAACGATAATAATTTTTAAAAAATCTAATTCAACTCAATAACCACTCTAAAACTTCATTCTAGTATACTTCTACAAACAACTCGAAGCCCTTCAATTATAGTCGATTGATTTGAAAATTACATCCGTTTTATCTGAGGAAATGAAACAGCACAAGCGTCAAAGTAATTATCTCCTTATGAAATGCGAAGATTGCTTTCTTTGACTGAATTCCACCGGTGTGCAACAGCATTCAAATTCCGTATTCATAAATGTAACTCGACATTTAAAGACATGTATGATATTGTCACGAATTTGGGAGTGGTATGATCTTTAGGGATTTGTTTGAGGCTGGAATTCGTATTCTATGCGTAAAGTAATTAAAATTTTCATTTTTATGCAAGTGAATCGGTTAACTAAAACGCGAGAAAAGTACCTGTATGTGTGTATGTCTATGTTTACCATAAGATAACGTTTACTATGGCTGATTTCCATTTTGAGGACTAATTTTTAGCGGCAAATTTGGCAATATTTTTCTATAAAGTCGCTAAGTTTGGAGGCATTTGGCGCTATTTTATTAATCGGGTCTGCAATGTTTCCTTTCCTGCATTCGTAATACGTAATTGATGTACGCGACCAATTGGAAATGTCAAGGAACTGGAATGTTGTGATATTTAGTGGAAACTTCGGGAAAAATTTTAGGACGCGATAAAAATGAGAGAACACATCGCCACTAAGTTCAGTTTAGAGTCATTTCTTCTGCAGCAAGCTGCATTGAAAGCTGTGTTGTAGGGCTGCTTCTCTTCGTTTATTTTCCGAAACTAATTTTGAAAGCTGTTAGAGGAATTTTTCATTGTTGTTTACTAAGAAAAAGTTGAGAATTCAGCTGGAGATTTTTTCACTGAGTTTTAGATTGTGGACTGTTTTTATTGTATGGATACAGTATTCCAAGTTGCTTCTGTTATTGGCTGACTGTAATAAATCAAATTATTGTTTGCTAATTTCTGTGAATTATGTGCTGAAGATTGTTCGTCGAATTTGTAGAACTAATTTGTGATTTGTCCTGCTAACTGGACTCATTACTAGAACTTTCTATTTACACCGGATTTTAAGTTACGAACCCCGAGAACTGGGTAGAGTTTTTAAAACAATATATAAATGTCAAGATTCAATCAGATTGAATAAGTGATATAGAATAAAACGGAACTTAGAATAAATTATTTAGGGAACATTTTCCAAGTTCTCATACAAGGTGATTCCAAAATACCGTTTACGGATGATTAAAAAAACATTCAGGTTATGCTTTCAGTTGTAACTACCGCATGATATATTAACGAAGGCTTGAATTTGAATGTGAATGCTACAAGTTTGCCGGTTTGGTCGAGGGGGAAGACCATAAGCCTTTCGCGGCAACTGCAGAGTTTATTGGAAAAGAGAGAGAGAGAGCCTGTCCCGCATAGCATGAAGATCCCATGTAAATTAAGAGGGGGCACTATTTGACACAGGTTCCCGCATGAGAAACTCATGTGCCCGCTATAACTTTGTAACGTAGGCTTAATTATCGTTTAGTTAACTGTAAAGGAGCTGTTGAAAATTTATGAATATAACAAACACTTTTTATATCACGAAATATTTATTAACATGGTATATTGTGCTTTAATCTATATTATCGTATCAAACATACTAATACTACCTAGTATTTATACTAATACACTCTAACCTGGCTATTTCGAATAGCATGAGAAAGGAAAAAAATTCGAGATAAAAAGTTTCTAGTTATAGAGGCTTTAAAAGCTGTCAGTTAAAAGCGTTTTATTTGCTTTTGATGTAGAAAAATACAGCTGGATGATCGCAGAGTTATGTATTTTACGTACACCCATAGCACTTTTAAAAACATAAATATGTACCTCTATTAATAAAAATGAACTCTCTCCGTTTCTATTAGCTTTCTGAGTTTCCAAGATCTGCGAATCCCTCGTAGCAGAATTTACATAAGACCAACACTTAAGAAAAGTTGTTAAGAGTTCTACGGCCATCTTCATACTTAGCTGTTGTTTCTTTCTATGCATACCGATTGAAGTAAACGTATATCAAATGTATGTTCATTGTTGATATGAAAACTTTATATTTCTAATGCTCTCTGACTAGGCGCATGACGGTACCAGATCTTCCATATAGATTACCGTTGGGTTAAAATGAGCTGCTTCTATTTTATTGTGTCGCAGTAAGAGGAAAACCAACTTAACTGGAGGTATAAATAGAGTTCTGCACATGGATATGCATCTTTGTTGGAATAGTTTCAACATGGAGAATACAGAGCCGTGCGGCAGATTTTCTCAGTATGATGCAAGTCTTCAAAATGCCGCCTCTTCAGTATAAAGGGGGTAAGCGGTTCAACTACCCCCCCCCCCCGAAAAAATTAACATGAAATCCATTAATTTTTCATTTTTAACGAAAGGATTACATTTAATCTCATCCCCAGTTAAAGGAAATGTGTACGCCACAGCACCCCTTAAATGGTTCTTCCTTAAAATAAATGCTGATTATGATTTAAAAGAAAAACTACACAAAATGTACAAATGCTATATTTATTTTACTAACATTAACAATAAACTATTACAATTATACTCTTCCAACTTCAGCAAATTCGTGTATTAGGGATGTGTAGTCTAGAGTAGCAGCCAATGTTGACTCAATAGAAATTATTCACAGGTTTCTTAATTCTGTTTGGCTTATTGAACTTCTTAGATAATATTTGATTAATTATAATTTAGAAGAACTTCTTTCCGCACTAGCTACTGACACTGGGAGTGTTAGCAAAGTTCTTATTGCTATGACAGTATTTGGATTCAAAGAAATTAAATTATTTTTTTACAAATATTTTAAAACATCTAAAGGTTTCATTAAATATGGCAGCATTCTAGATACATCACGTAATTCTTCTTGTAGAGCACTTGCACTAATGTCAGATTCATTTTTGATCGAAAGCATTGACTGGAGATTGACACAGTTCTTTTCTAGCGTTTTGTCATCAATATCTTTGAGTTTTAATATATCATATAAAAAGAGAAAACTTTTGCTATGAGTTTCCAGAAGTGTGCATCGTTCATTTAGACAATTATATGCAATGTCCAGAATATTGTTTAAAAAGTTTACTTTAAATTTATTCTCCTCTATTAAAGGTTCGTCGACAGCTTTTTCATCAAATTGACGTTTTCTTCTTCTAGCTGTAACTTCAGTTTCTGTTCTGTTGGGAATTCGATATTGATTTCAATATTTTCTGCAATTTCATTTGCAACAATTTTCTCCTGATCATATACCATTTTCCTGTAATTTTTTTACCTTTTCTAGAGTTTCGGATAACATCCTTACACAATTTGATAAATTGGCCGTTACAGATTGCAATAGCTTTGAAACTGAGTTTATTTCAACTAAATGTCATGCCAAAGAATTACACAACATATAAACTTGTAATTTTTTGCTAACCCTATAGCTCTAACTTTCGTTTCTCCATCCCTGTGTTGACATCTTCTATTATTTCAATTAATGCGTCATAGATTTCGCAACGTTGGAATCGTAATGGTTTTAACGCATCAATTCTGCTTGATCATCTTGTGGCACTAAATGGCCTTAGAATTATTTGAGAAACATTGTTTTTAAGTACTTCCTAACGTTTCGTAGAACTAGAGAAAAAAAGTGTAAAGTTCTTATACTACAGAGAAAAAAGTTGTTGTTTCTGTAGAAGAAGACGCTGCATCATTCACAACAAGGTTTAAAGAATGGCATGCACAGGGCACATAAAACGCCCTTGGATATTTTTCAGTTATTCTGTTTTGAACACCCTTTCTTACTCCTTTCATATTAGAACCATTATCGTATCCTTGTCCTCTAAGCCACTTTAACTCAAAACCTAATTTCTCCAAATGTGTCAGAATAAGCTCTGTCAAACCCTCTCCGGTGGAATCACTAACTTCTAAAAAACCAATGAAAAATTCTTCAATTTCATATTTATTTGTTTGGAGTCAAAAGCAGCGACTCTTATTGTTAATGATAGTTGTTCAATATGGCTTACGTCTGGAGTACAATCGCGGTTATCGAAAAATATTTAGCTGTTTTCTTAATTTCGACAACCTTGTTTAAAACTGCAGATTCCATTAAATTTATCAACTTATATTGAATGTTATTACTTAAATAGGTACAGACCATTTATTAGATTCGCGTTGAACTCTTCTAATATGTTCTTCCATAACTGGTTGAAACTCGGAAAGCAATTCTACCAACTTTAAGAACTTTCCGTTATTAGACTGAAACAAATGTTCAGCTGTTCCATGAAAAGCTAAGCATTGTGATGCCAGCAGTCTATTGATACAATTATTTTTAAAACACCTCTCTAATGTTCAATTTCAAGGTCCATAATTTTGTGGTACTCAGCGTGGATAGTTTTTTCTGCTTTAATCGAATGTCTAGTTCTTGCCATGCTCTAAATGCATTTCTATATGGTTTGCAGACTTTTCGTGCATTGCGAGGGCTCGTGTAAAATTTCCCCAGTCAGAGTAGCCTTTTTTAGGCCAGCCACTACTAGCAGACGAATTTTCAAATAATAGACAACAAATGCTAGAAACAGAATAGATTAACCAACTTCTCTCAAAACTTTTAAATAATGCGAGGAAGAAATTTACGCCTTCCTTTGTTAATAGGAAATTCGATTTTTTAATTTGATGCGCACCCCTTTCAACCACTATTTGACGAGTTTCAGATGACATGCATAAAGCATTCCATAATGCAGAGTCAGAAGGTATTTCATGTAATATCTTCAGGCTGCCAGTGCTACCGAACTCTTGATTAACTTCTGAAGATGTTATATTTTGATTCTCTTCAACAACTTCTTCTATCTCAACCGGTATTGCAATAATTAGTTATGTCTCGTATAACTAATTGTTTCACCCAACATGTGTATGTTATATGATATAGACTAAAGACTAAATAAAAGAATTTGTTCCTTAATAAACCGTTTTACTTTCTGCTGTAAATTAGATTTTAGTACATAAGAATGAAGTACAGGAACTTCCTATACAATATTTGCCTTTCTGCATTTCTTTTCTGCAAAAGTTTTAATAATTTCACTAAAATCAATCCCCTCTAATATTTCGCTCTCAGTACTCATAATACTTAAATAATTCAACCTTTTATCGGTCATAGTACTCCTTCTGTCGTCTTTTATTAATTTTAACTTTGAGAAACTTCGTTCCCTACTTGTATTAGTCACCATCATAGTAAAAAAAAAAAAAATCCGCATGGCGATTTCAACATTGGGAAAGGCGGAAAGAAGATCTTGTACTAGTATGCAAATGATAATACAAAAGTGAAATGCTGAAAGTTGTCCTCTTCGAATCATAACTACTGGCCTCCTCTTCAGAATCATGAACAATGTACCCTATTCCTTTCTGCTCCTTCTGCTGATTTTCGGATAGTTTATATCGGTACATTTCTCGCAGAGTTGTTACTTCTTCCATTATGTAATATTTGAGATGCATGCTATCAAATATAAGGTCTTCCTTGTCGATGTCGTTTTTATAATAAGAAGCCAAATTTTCGCAATGCTGTGTTATCTCTTCCTCTTCCAAGTCGTGAATCCTCTCGAAAAACCCAAATTTTTTCGAATTATTTCATAAGCTTCTTAAGACGTTTTCTTAAGTTTGACGACAGACGTCAGACAAGATTTTAAGGGTTTTTTTTTTTTTTTTTTTTTTCCACAATAATAATTTTTTGAAGAACTTTTTTCGAGCTGAGGCCCCTGGCGACAGCCGGGTTTCCGTACGCGCTAAGACGGCATTGTATGTATGTGTAAATTTATTACGCTTAAATGAGTATGAAAAGGGTCGCATAAGGTAGACCTATTTTATGCAGCTCCTTGAGTGGGCGCCCATACTTAAGGGCGAAAATGAGCCCCCCCCCACCCCCTCAAGCTCTCAGAAAACGTATATACTACAGCAATTATTTATGTATTGTTGCAAGTGAATTTAACGTGGTTTTCGAGGCAAGACCACCGATCCCCCTCCCCCTTACGAACGACTTGGCAGATCTCTACAACATTCTTATGGCGCCATAGCCCTTGAATTGCGCTCCTCTGCTCGAGCAGATACACTATTACCTTTACAATTATTCCAGGATATTTACAATGAAGCTCGCAGTGTTGTAGCAGATTAAAATTGTAGGAGGGAAACTCAGTTAAATTTGCATAACTACTGTAGGACACTAGTCGTTGCCCTAGCTCTGTGAGCTATTTGAAACATAGAGAGTAACACGCACGTTAATTCTTTGAACCCTAGTTTGCGCCCTCTCCTGCTATTTCCTGCGGAGACGCTCGCAACCCTACTAGGTCCTGCGCCCATTTTTTCTAAGTTTAGGCTTTCTGTCGCCTGCGCCTGCTTCCCATCTCCGTCTTTCAGACTGTTGCCTTATTCTTTCTCAGTTTCGACGTTTTGTCATCCTCTATTTTTCTATAATCATCGCTCGGGATAGTACCACACCTTCCTACGTCACTACTTACGTACATTACTTTTTACGTACACCACCCACCTTCGTACGTCATTGTCCAGCGTGATTTTAAAAAGAAAATTACAAGATTTCTAACAGGCGACTGTAAATAATGCCGCCAGTTAATGACGGCAGCCAGGCAGCCGCAATGTTACTGGTGAAAGAAAAAATTAATATAAGTTTTCATAGCCGAGGCAAAGAAAAATGATAGTATGTAATCCAAAAATGAAAATAGCTATTTTAAAGCTACTTGAATTAATGTCTGTCCGATATACAACCCTATTTTAAAATATCCTCTGTTAGTCTCCTTATAATGAATTCAACGATAACAATTTTGCCGCCCCTAGCAAAGAGCGAAGGCAGATGGAAAATGAATCCATGAAGAATGAAACAGAAGAGACGCTCCCATGAACACATATTTAGACAAGATAAAATGGTCTTTCTGACAATGATGACATATTTCATGACAATTCTGAATTAGTATTCAAACTTTGCGCCTCGCAGAATTTTATTTATAAATCTGCCCATATCAAAGGTACGACTTTTTTCTCTGTCCCCCAACTTACAGCAATAAATGAATGTTAATTTTTTTTTTCAAATTTTACGTGTTATACAAGTAGATAATGGTTAATCCAGGACGACCGCCCCTTTGAAGTGCCGCCTGATGCAGCCGCCTCTCTGCATCATAGCACGGTACGGCCCTGGGAGAACATTGGAGCTACGGCAGATTACACGTGTACGGCTCACTTTAGCATACATTCCCCCATAGCAGTCCAGATGAAAGAACAGTCAAAATTCTTTTTGGTTTCATTCTTTGGAAATTAAAAGTTTCTTAGAAAAAATTACACGGTAGTTTCAGAGGTTAAAATAGCAGAGTTTTCTGTTAGAAGTATCCTTAACTAGAGCAGAAAGAACAACGTTAGTAAACACCAATGACAGTTAATGACGCAGACCGGTTTCGGTAAGAATGACTTTCCATCATGAGTGAAAGAATGATGATGGTCATACTTGCTGAAACCAGTCTGAGCTACTAAAACTCATTGATGTTTACTAAGGTTGTGTATAAATTGACTGCCTCTTAGTAATTCGATAATTATTTCTCAGAGTTCAATTTTAATATTATTTAGAACTATTATGTTTCCAGTCTTTTAAGGCATTTATTTTTTACTTTATTTATGTTTTATGCTTAAAAAATATAATGATGATAAAATGAATATAAATGTACATAAAATGGAATTAAAATATACTTTGCTTAGTCATCACTTGTAATCTACTTATATAATACGCTAACGTATGCGGTACCAAAATCGACGATATTTCTACGCTGCGAACGACAAGAGCTAGATGTAAACATTAGTGCAATAACAATAATACATGGGCAAAAATCCAAATTAACAGTTCAATGGCGTCAAATGGAGCAAATGTATGACGCAGTAGCTAGATTGAAAATAACAATAATGGATACACAAAAAGGCAAGATCTTTCGGACTTTTCCGCAGCTTTAAAATATCGAATTTAGAATACTTGGCTCATTAATCGCCCATCTAAAAAATGACACCATGCATTGGACTAAAGCACATTTTATCCATTTCCTCTTTCAACATAGGCTTTTATGATGACCCCCAAAATGTATAGCAACCCTAACCTAAATAAATTTAATGACAAATATAGTAAAACCTCGACACAACAATTCTTAAGGGACCCAATAAAATTATCGTTCTAGAGGGATGTATTGATACATCAAGGAGAGATTATAGTGTACGGAAAATCTGTGAAACCACAAAATTTTATCGTTACAGAGAGATTTATCGTTGTATGAAATATCGTAATAGCGAGATTTTACTGTACTGTTAAAACAAAGAAACATGACTTCGTTTAAATGAGTCCAGATATTTAGTCAACACTTCACTGAGTATAAAGAACAGTAAGGTATGGGGCGGCGAAGGTAGTCGCCTTGACGGCTAGTTTATGAAAACACCCCTAACATTAAATTAAAGCTTAATGCACCAGCACACTTAATGGGTATGATCTGTATCTATGTTCTTTCAAAATCTCATGTCAAAGTCTCTAAAGGTTGTTTATAAGAGGTAAAACATCCATTTACAAAATGAGTAATTAAAATTTGGATTTAATGGGTACAACTTCCAAATTTATTCCAAGGAAGAACTGATAAAGGAAAATAACATGGAATGAGTTTTCATTTAGAGCATTTCATTAACAAGACAAATAACAGCAAAGCACTATTGATACGGCATAGAGCGTAAAATTAAAGTTATATTTCGAGTTAAATAAACCGAACATCCTAAGATTTTATGAATAGCTGGATGGAACATGTCCCTTTTCCGCTTGATAGTTTTGAAGCCTGTTTAAACACGGGAGAAAATTAATTAAAAGTATACTTCCTGAAGATTTCTCCTGGTATGAAAACGCTGGATGTAAGTAAATATGTGTGTGTCGATTTTTGGATATCTACTCACACAGTTGAAAAATTTTCGTATAAATAGATGCTTCGATTGTACAGAGTAATCAAAATTTTTGAATTTATTAAAAAATGAAACTCCTTTCAGAGTGAGGAGTACCTTGGATTGAACATACGCGAAGCAGAAGAAATTTGTCTGTTGAAAAGAAAAAAAAGTTTGGAAATTTGCAGAATAGATGGCTCTGTACTCACCATAATATGTAAATTAAAAGAGTCACATACGCAGAGCTCATTTTGCTTGCATAAAAACACAGGGTAAGTGCAATTTTTGACTCGCGTATCTATGGAACTCGTCTTCAGTTTGGTAATGAATGACCAGACACTGTTTGAGAAGATTTGAAAAAAAAAAAAAACAACAGTGACTTATCAATTTCCCTGAGGAAGTTTTGGGGATTAGTTGGCATCAGGGACGATTCTGATTCAATGTCAGCTAACAGTTAGCAGGAGGTGACAGAGTACCACGACGGAGGAATATCCTGAAAATTTGTTTTCCATTCAATGAATTCTCCATAGAGAACATTTTAGAGTCTGGTACAATGAGCGGACAATAGAAGAATCGGGATCCTAATATGAATTCTTTTCGAAGCCCTAGTCGTATACGAAATTTCATGATAAATATTTCTTTCTAATAACAAATATTAGTTATTGTTTAAAGCACTTTGCTTGTTATGCAAGAGTTTTTTAAGAATATGTGTAACAAAAAATGTCTTCAAATATCAAGCGCGTGCTGGGTTTTCAAAGTTAGCTTCCATGCTTCATAATGTGATCTGGGATTATATTCCTTTTTTTAAACAATTTAAGGCAGGAAGACTTTGGCTTTCAAAGTAGAAGTGCAGCTGGAGGATGTGTCAATAAAGCTCTCCTCCCCCCGATATATATACGTAATTAAATTAGCATCAATAATTTCTGAGTGATAGAATCTAAAGCTTTTCATTTATCGGTATTTTAAAATCTCAACCATTTTGCCGTTTCTTTGAGGTAAATTCTTAAAAGTGTTCTTTTTTCCTATCATCGCGATTCCCTGCGAGCGGTTGCTGTAGCAAACGTGTAAATAGAAAGTAAACATTAGGAAACGGCGCGAATTTAGAATAAGCACCTCTCAAGCCTCATCTTTGGTGCAAACGTCGGACAGCCTGAAAACTAATAAAATAAATTGCATGTCACATAGTGTGATATATCGCCTACAATGTCTAGGAAGTCGCCGCCTTATTGTCATGTGACATAGTGTTTTTAAGAGGTACAATGAGTAAGAGAGGGTTTTTCTTTCATATGTTTTGTATTTCTGAAATTTTGGATGTCAACCTCTGCGATAATGTAATGGATGCCGGAATGAAGTACTGTCAACCCAAGACTGCATTTTGAGTTTTTCTTAAGTGTTGGACGTTGGACTTATACGATGTTTCTTAGTTCTTTTTTCATATATACATATATATATATATATATATATATATATATATATATATATATATATATATATATACATATATTTGTTAAGAAAATTCAAGAAATCAAATTGATATTTGTTAAGAAAATTTTTGTGCATTAACAACATGTCAGAAGTGAAATTAATTTTAATTAACAAAGATTTATCTTGTTCACGTTGGAAAAAATTGTACATGCTGTTAAATTGTTACAAAAGTAAAATTAATGCACTTCATCAGTAATTTTTCTGTTCTCTGCTTATTTTAAATAGGCTACCCAGCAAACACACACAGGTTCTCTGAACGTCTATTAACGTTCAGAAGACGTTTTCTGAACGTTAATAGACGTTCAGAGAACCTGTGTGTGTTTTCTGGGTATATTTTTAAAAAAAAAGCATATTATATTAAATTTTCAATCATAAAAAATAAAAATTAAACAAAAAAGATTTAAACTATTACTTCTAACCTTGATTTTTATGGAAACTCCGAATAATATCCAACTAGTTTTCAGATCGGCATGCTACCTTATACATTTTAATCAAAATCATACATTTTTCGAATTTTTTAACGAAAGTCACATCAAAATATTAAATAATATTGTGCTGAAAATTTTCTTACGTAACGTATGCACAATTTTAATGAACTACTGAAAACAAAGTTTTAAAAATCCAGCTGGTGTTTGATTATTTTTACGAAGCAAGTACAGCTTATTTCTATTACTTCAATAGGCACGGTGAACGAACAAAAACGAATGCAAATATTATTTGTATATTTATCTATACATGTATCGATACGGGATATCATTTTAGGAGAAACAAATGTCAGACAGTTTTGACTCGTTTATTGAATTTCTGGGATGCATTTCATTTGACAAGCATTTATCTTTCATTTCAATTATTATCGTATGACATTTTCTATTACACTTAAATGCGCAAGGGACAGATATGATATACGCTGGCGGTAGGCGCTGTTATGTCACATTGAAAAGGATATCAACCCTCCCAGCCGGGATATCACAGTTAAATGCTTCGAAGTAATATGAGACAGACTAGAAGGGAATAGAAAGGAGATGACAACGTAAAATATTGTCATGGGCGCATAAACATATCAAAAATCCCCGAAGGATAGGCCTTAAGGCGACGTTAAATTTGCAAAAAGTCCCAGATGAATGGTATCGAGATTAAAACTGACTCCGTAAAGCCTTTAATCAAAGAAGATGTAGCAAATAAGTTAAAATGTTTTTATTCAAATTTCGTTTTCTGACAAAAAATGATAGTTGTCGTTTTAGAGAGAAAATATGAATTATTTCTATGTAATTTAAAATATGTGTTAAACTGATTGAAATAACTTTAAAGTAAACTACAGCTATTAAAAAAATCTAATGAACACAACATTGTGTAACGCTATTTTTAAAGATGAAACGGAAAATCTGCAGAAAAGAATTTTTTCAGAATATCTTAAAAATACTCCTTTGTTATAGTTTACCTAGTTAAAAATAGAATTGAAGCAAAACATTTTATTCAATATTATTTTCCTCTCAATATATCAAGTTATCTATATTTTTTGAAAAGTAAACATGATTTATGTTTTAATATTCGTTTATAATGATTTAATATTTCCGAATATCTAAATGGTTTTGCATATATATATTTTTTATTTCATAGAAGAACTATTTTCAGAAGCTAAATTTTGCATAAAACACATCTAACATAGCACAGAAAACAGTCATGATGTATCACCACCATCCTTTATCTAAAAATACGGGAGCATTTTTTTTTCACTGTTTGAAAAGAGGAACTTACATTAAATGTATTCGTGTATAAATTTTGGAGCATTTATCCGTATATTTTGTGACTTAACTATAAACAGGAATAAAATTTAAAGAATAATATTTAATCTTTAATTAATAAAGAATAAGAATTGAATCTTGAAAAGTTGTAATTTCTCACATGCAGCAAAAACATTAAAAAGGAAGAACGAATTTTCATAAATTGTGTAATAAAAATAAAGTGCTGTTTAATAACATTAAATAATTTTGTTTCAGGGATGTTAAATGTAGATAGAATATGCATTTCTAAAGCCTCATTTTGCTATTTTGACAACAAAAATGTACTTATCGTTATTTTTGGCAAACGTACATCTTAATAGTTTAAATTTAATAAAATGATTATTTAAATTTAATAAAGTGATTGTTTAACATTTGAATTATGACAATCCGTGCAGAAATGTTACAAGCACTTCTCTAAAATTGACGTGTTTCTTGCAATTGAAAAAATAAGACAGTCATATTTTGTACTTTTATCTATAGGCCGATAAAAATCTCCTATTTATACATAAGATGTTTATTAAAAATAAATAGGGCAGTTATAATTGATTTTTACCTATAAACACCATTCTGCAGCTGACACGGATGAGCCAATTGCCGCTAAATTTGGAAGGTGGACTGCACACGCGATGCCCTCAAGGCAGAAAATTAAAAAAAGTTTAGTTCAAAAAATGTCCACTAGATGTTGTTTGGCATGAAGAATTTAAGTCAAACAGTGACTCAAATTAGTTAGTAAATGCTCAGAAACTATTGAATAAATGTTAAAATTCCTAGTACATTTCTAATTATCCATTTCCATTGCTAAATTTCATCTTTTTTATGCAAAGCGCTATCTATTGGATACTTTTTGAACTGTACTTCGGCCAACCAAATCTGGATTGCAACCAAATCTGATTGCAATCTGTTTACCAGTTTTATCTGTAGAACCTTGTTTATAGTAAAAGTTTCATTATAACCATCCTGCATAAATATTTACATATTGCTTAGATTATTTAATAAATTTTATAAAAGTTATTAATATAAGAAAGACATACATTAATATGTTTTATTGATATGCAAACTGTCATATAAATAGACGGTTTTTATATAAAAATCCTCATATGCCTGCAATCAAAATTTTGAAACTATTTAATTGCAGGAACAAAAGTAAAGGTATTTTTCGGCCAGTTAATCGAAAGAAACTATTTTGTATTTATTTTGTCCCACGTAGTTTTGTAAGATTTTTGTTCAGATTAAGAGATAAAAAATAATGCTCATCTATTAATTTGTTTTCCTTCCTATATTTTTGTCCCAAATAGACAGCTGCCCTGATTAACCGTTGCCCTAAGTAACCGGGATCTTATGTGAGAGCTTTTATCAATGAAGGTTCCTTAAAGTACAAATGAATAGAACACAGCTTATCTTTTAATGCACATGTCTGGAGAATATCGTTGCAACGAAGCATAGATTGAATGTTAAGAAACTGTTTCTTTTCATCAACTAATTATTTCTCACTACTTTTTAACTGTTATATTCGATTCCGTAACACAAAATTATGGGATAATTGAATAGAGGTATAAAAATTCACGGGAAAACGTAATATGATACGGAAAATGCACCTTACAATTTAAAGAGTACAAACATTTATTGCATTAGGGAAGGCACAAAGGAATGAAAGTGACAAACACCCACATTCGAAATAAACATTTAGGTATCACTGCCGTAAATATGCATTACCTTCTATTCATAAAACATGTCCAAATGTATAATATAAGTGTCATTGCAAATAATAAAAACTCGCTTTATGTATTCCATTTTCAAAGTTCAATATTCCTCAATGCAGAGTTTTGTATGTTTTATGCATATTTCCTGCATTGTGTTTACATACTAAGAGAACCATATTGCAGGCTCTTTAGAATATATCGTAGAAAATCTATTTTTACTTTACTTTTGTTTATATCAGCTAATATATCTTACGTAACTTACTGATGCAGAAAAGACATTTATCGGTATTTTCAACAGCATGAATTTAAAAAAAAGGAAGTTTTCAAAAAACTTTTCAAAAAAGTGATAAAATGCAAAATATTTCTTTCCGTTGTTCATGCATGTAGACAATATGTTAATGAAAGCATTATAAAACACAATTTTGTAAACTTCTTGAAAATATAAATAATTAAAATCTCTGTAAAATAGCATGCAGGAAAAAAATGCATATCGACAAAAAAAATCGTCTTGAGTAGTGCAATAGATCCACACTTGTTCAGTTGCAAAGTAGTTACCTTTCCGTATTAGCAGTAAAGTTAGAACTGAAAAGTAAGCAGAGAGAGTTGCCATTCAAAAGAAAGAAAAAGTAAGAATCCAGTATGAGTAATAAAGACATGGGGAGAGAAAAAAAAAATGGAAAAATAAAAGATTATAAAAACCCGCTGAATAAATAAATAAATAAGAAAATAAAATAACGAACCGAACAACAATATAAAAACAGAAAATAGTAATAATAAGTTTAAAAAATATTTTTTATGTGCGTTATTAAAAAAAATATCTAATTATTTGAATATTTTAAAACCACATTTTGTTGCGTGTACTTGTTATTTTCCTTAAAATTTCACTCTTAGTTCTGATATCTTAAGAACAAACAGCTTTTATAAACTTTAAATTTTCCCAATTATTTAAGATTTATTCACTAGTTTTATGTACGAAAAAAAACTTTACAGGCACTTGCAAAAGCGTTATTATAGATCATATGCTGTTAGGTTTTCAATATCATGCATACGTACATGTATGTGCGTAAATTTACATATATATTAGAAAGATGTAATGTATGCACACATGATTGATTTAAAATATCACACTATTTGAATAATACCCGGGATGACTATATTTTCAGTCAATTCCTAAGATATTTATTACACGTAAAATAGCGGCATCTGCTGTTTAAAAGTATGATATAGTTCTCTCAGAAGTACCTAAGAAATTGTTGTTTTTCATTTTTAAGAATATTGCACTGCAGTTTATTCAAATATTATGAGTGACACAAGTATTTTGATCAAAGTTTTATCAACATTTAGTCAATATGTTATCAGTTTTGCTTCAAATTCGTTTTACTACTAGTTTCACACTGCAGTGGTATAATAAACTTATTTTTTTAGACTTAACGGGCTATAAACAGGCAATTTCTTTTAGCCTGTGTATGCACAAAGATAAAATTTTCAAGATACATTTAGAATAGTTAACATAGTTTTATTCATAAAAAAGTGACACTTGTTTTTGTGAAGACTAAACTACTACTTATTATATTAATTAACAATTTAAAAACCATTTTATGCAAATACAGTATGAAAAAAACGAAATATAAATATACTACTAAAATCACCGGGGATTTTTTTCCCTTCTTTTTGGAATATGAAACGTACCTCAGCTTCTTAAAAAAGTGCCGAAACATACACTCTTTAAATATAATGTGTGTGAGTGCTTTTTTCATGCACAAAAGCAAATTTAAAAAATAGACAAATATTTCTGTCTGTTCTTTAAGAAAATATCAATAAGTTGTGTGACGTCTAAATTTTACGAAGGTAATTTTTTGATATTACTATTTAAAGAAAAATGCTATCTTACACGCAATATCATAAAACATTTTCATAAGTTAAACTTGAATATAGGTTCTGTCTTTTATTTACTTATTTTCTTGAAAAATCTTCTGTTTTATTATTTTCTTATTTGATTTTGAGACCCTTTGGTTTTGTTTATTGGTATGCAACGTTAATACATATTTATACGGAGGAGAAATAATTATTTTTCTTCATCGTTCCCAATCAAAAAGTTTCTACTTAAAACACAATTAATTGAGTTTCAGCTGCAAGAAAAAATTTATAACTTATTGAAATATATATGGACCTTATTGATTGATTATTTTACATCAAAAATGCACAACGCATATATTTCACGTATTAAAAATCTACAAAACAGTCACAACAATAGGCAATTATTGAAAGGAAAATATTCTTTCAACATTTCAATTCAAACGATGGCATGAAACGCCTTGACTCCATTCTGGATCAGATGTAACCATCATGTTTGTCCCCGATGACTGCAAGGGAAGCTTCTGTTGTTAGTTTTACTCCTCTTTCAACACATTGAGTGTGGCACGGGGAGTTTATGTTTCACAGTGCTGACACTGCACAGCTCAGAAATCTAACAAGCACTTATATGGCGATACAACTAGCCTTCAAACATATTGTGGTCCAGTTGGAAAACAGTTTCTTCATTGTGAACTTTAAAAAAGTTAACATCGAGTTCCTTCTCCAGACGAAACAGATCTGAGTATAGACCAGGGATACCTGCGAGATGTCTGAATTGCAGTGACAAATGGTTTTCCCTCTCATAATTTGTCCCACAAATATCCTGGAATTAATTTCCGTACCCTCTGGTTGGCAACAACTAACCGAATCTTATGTGCTTATATTGGTACATAGGATTCCTCCAATGAACTGCAAGATTTGGCTGAGTTAATTATAAAGGTTTACGCACCTGCGTGGTTCACATTAAAATCACATGCCGATTGTACAGATGGAGCACGAAATATTTGGAAAACAATTCAAGTTCGCATTATCTTACAGACGATCCGAACCTAGTTGTGGATCGCGTCATCCAAAGAAATGGCTCCTTTGGTCATCCTGAAGCAATAGTAATTATAATGCTTGTTGATCCAGACCACAATGGGCAGGGACTTACACTATTCAGGATTTTTGAAAGCAAGGGGAAAAAACGAGAACAGGAGTTCTTGTGTTCCAAATGCCTGAATTTGACTTTAATGCGAAATCCTTTACGGATCTAGTAGACTGGCAGAATTGGCTACTAACAGAACCTCTGATTACCAGGAATTTGTCGTATATGAAGACTTACTGCAACCAATACAGTCTGTCGAATGTCCAGTATCAACATTGGGAAACATAAACTTCCCGTGCTACACTCAATGTGTGTAAAGAGGAGTAAAACAGAAGCTTCCTTTCAAGTTATCAGAGAGAACAAAAATGATGGTTACATCTTATCCAGAATGGAATCAAGGCCTGCCATGCCATCGTTTGAATGCAAAAACCAGGGTAGAATAAAAAATAGGGAAACAAGTGAATGAAATGCGCTTAACACCCATTCGCAACTTTTTTTCTGGAACCGCAGATACACTTATTTGTACAAAAGCTGTGTATTGCGTTAGTAATAAGATTTAATGTTTAATATTAATAATTATTTTTTACGATTATCTAATTTTGGTAAAAGAAATGATTAAAGTTTCCAAAAATAAATTTTTAAGAAAGAATTTCCCATTTCTTTCTAAATTACTCATAAGTTTTCTACAAATTTCGGCTAATTTCGCATACTCAGACACCAAAGTGGAACCGGAAGATATATCTAAATTTCTCTAACACTTTTCACTTATGTTTCTTATGTATTCTTGCAACTTTTCTACACCAGAGGGAGGAGAGACTTGGAAATTTAAAAATCTCTGAAATGTGAAAATTTACATACTTTTCAAATCTTTCGGCATATTTAGACAGCAAAGTGTAACCGGAAGATATTTATTAATTATTCTAAAATTTTGCATTCATGTTTTTTGTACATTATTCGAACTTTTACAGTTTAGGGGGAAGAGAAAATTGGAAATAAAACAAAATAACTTGAATGTGGAACTTTACAGCATTTTCCACTAATTTTGCATATTTCAACCCAAAGTAGAACCGGTAGATAGTTATTGATTAAACTCAAATTTTGTGCGTACATTTTTGAGACTATTCCACAACTTTTCTGCTCTAGCGGGAGAAGAATTTCGAAGAAAGCATTTTTACGATCAGCCCTACTGTATATTTAATTTTGTGAACTGCAGTATCAAATTAAGTAATACTGCAGGAATGAAATAAGCACTAATAAAACATGTCATCATCCTTCTAAATTTGATTTTATCATAACACAGGGTGTAATGATTAAGACACAAAATTTAACACAGGACAGTCACATTCATTGCTGTGAATGATTTTGCAACAAAGAATGTTTTTTACATCTTTCATATATGCTATTAGAAATGAAACTGATTGATATTTTAAAGCATAAATCAGAGCAACTAATTACTATATATTATTATAAAAGCATATGGTATTTATATCAAAATACATAAAAGCAAAATACCTTCATATTTTAAAAATTTTGATAGCTTTTACATTGTCTTATTTAAGTCATACTTATTTATTCAAAATTAATTAGTATGAGAAATCGTGCAAAATAACAATCTTGTAATAGAATATGTAAATTTATGATAAACGAAAATTATCTTTCCAGTATGCTGAAGTACTGAATATACTGAAACTTAGAAATTAAAGCAGGAATTGGAATAGAGGTATTAAGAAGTGTCATCTAAAGGCCATCTAAAGTTAGATCAATTTGTTAACCAGCTGCAACTAGCTTAGGGCTACAGCGTTCAATCAAAGCAATGTAATTCCTTTATCCCTTTCATACCTACTTAAATAATTTCTCTTCGTATTAAATAATTTTTCTTTTGAAAATAGAGTTTAAATTTTTAATTAAAAATATACCGATTTTTGAATGTTCCAGGATTTTTTTTTCTTATTTGCACAAATTAGGACATCCATCCTGCACGATAGTATTGATAATTTTTGTGTTTGCAGTTGTACACGGAGGAAGGGAAATAGTTATAATATATTTAAATATGTTAGCAAGCTGTTTTATTCCTACACTTAAAAAATACCTTTGCAAATTAAAGTTTTTATGCTGTATGTAGAAATAAAATTAGAATTAATTTTAAAAATATTTTATTTTATTATGTCTCATTCCTGCCTTATCTTTCCCATTCATTACACTGTGTGTCGTGAATGGGACAAATTATAACGCTTTATACTTTTTACTTTTCACAATTATTAAACTTGTTTGAATGTGGTTCTGTGAATGTTTCCTGAAAAGTAAGTTACTGGTGCTTATTTTCAAGCAATTTCCAATCATAATAATTGTGGATTTCTCCTGGATGTAAATCTTTGCATTTTAATTATTTAGCAGTTGTATAACTTTGCCAGAATTTATATTTTATGGAATTGATATAGATTAGTATCATGGAAAAGCCCCATCCTAAATTAGATTTGTATCTTTCAGCAAGTATTTAATTTTGTTTAAATACAGATTGATCAGAGATAATTAATTTTATTGCTTATGAAAGAGAGTGCTTTTTAAAAAGTATTAAGAACTTAGCAATTAAATGCGAGAAAAATGTTTCGAAACTTTTTTATCTAGTACCATGAAGAAAAATCGATTTAAATCGCATTTCTCATATGTATTACTAATTTTATTACGCAAGAGGATGTCTAGACGAAAGGCATAAACAAAAGTTGTAGGAATGATTCAATAAATCGAAAAACGAAATTTTCTGTATTTTATCATATTTTTTCATGCGTTTATTAAATAAAAATGTGCATAATTCATTTGAAGTAGTCAGATTGGCTCTTGTATTTTACTGCCAATCTTGTATTTTATTGACAAAAAATTTCGATAAAGTTTCGTATCTTGAAAATTGTATTGTGTACACATGTGATTCGTGTATTCATATCGTGTCTACAGAAAAATTTCATTCATCTTCCTTTAATGTGAAACAGGTCTGTTGGCTTAAAATACTTACTAAAAAACTATGAAACTTCTGATATTCACGAAGAAAATGTTAAAATGTTATATTAAAAAGTTTCAGTTTGCGCGAACAGCAAAAATGTAATCGTGGAGACGCGGAAAACTTATAGTAGAGTATTAAAGCTTTTATCATAAATAATAGAGCAGTATACATAGAGAAAGGATAGAAATCAGAAAATATCTTATTTACATTATGACTATATAAAGGGTGTCCCGAAAAGCATTGACTTACGCTTTTATTCTTTATTGATCATGGACATATACAATGAATTACAAAGTTAACTAAAAAGGGGCACAGAACTTTACGATGCCTATTACAATTTTCAGGAGATTTTATAAAAAAAAAGAAAGTTAAATCATGCCATTCGCATCAATTATAAAACATTTTACAACACAACAGTATTTTGCGCCAAATTTGGCGATTTATTGTCTTTCAATCTGGCGAGATTTTGGAGATACTGTTATGAGCATTTCTATATCTATTGCACTTCGTTTGCAATATATTAATGTCTCTCAACTGCTATAGATCGTAATGAATTGGAATTCTTTTGAGTGCCTCTGTAGAAGAACTATTAATCTCAGAGACACTATCTTCAATAGATAACATTATTTTATGCTCCTTAATAACGTATAAGTTAACTTTGCTTTCGTTGAAAAAACCAAATAAAGTAAAAAACTCACATTTCAAACTGTCGCTCTATTGCAAAGTGACTGACAAGCTCCATGTACACGTACAAATCTCGTAGGTAAGAGAAGAGGCATGTCTAATAAATAAATGATTTTACCGTTGCAGCAGCACAGTGATGTGATCAAGTCACACGAATAAGGAAATTCAGAGAGGAAGTTGGCGGTTACTTTTGTTTTTGGGAAACCCAAAAATCCAATCTTAAAGAAAATAGTTTTAATTATGGCAAATTCAGAATGTATGAAGAATGTCAGGGTAAATGATTTTGTATCAGATGTAACAATTAAAGTAGAGACAGAAGTACTACTAAAAAGAGGAAAAAGAATGAAACAGTCCGTAATTTTAAATATTTTACTGAAACTTAAATTTTTTTATTTGTATAATTACTTATGTATTAGTATGCAGTTTCATAAATAACAAAACAAGTAATATTTTTTAGCCTTTTTATTTTGGATATCAAAATATTGTACTTTTTTGAGCTATCACCTCTCTTAACGGTTGATTTTTCGTAGAACGGAGGGTGGTCATTCCCAAGAGATTTCCCTGTATATATGTATGCATGCATTTATGTGCAAATACAGAGTGTTCATAAATTCGGCTGACAAATTCAGTTGAGGGATAGAAGGCGTCAAAAAAATGAAAACTTACCATGGAAATTGGGGGTTTAAAAACACGATGAGAGGATAAAAATAAAGAAAAACGCTTGCAAGTTTGGACTTGGACAAGTTTGAAAACGCTTGCAAGTTGTACCATGGAACGACAGAACTACAATATTAGCAGAGATTTATTTGATTAATTATCACAAGAGTTATTTTAATCGTCTTCCGCAGACGTCATTGCACAACCTACAGCGACTTAAACACGATTTCTAGTAGGGCTTAAAAATGCCAGGTATTATTTGAATGGTATGCTTGCCGCAGAGAAGAAAATTTGCAGCCTAGAATCGTTTTTATGTCGCTGTAGACTGTGCAATGACGCCAGCGTCATTCCAACAACCTTTGTAATAAATAATTTTTTTTTTTTTTTTTTTTTTAGTTTGTACTGTGCATTTGTCATTTCAGAGTGACGTAGAAACCTGCAAGCGTTATTCTCAATTTTCACCCTCTAGAAGTGGATTCCGACAGCAGATTCTGTGGTACGTTTTTACCATCTTGATGTGTCTCAATACCACCCAACCTCCAACCAACAGTCTTGAACATTTATTCTATCGCCCCTCTTAATTTATCAGTTGTATTTATGAAAACCCCGTATTTATATGTACAGAAAATTTCTTAAATTTATTCTTTCCATTGCATGAAACTATCTTACTCATTTATCAATCACAATATTAATAGATGTTTAAAAATATAAACGTAAATATTAAAAAATTTTCAAAAGAGGAAATTATTGGTTCCGTTATTTTCTAAGTATGCTTTTCTTGCAGTTCAATGTGTCGCATATCGCTAATCATAGACTTTGCGAACGTGTCTGTATTTTCAGGGAATACTTATTCCATGGTGTCTCTAGTTGTTTTACCAGCTTATTTCACATACTGTACTGATGGCCTCCAGTGGTGTTAATGTTGTAATAGTTCACAGAATAATGTTTTCTTTGGATCAAAACACACATTTGAAAAATGTCCATATAAACATCCACACCTAAATATTTATAACACAGCCATTCTTCTAAGTATTCTTTCTCGTTGAATATTTACAAGCCGTCTACAGCATTAAAAATTCCACCAAAGCTACGCTTTTCATAGTCAGGAAGAATACACTATGTTAATTTATTTCAATGCACTTGAATGAAATTGTCACATGCTTTGGGAGTATTGTGCGTCAGAATTTCAATTAAAGCTAAAAGATAGATAACAGGAAAGTAGACGTAAGATAGTATCAATGGCAGATTAAAAAATTCTGAGCAGCTTAAAGGACGGGCGTTAAGGGACGGATGGCTTGAAGGTAAGGGGTTTGTCCTACTCCAAGCCAGTCACCTAAGCGTACGGACCTAGGTTCGATTCCCACTCAAACCCTGGTGATTTAAATATCCTTTCTCTGTGCTAGTAAAAATGTCAAATTGTGTTGTTTACTTTACTCAACGAGGATTTATACGCGATTCTTTAAACCAAGCTCACAAGTCCGAAAATAAATGTTCCAAACACAACGAGCCTTATCTTTAGAAAAAATTTACGGCTAGCGGACTTGAACGCAGTGATTGTCAGCGCACCTGTCCTTGCCGGCTGCTTTGAGAGCGGTTTGATTTCGGAATCTTGTTAGCCCATGGATGCAAGTGTTAGTCCAAAAATTGTGATGTAAAATTATACTTTGAAATTATAGAGCCTACAAGTGCCCTCTGTCCTTAGAGCATCCCACAGCAGTGATAGGATTACCGACACAACTCTGCAGCATTGATGACGATTGAAGATGATGCCTTCGAGAATACACTATATCTGGAAACAAAGTTACTGTAAAAGTTATGTCTGGGTCAGACTACGATATCCCCCCCTGTAGCAAAAAATACATTTGCAAATAATTAGGTAAAATTAATTATAATAAAATTTTTATAGTGAGATAACAAATTGTAAAATATTAAAATGTGTGGATACTAAGTATAGCTGTATAAATAAAGAGATTAGTTCTAATTTGGTCTATTTTATTGAAAATTAGTAATACACAATTTATTTCAGGTACTTCTGCGCGATAGTTTTTATTTTAGGTTCCCATGCTGGATCTTCCAAGGGTAGTACTTGAGTTACTGCGGGCAAATGAACTATCACTAACGACCTGGCCAATTAAAGGAGTAAAGGGGACTTGTTTTGAATGCATTTCTTCCTCTTAACAAATTATTAAGTTAATAAAAATCTGATGTACCCTTTAATTGGTGGTACTACCCCGTAACCAGAATACTTCAGAAATATGGATGATCTTGTACTTAGGAATAACTAAGATGAAGGTCTAAAAAAGCCATAGATCTCGATGAACTCCCGCTCTCTCAACCCTCTCTCTCCTAAATATGCGTATCGACAAAGAAATTCTGCAAGATTGAGTTCAATAACCTCATTTAAAACATTTATGTAACTGACAGTGTATTTTCACGACCAATTGTTAAAAAAATAAAAGGTGAATAAAGCCAGAAATAAAAAGAGACTCTAAGAAAAATTATTTACTTTTACTAATTAATTATTATTTTTTTTAGTGAAACCTGCGATCAGCGATAAATTGAATAACCCCCTGTATTAACATACAATTGTGGTACTCCGGAAAAATGGATGAAGGAATTTACTAAAAAAACCACTTTAGTTAAGTAAAAGAATTTGAATTTTTTGAAATATTGGAAGTGTATTGTAGACTTTTCAATCATCTTTTATGAATAAAAATGGTATTAAAGCCTGTAGGATGTAGTGTAATTTATAGTTTATAATAACATTAAAAAAACAAAATAATACAAAAAGATAAAATCTACAACATTTTCTAAAGAGAAAAAAATCAGAAAATTGTAAAGATTATGCTCCATGTTCGCAAAATATTCTTATTTCATTAAAATTTATAACATGTATCTTTGTTGTTAACATGTAAATTTTGGAAAACCTTAAAAACAGGAAATTCTAAGGAACAATTTTTTAGAATATATAGAAGGCTTATGTTACAGCTCTGCAAAATATTCTTTTCATTCGAAAATTTCAAAAGTGTAAGGATAAACACATATTCATTCAACGATTTTTATTTCTTTTTTGCATTGTCAAGTAGAATAAATTTTCTGAACTTATTTCCATATATTTGAATGCTTACTGAATATAAATACAAGTTGGTAATAAGAAGTAAAAATTGTATTCATAAAAGATTAAATTAAGTATTGAGGTATTTTTGAATATTAAAAGCATCACTATAGTAGAAATGTCAGTTATTTATATTTTACTTCCATGTAATTAAAGGAAGAAAACGTCCATTAACCGAGGTTTATCTTAACCGAGCCAATAACGAAGTCTAATTTTTTTTTCTTCCGAATAAATCTTGTAAAATACGATTTTACGTAAAACTAACGAATTCATTTGTAATTCGCTTATCAACAAAGGAGATGCACTTCATTTGTGTTGTTACAGTATTATGTCAAATCTTTTCATATGTCAAATATATCAAAAGCTTATATTGATTTTTTATGTTAGGTACCTTTCATTATTACCATTAACTATTTTTAAATTAGTAACAATCAAAACACAAGCACCATGAGAAAATTTTCTATAAACGGATTTGGCGGTTCCATGTTAAAGTTATTTGGTGCAAAAGTAACATATTTTAGCCAAGATAATTCATATGAAAAAGTATGTTATTAAAAAATCGGAAATTCCGATCTGTTTTTATATTCTTTAACATAATTAAATATTTTTAAACCCGTGGTCGTAAATACCCCACAGTTTTTTTTAAAAAGTGGGGGTAATAATTACGACCATGCATTTAAACATAGTATAAAACCTATTCTGTGCTGAAGAAATACATGCTTGTCTTATACCACTTAAAAAAGCATCAAGTAAAAAATAATTCAAGATATTTTATTTGTTATATTTAACTTAAAAACAAATTATAAAATATAAATTTTGTTTATGATAATTTTCAAAATTGTACATAATTGAAATTTACCGTTATGGCGTATGAACAGAGTCAAAAATACATTCCAAGACTATACCACATAAGAGCTTGTAATAAAAATTAATGGTTGTGTTTAAATACAAAAAATTCATTTAGACCATAGACATTTATTTAAAACAAGTAGCTACTTTTTCATAATAAAATAATCATAAAAGTAGACGACATACCAAGAACATTTATTTCAACTTTATTTATATTTTTATTTTTATTTAATTTTTCTTTTAAAAGTTCAAGAGAAAAATATTCAATAATATTTCTTTCATCTTCATAAACAATTAATACAGTCAATGTTTTTTCCTTTTATAAAAAGATGGACTTTTAATACATCTTGTCAGCAAAATTCCATTTTGATTGAATAGGTAGAAATTACAACATTATTTTTCAATTTTCATCAATTATTTCCGCCATCAGGGTAATCTTAATCACGAAGAAAAGCAAGAATAGTAATCTAAATTGCTCCGACGAAAGTTGTAAGCGTCAGTATATAAAGATCAAGTGGTCGTAATTACCTCATTTTTCAATTCTCTGATTTTGTTTGGGTAACCACTCTCTTAAATTTTAAGTAAATAATTCTACGAAAAAAGCTTACTGAAAGTTCCTAAAAGGTCAAGTTTCCCACCTAATTAATTTAAGCAATATTTTTTCTATAATCAAACGAGTTAAAAATTCACAAAGAAACCTACAAAAAGTGGTCATAATTATTCCTATTTGACCCTAAAGCGTTATATAGTAATACATTATGTTATTAATGATGGAAATCAATAGTTTTTTGTTAAAGTTTTATTCTATCTATTGAAGTAGCTGTGGATCCCTCAACAGACATTAATGATGATGACAAAGTGAATCAGGACTTTCAGGATTAAAAGTCTATAAGTCATACTAAAGGTCTTCAAGCAACTGCCCTAAAATATTTGGAGCAAAGAAACGTTGTTACGACGATAGATCTTCTGTCGTTCAAAAATTGGTGTGATTGGGAAATCACTGATACAAATTCAGCACTTTTGTAACGTAAAGTAAAATACTTTTTAAAAGAATAATGTAAATTCAACAAATTTATGCATATTAAGTTAAAAATTATAAAATTTTCTTTAGAGTGTTATTTTGGAAAATTCATCTTTCAATTTTCAACTTAGTACACTTAAAAGAAAATCAGTTTGCTTTTTAAAATTTGCTACTATGTAGTTGATTTCCTTTCTAAATTTATTGTTTTGTGAATCATTATCTATGCGTGTTTTTATCATTTAAAAAACATTCTATTGTTTTTTATTTTAAAAGATGTTAAATTCGTGAGCACGACGAGTTTTTATACATAGTTACTATTAACCGAAATTTTCGATATCCGAGGTACTAGCGGCTACAATTTTTCGGATAATGGAGGTTTTACTGTTTTATAAACGAAAAAAGAAAGGTCTTAGATTTTGACAGAAGTATCTATCTTTACCACCCTAATACATTTTTGCAATAACTAAGTCTAACTTTCAGCAGATTGGCTTTTTAAAAGTATTGCCGTAGGTTTGAAACAACGAACACTCCAGAGGGCATTCCTTAATGCTCTACCAAAAAAACTGCATTTTAAAATAATTTCGAATAAACGAAGTAATAAGTAAGTTTCGAATAAAATAAGTAAAATTTACGTAGCACATTTAGAAATGAAAAATATTCGTCAAAATTTTAGGGTATGGGATAAATTATTCAAACTATCAAAAGGCATTCTCATTTCGTACATGATCATAGTTAAATAATATAAAAAATATGCTGACCATTATTTTTATTTTAATAAACATTGATAGATATGTTAAGGCTATGTTATATAAGCAGCGTCACGTTTTAAAATCGCAGTAAGTGTAGTTACAAAGATTACGTTTAAAAACTTTTTGTTTGAATAAAAAGTGTATTTTTTCAGCTTCAACGAAAAATTTAATTGAGCTCACAAAATTAAATTAACAGTATTGATTGGCTTCATTTTTATTTAATCGTAAATTTGAATTAATCAAACATTAAAATTTGCTACACATACAAAATTATCATATATATTATTTCTCAAAGGTGTTTTTTTCTGGCGCGTCTAGATCTCATTAAATACTTGACCAAAAATTTTTTTTAAAATACCCAGTTAAAGCTTATAATGTATACTTTTGACGAAAAATATGCAAAAAGTCTGAAAAAATCGTTTTGTTAACCAAAAAAAAAACAAACAAAAAAAATTATATATATTATTTCTCAAAGGTGTTTTATTTCTCGCATGGCTAGATCTCATTAAATACGTAACCAAAAATATGTAACAGACTTCATGGTTCCAGGTTGCCATGGAGTCAGATGAATTGAATATACTTTCTTTAAAAATGAATGGCAACGACAGATAAGAAATGTAAGAAAAATAGAACAGCTAGAAGTTGTTATTATGTTTTTTGTATAGATTGGATGAATGATTGAAGGTAACTAGAAATACAGTTTTTTTTTGTAAATTGTTTGTAAAATAAATATTTAAATGAGGATAAAAGAATTTATTATTTTGTCTTTTGAATCGAGCCGTCTCATTTTGATAATTCAGTGAGTTGTATTCATCAGTCGCGGGCAGAATATTTTGTTCTATGCCATTTTCTTGAAGGTTTGGCGACATTTTTCTGGCGTTCCCGGGTGGGCGGCTTGAATTGTATCGGGCGCGGCTAGATCTCATTAAATACGTGACCAAAAAAAATATAAAAAATACCCAGTTAAAGCTTATAATTTCTACTTTTGACAAAAATAGCGCCACCTGTTGGTGTCACATTTTTTAAATTCTCTACGAAATGCCAAAATGTACAGAAGATGGCGTTTGAATAGCCCTAATACTAACGATATATTCAACTTTAAATGTAAGAGGCGCCATCTTTGATATAGAGATCAGTGGTTCAAACTGTAAATATATATATACCAATATATATATATTGATATATTGATATACAATTAACATTAAGTAGATTTTCTGTATGCTTATAATTATTAACTGCTAATATTGTTTTTAAAGAGGTTTTATAAAATAAAACAGTTAAAATAAATTTATTTCTGTTAAAATAAATATCTACTTTTTGAATGATTTCCAATCAAACATCTAACTGACCCGTGAAAATATTTAACAGAATATTATGTACTTATAGACACATTTATTCATTTTCACACTATAATATTTACATAGTATTAAATACAATATTGTGCGAAATTTTCGCACGTGTCAGCTAGTTTTATACATTTTCAATTAATGGTTATTATGTTTTGCTGAATTGTAGATAGCCTGAAAGTTTTTAAGTTATTTGTTGCGACAATGCATAAAAAATAGGAGTTTGATCTCTATACTTGTCAGTGTAAATTGCTTATTTATTAATATTTGTATCTTTCTTTGGTCTTTAGGAACACATATTTGGAAATAAAAATAATTTTTAATTAACTTATATAAGTTGTGCTTATGACGTATGAATACTTGAAAAGTAACCAATGACTGTCCCACGAACAAAAATTAGTCCGAAATTTCATTTCGTTATATTTATTTGTTTTTCTATTATTCGATTCCTAGACATTCAACCACATAAGTGCAGAGCTATCAGACAAAGCCTCATAAGGTTTCGTTTCCTAGGTTAGGAAATCAGTTTCTACAAGTCACTTAAGAAAATATCTAATTGCAGTTTCTTTCTCTTTGCATTATTAGCGGATAGCTTGATATATAATGTCGATTAAAATAGTAATAATTTGTATAGAATGCGAATTATTAAACACTGCTATTTAAAGACAAATTTTTACAAATGGATTTTCATTTTTTTCCCCTAAAAATGATGTTTTTGATCGCAAAATAAAATTTCATGATAATTTGAACCAGCAGAAAAAAATCGCTTTCATTTGCGTGTTATATTAAACATCGGTACTCTCAATTGAGGAAATGTTTAGTAATAACTTTCGATTGTCTCTGAAAATACTGGACCAAGTTGTATGCTACCGTTGAAGAAATCGGGGTCCTGGTTGCTGAGCCACTTAATGATGTCGTCCTAAACTGCAGAGTCGGTTTAGAAATGCCGTCCTGCCAGGTGCCTCTCTAACGGCCTGAAGATATGTAAATCACTGTGAGAAAGATCTGGGCTGTAGGGAAAACTTCTGTTCTTCCTTTCTGGACTTTATTCCACCGAAATCACTCCCACCTTTTAATTTCCGAAGATGTATCATGTAAGGCAGCGTTTCTCAACCTGTGGGGCGTGACCCCGCAAGAGGGGCGCAGAGCGTTTGCAGGGTTAGTGCGAGAAAAAACAAAGAGCAAGTAGTGATGCATGTTTTTAAAAAATTCATCTTATTTATTCTCATTTTTACTCAAAAATATATCCATTTTCGCTTAAAATGTTCATTAAAACTTTACTGATAACATTATTTTGCAGAAAATTCGACTAAATGTTCAGTGTTGAAGATAAAAAGCTGAATGTATGCTGAAAAATATAAGGGGGGGCGCCACGGTAAGTTAGTCTTTGTTGGGGGGGGGGCGACGTTAAAAGGTTGAGAACCGCTGATGTAGGGAAAGTACTGTAATAATGGAAAAATTTGACTTCGAGATTTTGATGTATTACACGTTTCGAGGTTTTCTGAATTCTTCTATGCTATTTTTACAAGATGTATGTGTATATGTGAGCGAACACGACAGCTCATAAACGGTGTATTCGATTTAGCTCAAGTTTGGTATGTATAGTATAGACCACTGTCCCACGACCAGTGTGCATACAACTTATTTTGGTGTGTATGCAACTTGCAGTTTTTTTTTACATTACTGCAAAAAAGAATTGTTTTACGTTAGGGTATGGACGTAAATTTTTGAAAGTGCTCCAGCGTCTAAACGGTGCATTCGATTGAACTCAAATTTAGTATGTATATTAAAGACCATCCTCGTACGACCGGTATTGATTTTGGTGTGTATAGAACTTACAGATTTTTTTTAGAGGTCTGCAAAATATAATTTCTTAACATTATGGCTTATGTACAAATATTCCTGAAAGTGCGTTAGCGTTTAAACGGGTCATTCGATTGCGTGTAAATTGGGTATGTGCATTATAAGTAACAATCACATGACCTGTATAGAGTTTAGTGTTTGTAGACCCGACAGTTTTTGTTCAAAGGGTTACACAAACAAGTTTCATACACTACAACCTATAGAGACGGAAATCATTAAAATTCGGCTAGTGTCTAAACGGTGCATTCAAGAAAGTTCAAATTGGGTATTTATATTATAGATCATCGTCAAATAGCCTGTATATATTTTGGTGTATATAGGGCTTATAGTTTTTGTAAAGGGTATAAAAATGCTCTAATACATTACGGTACAAATTCTTCCAAGTGCGCTAGTATCTATATCGTAGAGCTCAAATTATGTACGAATATTATAGGCCATTGTATTACATATTGTACAGATTTTGGTGCATGAAGGCCTCACAGTTTTTTTACAAGGCTACAAAAGCTATTCTTACATGTCGCGGCCTATAGACTAAAATTATTTGAAGTACACTCGCGTCTGAAACATTATATCCGATTGAAATGAATCAAATTTATTTAAACGCTGGTAAAGATCAAGCTTTCGGTAAGTCGAGTGGAGTCACTTTAAGTTTTTTGACATTGCAATTTGTTTGTATACTCTCACTAGATGATGATGATTGTATGCTGGAGAGGTTTTCTTTAACACATTACATTTCGCACTTCAGTAGATGACTACACATATTCGTAAACGCCTCTAACTTTTCTATGTCAAATTTCAGAGCTTTTACGGCACTTCTAGCTTCGTCTAGGGACATTTGATTGCTGTGAGCGTCTGTTGTACCTAGACATGGAATTTCATTACACCCGTGGGAGGTCTTGTTACTTTACTTTTTGAACCACCTTCGTACTATTTATTGTATTTATATTGTACATCTGAGTTTAGAAGATTCGTATGTTTATGTTGAAAACGCAAAATTTAAATACTCTGAGTAACATTTTCTTGTATTTTTATGTTACATATGACATAACAATTACAGTGGACTCCGCTTAATGTGATTGCGGTTAATGTTATCAATCGCTTATTGTTATCGAAATCACTTGGTACCGATTTTCTCTATTCATTTGTATGTTAAAATTATCGCTTTATGTGATCATTACATCGGTTAATGTTATCAGTTTTCGAACCTCATTTTAACTGGCAAAGGAATATTCACAATGTATTCAGAAGGAACCCATTCTTTTCTTTCCCTTTGCTGTTGTTTGAATTTCCCAGAATTCTCCCTCTTCCAACTATGCTTCCACCTAGGGAAATGGGGAATGAACAAAGGAGTGAGGAATTACACTTTTCTGGAATTCCGCCCTCCCCCTCCCCTCCACGCACATCCTGCTGGTGGTCAGTGGTTGTCAGATAACCGTTTTCTGGCCCGTTTTCACTCGCTGGGCTTTGTAATCGAAAAATTTATGGCTTTTCTTATGACCAGTCGGAATGAGCCGACAAACGGTAACCCATTAAACCTCGCCCGTCACATGATAGATAGACGGAACGGGAGCTTTTTTCCTGAGAACGTTTCCTTCAATACATTGTTTACCCCTGGAGTTCCCCTCAATCTTCAGCGCATGTGAACTGGACATTATCGGAACTCAGAAGGAGCGTATTCACATTTTATGCCTTTCTCCCTTACATGCAGCTTGTCGATATGGAAGCCAGAAAGCGAAATGATTTAATGTTAAAACAAAAAATCGAAATTTTAAATCGTTATAACAGGTTACCAAAAATGAGTCAGCGCAATGCTGCAGCGCAGTTAAACATTTCTCACCCTTTATTGTGTAAAACTTTGAAAAATTGTGTAAAATTTTGAAAATTTTTGAATTGTGTAAAATTTTGACATGGAGTCTAACCGGAGAATGCCCGGTTTGTCATAATCAGACACTATGACTAGTTCATTTTAGGGGGGGGGCAGCTGCCCCACCCTGCCCCTCGCTGGCTACGCCCATGTTTTTGATGCGGTGCACCTGTTAACAGCTTCCTGGAATCAAGTTTCTGCTCAAACGATCAGAAACTGCTTCGCCTACGCAGGATCTTGCGAAAAAAATGACCAGAAATCTGAAGAAAAGATTGAAAATCCTTCGGATACGACCCCCTGAAGAGTTCGAGACATGGGTGGAAGTAGATCAAAGCATCCCAGTAGCCTCCACATTAACAGAATCTGAAGTCTGTCAGATTGCCATAGGAAAACAGGAATGATGGAACTGATGAGTCCGATGAAGAATCTGTTGATATTGAGCCACCTCCTACAAGTGCTGAAATGAGACATGCATTAAAAGTGTTGAAACGTGGAGTTAAACACCGCTCCGATGACTTTAAAAAACATTATGAATACGAACAATTTATTAATAACCCTCTAAGAAAAAATTGTAGACAAACAACCATTGATAATTTTTTTTTATTATCTATACAATTCTTGTGTTTTAAAAGATAATATACAGTATATAAATATAAGGTGAGTTTTTCCATTTTATTTTGAAATTTAGTACGTGTAAATTAGAGTGGGGGGGGTAAATTTATCTAATTTTGCATATCGTTTATTGTTATCAATCGGTTATTGTTATCAAAATCACGGTGTCCCAAACTGATCACATTAAGCGGAGTCCACTGTATTATCACCTAGTCTTTTCGATTTTCTTCCATCACGTTTGAGTTATCGTCAACGTTTTGGTTAAATTTAGAAAACTATATTATATACTTATTTTAGAATACCATATTTTCGAGCTACCAATGTCGTCTTTTATTTTACTTTGTGCACCTTTATGCATTTGGAGAAACTTTGAAAATACATTCAATTGTTAAAAGTAGCAAACTTAATGGTTTTTTTTTAACTAAATGAAAGTAATATTAAATCTTAACCTCAAAATTTAATATGCACTTTTGAAAATTTCTTTCTCTTCCCAACTGCATTTTGTCAAACAAGGGGTCACAAAATTTTCAGTTGTCCTCGGGCGCTGAAAATACCAGCAGTGGTTCCGCACTCAAAAAGGTAGGGTGAAAAAAAGATCGGAAAATATTATGTGGCACATTATACAGAACTTCACTCTTTAAGTCAATCGCAAAGTGAAGGCAGAAATTTACGTGACAGAAAGTAATCAATATCAGTGCAAATGTACAAGTTATAAAATGTGTATTAAAAGACGAAATTAGCTTCATTGTTAGTCTACCGTTCATTAAGATGCATAAAAAAGTCATGGTTTGTTGATTTTGCCAATAAAATTCGATAAATACTATCGATTACTCGTGGGAGCATAT
The DNA here is from genome assembly GCA_038373885.1 of Cheiracanthium punctorium. Classification (NCBI taxonomy): domain Eukaryota; kingdom Metazoa; phylum Arthropoda; class Arachnida; order Araneae; family Cheiracanthiidae; genus Cheiracanthium; species Cheiracanthium punctorium. The sequence goes on from JAWZYV010015792.1 coordinate 262,898, forward strand.
ATAAATACAGATATTTAAATATGCATTACAGTGTGTCTTAAAATGATTTAATTATTTGAGTTGGAGGAAAAATCTTATTGCAATTTTTCTTTATTGCAACTAATAGATAAAATGTATCATTAAAAAAACTTTTATGCCGGACAAAGCGTTGATCATCTTTCCAGGGTTTTCGCAACCAATAATTATTGCAAATTTTTCTGGGAAATTGACAAGTAATCATTTTCAAATATTCCTACTTAAATGTTCCAAGTTTCTAGAACAGCTGTCGTAAACGATGCTTTAAAAAATTTCTTAGTGGAGTTTGGTCAGAACCTGGTTGCGGCTACTCATAGATATAATTATTATTAGACTGAGTATAATGGGATAGTTTTCGATGCCTCCAAATGGTAGTCAATAGTTGTTGCATATGGAGAATGGCCACAAATATTGGGTACCGTTAGTGGTCATTTAATGAAATGATAATCGGTTTTTTCCCAACTGTTTCAGAAAAATCTAAATAAAAGCATTTGTATTTAATAATTTCTCTCACATTGATTTCATTTTGCAAAAACATTGTTCACCAATCTCGCAATTCGTGACACTGATGAATTGAGAAATCGAATTACAATGACCATTCAGAGTGTTTATCCTCCAATGCTTCATAGAACGTGGACAGAAATCTCGTAAAGACCCAAAGTGTTGCGCATAACTATTGCACAGTAAAGTATTGAAAAAAAAAAAACATTTTTTTCTTCATTTCTAATTTTTGAAAGCGTAGCCAAACTTTTAGGACGCATTATTTTCATGCTACCAACATATTAGGTACATCAAAGTAATATTTTTCTGCACATTAAATTCAAATATATAAAGTTTTAATAAAAAAACAAGTTTTTAATGGCAAAGCAGTTGTGTCTGAGCAGTGGATTCACATATGTTATACAGGGCGTCCTCAAAAGGTGGTAACATGCTTTAATTTTTTATCGATTAGTGATAAGCGGGATATGTAAGTTAAAAAAATGTTCTAAATAAGGTCGGAAATAAGACTCCGTTAAGAAAAAAAAATCCTCTTGTTTATTTTCAAAAAGTGACACTTTTTTTTAATATGTATACGAACCTCCGTACAAAAAAAAATTCCAGCTAGTAAAATGTGCTGAATACAAAAGTGGGGTGATGTACAAAATTTCAGCCTTTCATCATAAAGTGTCACAGAGATATCTTTAAACAAAGATGATCGGGGACTGTACAAGATTTTGAATGTAAATGTTTTTTACTAGAATGGAAAAGAATTTTCTTTCGAAATTCTTTCATGACTCCTGAAATGCAAACATTCGGCGCATGTGCTGAATTAAACCACTTTTCAGTATCTCTCGAAGAGAAAAAAAATCACGTCACATGATCGCATTCCAGGGGTCATACAGAAATAACGAAAGAAAATACTTTTCTTCCCACTCTAGCAATAATCGTTCGCATTCATATTCATTTTCCCAATCATTTTGTTTGTAGGTATCTCTGAAACGCTTTAACTTTACATTATCTCTGATGAAAGGCTGAAATTTTGTGCATTACCTTATTAGCGCATGAAGCAAATTTTACCGACTGGAAATTTTTTCATACAGGGGTCGTACATAAATTTAAGAAGTGTCACATATCGAAAATTAATTAGAGGATTTTTTTTTTTTTAGCCTTTTTTGCTACCTTATTTTGAATATTTTTTTTCAAATTACACTTCCTGCTTATGTCTGATAGATAAAAAATTAAAGCATGTTATTACCTTTTGGAGGAACTCTGTATTTAAATCAAGAATTTTACTGTCGAACAGTATCTTTCTTTTAGGAAAAATATATGAAGAAAGAGCAGACTGGTCAAATACCTGCCTGTCAGGGAAATTTTCAAGATATCCTGAAAGTGGCTTTTAGGTGCTCGTGAATGTTTAATTTTACAACAATAAATTTATAGAACTCACTTTTTTATTTCCTTGAGGAAGTAAGAGATACGTGAAAATAATTTTGTTGCCCCTACTACCCCTCACAGGCTAACAATTTTGAAAAATCCTAAATTACAAATTTCTTATTATTAGATTCAGTAAATTCGGTTAGCCGAAATACTGACGTACGAAAAAACGATATTAATAAATGTCTCCTCTAATATTAACTAACAACAAATAACAGTATTCAATTAAAAGCAAGATATTTAACGGGCGAAGATAAAATAATTAGTACAAAAATGCTTATTTTTATTTTCAGTTTAATAGTTTACGGTATATTTTTCAAAATTCCCAAGTTAACTGAAATAATTCTGTATATTGATCAAACGTCCAACAAAAAATTTTAACATTTAACTGTAGTGGATCACGCAATATTTTTAAACAACTCGGGTTTGTTCGCTTACACACATACAAAAAAAAAAAAAAAAAAAATGTATCAACCATATATACAATATGTCTGCTAAATTCACGGAAAATGTTTATTTTAGCTATTTTGTTGTTAAAACAAACTTGTATGTATTTTTGCCTCTTATACACTCCGAAATTGTGTATCTTTTACAAAACTTTTTACAAAACTTTCACAGAAGTTTTAAAACATCATGCATTCTCCTCATCGTCAGATATACATAATATGCATACACGTAGGTGACCCATTTTGAAGGTAAACAATTAAAATAAGGTTTGAGATAAAAAACGAGATGTTTGCTGCATTGTTATAGGTATTGTTATAAGAATGTCAATAAATTTTTAAAAATATATTGAGCTTGAATAGTTCTTAATTTAGTCAGTAGGTGGCATGGGGGTTAGAGAAACTGATTAAAATATTTCAAATAAAGCCGCTCTTTGCAGCAATAATATGGCGTAGTCTTATTATGATTTACTTTTGCGAAGACAGTTACGCACACTTAAAAGAGGGCGTGTATCAGGAAGCTCACAAGCCCTAACCGAAATTGCACCACGTCTCTGCAATGCATACCAGTCCGTTTCGACTAACACTTAGGCTCCGCTAGTAAGCGACAAACCAGTGACACTCGTGCAGCGAGTTATCGTGTAAGCCGTTTTGAGACGAAACTGGGTTTATTTAGTTTAAAGATTGAACTGTTCGGAAACGAAACTCAGTGCAGTTAGTTTCAAACTAAGTAAACTGAACCCGGAGCTAGATTGCTTGGTTTATTGTCAAGTTGGCGTCCAAATCACATGCATGTTTCACATTTGATGAAGCTGTTAAAGCTGTTATCCGGAGGAGAGTGTATTGAACATGTTGATAACTGCACCGGAGGTATAGAATTTTCCAAGGGTGACCTTTTTCTTGTCTTTTTTAATTAGCAAATTCGAAAATGCAGGTTTTTATTATTGACGATTCCTTGTTTGGTTACACTATTATCCAGGCAACGAAACTAAACAAACTGATGTCGTTCGGGAAGTCTTTGGAAACCAACCGCACTAAATAAACTTGTTGTTGGCGTGACTGAGAGTTTTTTCTTGGGGTTTTGACTATAATCTCGAAGATGGTCTTATATCCCTGAATATCCATTTTAACATTTATTTTATTCCAAATAGCATTTATTAACAAACTGGAAAATAATGGGACAAACACACATGCCCGTGCCAGGATTTGAACCCGGACCCAGAGGCTTTCTAGTATGGTGCGCTAGCCACTGCACTGCCTGGGCTGCTCTAAATAAACTTTTTCTAGTTTCCAACAGTTTACAAACCTAAACGAGTTTCTGTTTACGAACTGAGCCTTCGTTTCATTGAAACTATAGAATGCTACCTTCAGGAACGGCCTACTTATTTGGTTTAAAGCCTGTTTTAGTTCCTGAAGTGTCCTACTGTCCTGCTGAACCCTAGCCGCAGGCTCAGGTCCAGCATGCAGCGGCTTCCCCCATTTTTATTTTTCACATCACTATTTTTGAATTAAAGTTGGTAAAATGTATTAGTTCTGTGCAATATAAAAGCAGTTAGTATACAATAGTTTACAATAGCTCACAACTTTTTTCTTAGTAACATTTTACCGTGTATACATATATTTAACACTTTCTTTTTTCTTTTACAATTTTGAAAGTTTAAAAAAAGGGAATTTAGGCTTGTAAATGAGAAGTGATTTTTTTTTTATTCGAATGGAAGTAGTAACAGAATTTTTTTTATGTCAGGAAATAATTTAAATAAATTCATAATTTTAAGAAATATTTCTATTTAGAGTTTTCACGTGATTTTCATCAATTGAAATGCTTGCATTTATTTAGTCTGAATCGGTTGGTTGAGTACAGGTCTGAGTAGTTTATTGAGTAATAGTCTGAGTTTGTTGAGTATTGAGTTGAGGTCTTATTTCAATCGAATGAATATACTTAGGTTGATTATTTTGTAGTTCTTCAATCCCTTTTATTATTTTATAGAATAAGTTTTTATTTTTTGATACATATGCAGCCCACTGCTCATTACTTTTGTAAGGTGATTTTAAAAATCTGTATTGCTTTAATAATGTACAATTAGTGAAATAATGTAATGAATTTCCGTGCATTTACAGTGATCGGAGGAGGCTCTGCTTATTTAAAAAAAAATATTCTGGGAATGGTCCATGATTGGTAAAAAAAAGGTAAAGGCTCCTGTGTTCTAAAAGAAAATCTTCTGAGGGTTTTTTAAAGTAATGGTAAGTATACTTGCCTGTAACTTCTGTGTTCCATGATATTGTCCATTTTTCTAATTTGCCCTTTTTTAATATCTATTTTAGATAAGATAGTGGGCTTGGAAAGGAAACGCTTTCTATTTCTTGGAGATGACTACCATTGTTCTTTATAGTGTCAAAATTATAATAGATTGCTGCTTGTTTTGCTAATCCGTCTGCTAGCTCGTTTCCCATAATCATACAGTGTGTTTTTATCCATTAAATTCTTACTGTTTTAGGTATTTTTCTAAGGAGAACTAGAATTTCATGAGCTATTTTATTTGTAGTTATATTTTTTTGTAGAATTTGAATACTTGAGTTGCTTTCAGATAAGATTAAGCATGAATTATCTGACGTTGCTGAAAACCATTCTAAAGATCCATATATTGCATATAATTCTGCTTAAAAAATGGAGTTGTTGCTGTTTATTTTAAATTGATTACGTTTTATCGGGATATTATCTAGAAAAACAAAGAATGCCGCTCCGCAACCTTCTTTCATTTTAGAGCCATCAGTATAAATTTTAAAGTCTGTATTGATATTATCAAGCAATTGAGCTGGGGAAGCAAGGAATCCAACAATGATTTCATTATAGGAATGCCATAATCAGAGTAGTTGTTTACTGTATGTAATTTGGGTTTTGAGTCTTGAAATAAATGCATAATTAATTTGAGATTAGTTAAATTGACCGGTTGAATACCTGTCAGTATTTGGAGGTCTGATGTTGGATTGATTGTTGTATAATGTTGGTTGTATTGATTGAAGCAACCGTCCTCCGTATATATTTAACGATTCATACCAACATGTGGAGGCATAAACTATTGATCTTTCTAGAATAGCTTTATACCACATTTTCAATATATATTTACTTATTTCATTTTTTGATAAGGAAACTTTAAAATGCTGTTGTAGTATTTTGTCTATTTTATTACTTATATATTTCTGATGAGGTGTCCAAGACAGTTTATTTTCCATTATAACTCCGAGGTATTTAATTTGGTACCATATGGTACATTATTAATTTTAAAATACGGTCTTTGTTATGGTTTGCTATTTATTCAGTTATCGTGGTTTGCCTATTGATATGAAAGTGCACGTATCTATGTATATAAAAAGATTGGTATTGTTTGAACAAGTATTTATAAAATCTTAACTATTATTAATTGTTCTCTCCAAGGCCGCCCTTGACAAACCTTCAGCAACCAGCCAAAGATCATCTGCAACGGCCACCAGAGTAACACCTGGTAATTTAAAATCTATTAGCAATGAGTTCAATAGTACCTTCCAAAGAAAGGGCTCAAAGTATTTGCCCTGTGGACAACCTTTTGAAAGGTGATGCAACTGTTCAGGATGTTGCCAATCCACTATCACCAATCTATCATGTAAAAAAGAAATTATTATATTTGTTAAGTCCTTTGGAATGTTTAAATATATTAGTAAGTCTTTTGTTTCGGTCCAAGGCAGAGAGTCGAATACTTTAGTAAAATCTATATGTACTATACCAGTATATTTATGATTTCCTATATTTGTTTTATTGCTGTTTCCGTATTTTTCCGTACTACAAAGCCACGTTGATTCGGATGTATTCTGTCTGTTAATGATGATAAGTGTTCAACTCTATTTAGTATTAATTTTTCTAGTATTTTCTTAGTATTGGCAATTATGTTATTGATCTGTATGAGTTCGGTGATAGTGGATAATTTTGTGGATTTAAAAAGTAGACTATTTCTCCTATTTTTCATGGAACAGGAAAGTACTGTAATTTTAAGCAGTTGTATAAGAAATAATAAAATTTTAGAATATTTTGGTGTATTATTCTAATTATTATATGATTAATATTGCGTTGACCAGGAGCCTTATTTAATCTGAATGAGTAGATTGCATTTTAAATTTCTTGTGGTGTAAATTTATGGGAAGTTGAGGCTACTGTAACCGAGTTTGTTTCTGTTTCAATCGTATTTGTAGAGGGTCCAAATATTTTCTTAGTTACATTTTTAAGTACTTCAAATTTAGAACTAACCGTTGCGTCTGATGTGGCTAGATACGGTTCAAAGTTTGAAATAAAAAATTTTTGGAATCCTATTTTGCTATGTACTATCCCAAATGGGTTGACAGCACCCCGACAGAAGGTCGACCATGTGTTAGCCTTATCTTCTAAAATTGCTTTTTTGTATCGGGGCCTTGCCTGGAGCCACTGATTGGTATGGATTGGATTATTTAAACATTTATGCTTTATAGAACATTAAGTTTATTTCTTTTGATTTTTGAGTCTTCATTCCATCAATATATTTTTACCTTTATTGTTGTGTATCTTTTCTTTATTTTATTATCTAGTTCGTTGTAGTATTTGGATTATTTTATTGTACTGCTCATTAAATTCTTCTGTAGTTAATGTATTTTTCATTATTATTTTTTAAGTGTTTTTTGTTTTTTCAATGGTTTTATGAACTTATGTAATGCTGGAGTATTAGTTTTGTATCTCCTTTTAAATAATTGTGGTCCTGATTTTCGTAAAGTTAATCTGCAAATTGAAGATCCTTGATTCCTCCCATATGAAAATATCATCGAAAATTGGGAACGATGCTAGTGAGACGTCAGGCCAACCTTGGCTAATTGTGTGTTCGCAATTAGGCAAACTGTTTGGATTATTAAGAACTTAGTCTATGGTTTGCTATTTGTTTTAGTAGTTGTCTTCCCCTATCATTTTCTCTTGAATTTCCCAATAAGGGGCTATGTGGATTGAAGTTGCCTCCTATCATTAATTTTCTGCTTATTCTGGGAAGTACTTCCCATTCGTGAAGATCGTCTATGAATGATGAGGAGGGTGGAATATAAATGCTAATTATTGATAATATTTCTTCATTTATTGTTATATTGACTATTACTGTATTACTCACTTTGATACGGAGTGTACGATATTGTTATTTATTATCGTTATATTTGTTGATTTTCTTATAGTGATGAGTATAATGGAGTTGAAAGTGGTAACCCGAATAATGTATCGTTCAAGATATATGCATCCTGCAATAGATCTATTTCATAAAGATTTTCTATAAGATAATGAATTGCGTGTGCAATTTGTGACTTGTTATTTTGTATGTTAATTTAGAGCTATTTTTATCATGGTTTTTGTTTTAGATTAGATTTAAAATAATATTTTAACTATACTTAATACTAATACTTAATGATTTAAAATAGTCACATCACTTACAGAATTTATCTTAAATATTTGAATTATTATATAGTTTATAAGTTTCTGTTTCTCAGAGACTCTTGAGCCCTTCTGAAGTGAATTTTAAATATCAGACATTGCCTACCATCGGCAGGGTGACTGCAGTCGTAGTTCGTCTTCTTTTTAATATTGTCTTGTACGCAATATATACATTTAAAGGTGTCCGAAGGACAATTCGATCCAGGATCTGACTCAGAGAATTTACCACATAGTTTGTCCTTCTCGCGTCAGTTTTTGGCAACATGTCCAAATCCTTGACGGTGGAAGCACCGTTGAATTTCTATATATTTTTTTTCAAATTACAAGTTTTGAAGTTCACAATACACGTATTATCTTTTCTTTTTAATAGCTTTGTTGTCGAAGATCTTGGTACATTTATGGTGAATGTTTATTGCTCTTTTCCCCTCCTATGGATTTTACTATTTGTATGTAGTCCTTGTTAATTTTGTATTGACGAATAATTGATTCTTCTGCGTCTTCTATTGTTGATCCTAGTGGAACATTGAACAGCATTACTTTTTGCATTATCGGGCCTTTTAATGATATATTAGATATTTTTATCAATTCTTTATTGTTGTATTTTAATTCTTGAAGTATTGATCTTGTTGCGTTTGTGATGCAGATCATCATATGTCTTATTTTTAATTATCAATTACTTAATTGTTAATTATTTGTAAATTTAATCTGTGTTCAAAATTTATTCTTTGCACTTTCCATTTGGATTTCTCTTCCCTTCGCCTGTAAAGTTTTTATTTCTGCACCTACCGTATTTAAAAGCAATCTTCCGTTTTCATTTATTTTTCCCTTTTATTTCACTTTTGCATTGGTATAAGCCTAGCATTTCTGTTTTCATGGTTTGTTTATCACCATATATGGTATCAAATCTATAAATAACATTGGCTTTCATTTTGGGTTACAATATAGCTGATAGATTGTTTGTTTTATCCGTTGGCATGTCTGGGATTCAAAAATAATTATATAGAAATGTTCTTAACGCCTACTGGCGTCACGTTACTTTCGCGCTTTGTTTGGCGTGCCCTGTGGCGTGTTTTTGCTTCTGTACTAACCTCTTGGCTTGAGTTTCTGAACATTAATTCACGCCTTATCAGTTGTATTGTGTTGTGAACCTGCGTTTTTGAGGGGTCTGCTCAGCCACCATAGGACTTTATAATTTTGATGTTTATGCCTCGATATGTTAAAATAAAATGTTATTGCCACTATACGAAGTCTTATTCTTTCATCACGGCCTGGGGTGTGAACCTGGGGAAAGCTTCCCCATAGCGTTGTTATTTTCTCCTTTGATATGTAAACTTATCTGTCATGTGTTTTTGGCCTCAAGAATGTGCTTTTTGATTGAATCCATTGTATTCAATTTTATTCTTATATTTTCTGATGTTTTTGTTGTTTCAGTAGGACTTAACATTATCATTTCTGTACCTTTCTCGGAGTGCATAAGGCTTCTGCAAATGACTTTTGTGTTATTCCAAAATCTTCCGACTCCTGCTTTTCTACAGCTAATGAGTGACTGACTGTTGTTACAGTTTGTACTTGCTTTGTAGTGCTGTTATTTCTAACTGTTGAAGTAATAATTTGTTTCTCAGTTCATAAACATTATAAAGTAGTTTTGAATTCAATTCTGCTGGCTATTCTCTTTTCGAAATTATTTCTGTTATTTCTTCAATTAAATCCATATGTTTTGCTAAGTCTTTTGCTGATGATTTGCAAATTTCTTGGTGATCTATAGTTTTATACGTGGTATCTGTATCTCTTTGTGGGAGTGGAAGAAAATTTTGCATTTGCTTTCTTGTTTTATCTTTTTTTTATTCTTTGTAATTGTTGCTCAACTATTTCAAATCTTAATGGTGATACATTTACATTTTGGCTTCCCTTTTGTAGCATTGTCGTTTTGGATACTCATGGTAATGCGTCTAGATGCTATACCTATGTTTCAAGTTGTGAGACGTCACCTAGTGGCGAATTTTAGAACAATTCGAAACCAATGTATTTTTCAAAATTTTTTGCTTTTCTAATAATAATACAGGAAACCGCGCATTTTTTCTCAATCCCTGTTTTTGTTGTTTACGTTCAAGTCAGTCATTTCTTGGACACCCAGTATCTCAGACATGTGTATTATAGCTGAAAACGCCAGTAGAAAGGATTTCTTGGACACCCAGTATCTCAGACATGTGTATTATAGCTGAAAACGCCAGTAGAACGAAACGTTTTTTATCAATAATTTAAAACATCAGTGTGTCCCTTTCTCTCTGTAATATGTACAAATGTATATGCATAGATATATACAGGGTGTTCGTAAACGATGGCGACACGTTTTAATTCTTCTTCCAATAAAAATAAGTGGACGATGTAAATTGAAAAAAAAATGTTCAAAATAAGATAGGGAAACGGACTATGTTAAGAAAATATCCCTTTCGTGAATTTTCAAAAAGTGACACTTTTTAAATTCGTAAACGGTCACCGTACAAAACAAAATCACAATTAATAAAAATGGACTTCATACATTAATGAAGTGGAGGAAAAAATTTGAGAACTATATCCTAAAAAGTGTCAGAGATATGAGGATAAATATATGCTGAGACAAACTTAAACACTTCTAATGGCTCTCGAAGGAAAAAATCTCGGATGATCGCGTTTCAGGGTTTGTACCGGAATTCCAATAGAAAATAGTTTTTTGCACTCCAGCAGTAAATGTTTACATTTAGATTCATGTACAGGGTGAATCTAAATTGGCTCAACAAAATATTATGGGAGATAGGACACATAACAAGGAATCAGAAGCACATAGCAATGTGATGTCAAAAACGTTGTCTTCGCGTAGCTATTAATAATCACTTTGGAAGAGTGCTAAAACAACCGTGAACTTTTCGACCATTGTTTGTGAAAAACTAACGTAGTTTCCCCCATAATTCGTGGTTTATAAATACTACTTTATTTCTTTGATGAGATTTTTGGAGACAAGCCCAATGTATAGGAAATTTGCTTAAGAAGTTTGGCAAGCATTTCAACACTTTTCATAGAGTGATTATTAATAGCTACATGAACGCAGCGTTTTTGACTCCCACCTTGCTATGTGATTCTGATTCCTTATTATGTGCCCTATCTTCCATAATATTTTGTTGAAAGAATTTAGATACACCCTGTATAGACCCTGAACATCTTTATATAAAGACACTCCCCAGACGTTTTATGATGAAAGGCTAAAATTTTGTCCATCGCCTAACTGATGTATAAATAAAATTTTACTATTCGAAAATTTTTGTACAGGGTCTGAGGCATATAAAAAAGAATAATTTTAAATTTAACCTTCGGAAATAATTTTAATCGATACCATGAAGTTCTGCAGTTTTTTTTACGTAACTTTCTAATTAATTGTATACTTCCATGATCATTATTTAAGAAATATTATTTAAGGCCTAGGTTAGTGTTTTGGGGACACCGTGTATATATATAACGTCATTGACATAAAGCAAGAAAACGTTATTTAAGTTCCCCTTAGTACTGAAGGCCTTCATAAAATTTGATCTTTTTTTCTTTCATTTTTTAATCATAAGAACATACTTTGAAAACTTAGATAATAAATTTAGAGCGGAAATTATTATTTTTTTGTTTTTTATTAAATATTTCCGCTAAGATTATTGAATTATTTAAATTTCAGAAGAGAATTATTTTTAACGGAAGAGTTTATTTTCCCGATAGTTGGAAATATTCTGAAACAAGGACAATAATTATTTCTTTTGAAAATGGATTTCCCTTTCTAAACATAAACTGCATTAATAAAACACGGAAAAAGGTATTTCATGAAAAGAGAATTTTTTTATGTATTAAAGATAAATTGTTACTGCTCGCTTCTAAATTGATTCTAAATCAGAAAAATGTGAAACATGATTATACAGTTCATGATTAATGAGTGTGTTTCACAAAGCATGCAAGAAACGTAAAAAATGATCAGTGATTAATTTCGTATGCAAATTTTGTTTGTTTATAAAAAATTACTAAACGCAGTCCATCTTTTTTCAGTTATCTTTTTCAAGTAAATGAATAATTACTTGATCCTGTACCTAATACTAACTCATGTATTTAACAAATCATTACTTACTAATGCAACATTTATTACTTAATTTTTTGTATTAATCACAGTTTAAAATATTACCCTTCTAAGCTCATTAACATTCTACCTTTTAAGTTAATTAATCAACATTTCCTTTACGCAAATACAGCTTAGTCATAGGAACAAAAGAAACTATCCCGATATATGGACCTCTGCCGACCGTTTCATTTAATGAATCGAGATGAGATTTCGGATCTAGTTATTCAGAAGTATAAGCTCGGAATTCTGAGAACGGCAACAAAGTAGCACTCACGGTTACGGTTAGAGATATAGAAACTCGAAGATTTCAAATGACAACGTCCATTTTCTGTCGCAAATTTTCAGCTCAATCGAAAGCTCTAAAGAGCGTTAGCTTTGCTTTCCGGTCCCCCAATCAAATAAATATAATATCTTTTTCTTTTTTACATTAAATTAAAAAAAAAATTCAGCAAACTTTTAATTACAAGCAAGCTGAGCCTACACACCGGATTCATATTTTTTACATTTTAAAACAAGAGTTTTATTAGTATTATTTTTTTATTTCCAAGAAAGATGGCCGACCTCCCCTCATTTTTTTTCACCTCTACCCTCCTTCGGGGACGAGTTTCATAAGGTCCTGAAACGGACTTTTGAGTATTCGTGAGATGTACTTTACAGCAAGGACTGTATTGGTATCTACTTTTTTTTCTTTGAGGTCCAGAGTGTGATGTTTTATCCTTGATGGTTTCCGTGATATTTTTTCTTGAGGTCCCTTTGAGGTCCTTCATAATGTCCTGAAACTGACTTTTGAGTATTCGCGAGCTGTATTTTACAGCAAGGATTGTATTGGTATCTATTTCTTTTTCTTTCAGTACACGCGGGATGTGTTAAAAGAACGTTTTGGCCTCCTACTCCCGTTACGCTGAGAATGTTTGGAAATTGCCGTCTAATCTAGCGATGCTCAAAAAGACTTACATGCATGCCAAATGTCGTATTATTACCTTCAATAATTTTTATATTGGCGAAATACAGACGTACGGATCAAAAGACATCCCCCTAATAGGTTAAAACTATCTATACATATTAGGCAAGTTGGAGTGTTCAGGCTGATTAATTTATTTTTTACTAACTATGCCGTCCTCACCATGGTACAGTGGTTATATCACTGTAAATAGTAGACGTGTGAAGGTCTCGGGTTCGCGCGGGTTCTATTGCACGCCCGTCGACCCAACCGTTCGGATTTCTCCGTGGTTTTCTCTGAAACATAGCGTTAGGACCCTTAGAAAGACCCCCCCCCTATTGAGGGTGCCCGTCCTTGTGTTGTCCTTCTGACGAGGATTTATAAGCGAGATTCGAGCCAAGCATACAAATCCTATTTACGGTTCGCAATAACAACAATATCCAGCTGTGCCAAAAAATTCCACAGCTGGGGATCGAACCCAGGACTGCCGCGATGCTGGGTTCGATCCCCAGCTCTGGAATGTTTGCATAGTCGGTAAAAAATAAATTAATCAGCCTGAACACTCCAACTTGCCTAATATACTTGAAAGGTTGATAGAATCATTTTATAAAATATGTATCTACAGATACTTTATTGAAGCCCATGACTCGAGCTACTGATCTTATTTTGGTTTAGCGGACAGAAAGAGAAAGATGTATGTCTTAGAGAATCTATGTCAGCTGATGTGTGTGTATTCTGATTGGTTGAGTTTCAGTTTATTCAATAATGACCAATGAATGTCAACTAGATACTGGTACGAAGAACGGCAATTTACGTACGGATTGTGGTGAGACGTACGCAGTCTCGACCGTCTCACAATCACAGGATTTTCAACATCATTGCATTCTCGTCTTTTTGAAAATGTATATGCATACCGCCTCAGCACAAAAGGAGAAAAAAAGCTGAGTACAAATAGATTTATTATTCTTGTAGTGTACGAACAGAGACTCCGATCCTCTGTCACAAATTACCTCTTGTTTATTCCAGGAGATATGACTGGTATTGGATTTCAAGCAAGCGATGACTAGTGTTTGACAACATAAAGTAACAGCACTCTGAAATACCTTACAGGTAAAGGCGTATTAATGTGCCTACTATTTAATTCATTTTCGAACAATTAAACTTATTCCCTATATTTAAAAAAATGTTTGATAAATGAGAACTTTTTCATGAGAATTCAACGTTGCCCCTAACCTAAGATCAGCAGAAATCATGGGCTGCAAAAGTAAGTTACAGTATGAGCTAAATTATTTTAATAACTGTATTTTCTATTTACTTTAACGACACGAAGACAAAAAATAGGTTTTATGAATATTTTTATACAGGGTTGTCCAAATTAAACTTCCCCAACTCAGAGGCCTGTGCAGGATGTTGTATGGGTCATAATGTGATGAAATTTTGGAAACAGACACTTCGCATCACGCGCTCGTGATTTATTAAAAAGAAATTATTAGTACAAGAAGTTGCCGATAGGCGGCGCTGCAGATCAACAAGACGTTCTACAGATGTTCAACAGCACGAGAAACAGTTGGCACATTGACAACACCATATGGCGATTGGCTAGCGGTGTTCACGACCGCCAAAGCAACGTCTTGAACGCGTGCAGAATCCACAACATGTCGTCCTCTACCTGGTAAAATTCCCAGCTGTCCGGTTCTTTCGCACTTCTTCATCGTGTCTCGTAAAGCGCGTGGTGTCATTGGTCCTCGGCGTAAGATCTTTAACCGACGGAATGCTCTTATCGCAGCACCGGAGTTCTCGTCATTCTGGCAGAAAAGTTTCACTAACAGAGTGAAACTTTTCTGCCAAAGCCGCCTTACAAAGCCGCCATTGTGCATCAACGAGCTGGAAACAACTGCCTGTGCACCGCCTGTCTTCCATTTTTGTAGGGCTCTCTTTTGGATACGTTGCTCAGAAGCTTTATTTCTCTCAAATCACGTTATTGCAATACGCAAATTATTAGTGTTACAGCGCCACCTTTCGGCAACTTCTTGTACTAATACATTTTTTTTTAATAAATCACGAGGGCGTGATCTGAAGTGTCTGTTTTCAAAATTTCATTACATTATGGCTCATACAACATCCTGCACAGGCCTCTGAGTTGGGGAAGTTTAATTTGGACAACCCTGTATTAATGGCCGTTATAGTATTTGGTAGGACTCTTTATTCTTGTATGAAGAATTTTCATTCGAAGCTGCATTGACTCAATGTACTTCACATTAAACAACCGACAATTCTTGTATCATAGTAGCAGATTTAATAAATCTCTCGATGAGCTGTTGTTGCTCATTGGCGATAACAAAATCATTTGCAGCTTGCGGGAGAGAAAAAAGCCTATATATCCTCAGTATTTTACTGAGTTTTCGCAAAATAAAAGAATTTCTCGAAGAAGAATGTTACTTTAAACGTAACAGTGTGTGTTTAAAACCAGTGTACTTGCCAAGCATGAAATGTAGACTTAAAAATTCTCAATTTGAAAAAATTGGTAGCACGGAGCAGCATCCTTGAAGGAAACTCCGAAATTCATCATCGAAGTATTATAACAATTTAACGATACTACATTTATATCAGAATCCTTTTGATTTTGAAAATTGTATACAGTTTGTCCCATAATGTGACTGTGGAAAACTTTAAGGGGAGGAAGAGCACATTAGCAATAAGAGTCACATAGTAATGTGAGGTCGGAAACGCCGTCATCAAGTTCCTGTTATTAATCACTTTGGACTATGTGCTGAAAAATAGTGAACTTTCAGACCATTGTTCGTCGAAAACTAAAATATCTTTTACAGAAAACACATGATTAAAATTGATAGTTTCAAAATTCTATTATTTCATTGATGACATTTTTGAAGGCAATCGAATTACTCATGAAAATTGTTTAAGAAATTAGACAAATACTTTTCTCAAAATTATTATTAACAGGCAATTAAAACGGCGCTTTGACTTTTTATAATATGTGATTCTGATTCCTCATTATGTGCCTTAACTTACTTTAAAGTGAATCCTAATCCTTATGGGACAACCTGTATATTTGCAGATGAATTTGGGGCTGAAATTCTCAAAACGTGACTAGCAAAGCTTTGCGTGATGTATTCAGAGAGATGGCAGTCGCCAAACGTATTTACAATTGCATAATGACAATGATTATTATAATTTCTGAAACTGTCACGGAAGGCAATTTTTTGAGAGAAGAAAGTACTTAGTGGACAACATGTCGTGCTTCGTTGCTCTGTATAACTGTGTCTACTTTTAAATTAATAAAAAGTAGTTTCGATGATGACTAGTAATAAATTAGAACTGTTCCAAAATATAGTTAATGTTTAAATGCGTGCATGAACATATTGCTGTTTATACAATTTAGAGAAAGTTGCAAGCTAATACCTGCAATAGATTTCAAAATCGAATGATAAAATTATTACCGTACACTCTAAAATAATTGTGCACCCTCTAACCGCACAATCATTGTGCGATCCGTGAGCGCAGATACTATTTGCACGATCATTGCACAATAGTTTGACGAACATTGACTCATGACTAAAGTCTTGACGTCAGAGATACACTGAATTTCTGGTCTTTAAAAAATAATTATGAATAGATAGATAAAAAATAAGTTTCTTAACTATACATAAATTTAATTTAGTTAAGTACTTCTTGGGGCCATTCGTTAAAATTAAATTCAAGCAATTTCTATTGGCATGTATGCTGCGGAGCTGCAGCATGCGCAGCGCCGCATTTCTTTACTTCCGTACCGAGCAACGAGGCAATTCAAAACATGTGTTAACGGGTTTTATATTTTATCGATAAAATTAAAGGTATATCTTAGATTTATCATTATTATAGTTTTTGCAGCAAAAAGTTAGAATGTTTTTTGCAGCATTTGTACAAAAAACATCGAATTATTTAATTTGATTTCTATTAAAAACATTTTCGTGAGCATCGGTTTACATGCAGCTTAATATTCCCGATTAAATGTTGTCATAATGGGTGCAAAAGTGCATGTACAAATGTATTTAATATCATGAAACGTACTGAAAAATATCACTTATCAGCGATGGAAAAAGTAACTTTTGTTCCTAGTTGGTTGTCTGAAGTATTTGAGAATGCTGAGGATGTTAATGTGTATGGTGAGGTTCAGCCAGTGGAGGTAGAGTGCACGTACTCACAACAAAGCGAGCAAGATGTTGATTCAAAGGAAGCTCTTAAACATGAAATTTTATGCGTTGTTTCTGAATTGAGAAGCAATGGCAGTCTTCCACATAACATTGTATCTCTTATTGTAAATGCTGGTAACTCTGTAGCACAGCTAATCGCTTCTCTTTGTGTTAAACAATTCGAGCAATACCACTAAAGCACAGCTGCCGACTCTCCCGTTTCTTCCGGGAGATTTTCCCACCACAATTCTTAAAGAGTTTTATTTTGGATTAAATTTTTGGCCTTATGTTAACCATATACTTACTTGGCGCCAGAGATGCCTTGATCAGGAAGGAGGCTCCTCTTGGTTGGAGGCTGTCCATTGCACTGCGGGCGGTTGACGGCTACCACTTCCGCAAATTGCGGTTGGTTGGGGCGCATAATTTTTGGTACTAATGGAAAATGAGTGGTGGGAAATCTCCCGAAAAAAGCGGAAGAGTGGGCAGATCTGACAAAATTAAAGCAGCAAGAGTGCTTGTTGAATTGTGCATCCCGAATATACAACTGAGTACACGGTTATGAATAGCCTTACCATACATTCATTATGTAGATTAAGTGCACAATCACGTGCAGCAGCTGAGATTGCATACAGTGTGCTTCCCCAGTACACACTTCTGTACACTGTAAGTGCTCAAGCTTTTTAGTGAGTACGCACAAAAAACCTGTATGGAGCTACAATATTAAGAATTTAAAAAAAAAGATGATTTTTTTAATTGATAAAAATAAAATAAAATGTATAATTTACCATTAAAATACAATGTATTAAAAAGTATTTCACTAACTGACTTTTTAAAATGTATTTACTGATAACAATTAATAATTAGAAATAGAAATACTTTCAGAATTCTCATGACGTAAATGTAGGCATTCAAACATTTAAACAGTTTATTTTTCTTAAACTTGATTTTAAAATAATACGCAATTAAGGTACATATTACAATATGAAGTAAAATAAAGCGCAATAAATTCTTTCCATGCAGATTTTTTATTATTTCTGATAAATGACTCTCTATTCTAAAAATTTAAATAACTAGGGTTTTAGAAGCAAGATAAATGTTGAAGCTCAAAAACACAGAATCAATTACAGCAACTCATTTTAATACATCATTAAAATTTGCTTAGAAAAGAAGCGTCTTTTGAGATTTTAATTAAGTATCTGACTGCAAATAAAGTTCCATTAAATAGCATCATGTATTTTGCTGTTTTATAATAGAGGTTTTGTCTGAATCTATTTTTATGTGGAATAAAATATATGATTATTTCAGCCGATATTTTTATATTTTTAGAGTACCTGTCAAAATAAAACACTTATTATCGGTAAAATATTACTTCGCATTTGCGCAAAATATAAAAATATTAGAATTATTATGAAAAAGTATGAGATTTCAGAAATAACATTAAGTAGATTACAAACATTTTTACGAAGTATAAGGATTTTCCTAAAGAATGCTTTACAGTAAAAAAACTACAGAAGGAGGATGAATTTTTTTTTTGTCTGAAACACGTGTACAGAACTGTACCTTTCATGTGCGTTATTTTTATAACTTCATAGTTTTAATAACTTCAATGTATAATGGAGTGCCAGAAAATCTGGTACACCATTCTAATATCGTGTAACAAGCACGCAGATGTTCCGAAACGGTCTGGCATGGATTCAACTAATTTGTGAAGATATTCTGTAGACAGTTCACGCCATGATTCCTGCAGGGCAGTCCACGAAGCCATGGAGATGCAAGGTGGTGGAGATCTCCAAAGGACAGCACGTTCCAAAACATCCCAGATATACTCGATAATGCTTATGTTTTGGGGAATTAGGTGGCCAAGAAAGGGATCGATATTTTGAAAAGTGAGCCACTTAGTAGCTACTGCAAGCCTGTGGGGAGGCGCATTATCCTGTTGGAATTGTCCACGTTCGTTGGAATGCACACAGGACATGAATGGATGCAGGTGGTTAGAAATGATGTTAACGTACCGTTGACCTGTCATGGTTGAGTCTAGACGTATAAACGGTCCCATTTCATGTCAACTGCACAACCCCATACCATCACAGAGCCTTCACCAACTTGAAAAATTCCTCGTAGGCATGAGGGATCCGTGGATTCATGGAGTTTACTCCACATCCGTACTCGGCCATCCACCCGATACTATTGGAAACGATACTTTTCAGTCGTCGATGATCTCGTTCTATCAAGGTCCTTTACCGGCCTCACTGCTATCGGATACTTGAAGTTTTACAGGAAACCTGATATGGGCGATACACCCTTGAAGTTTCCATTCGTGGATATCCAAATTTCATCACTACTTAGGAAATTCTGTGCCTCGTCTCTCGTGTGCCGACGATTAGTCCCCGTTGACAATCAATTAAATCTTGATAGACTGCCATCATAACAGCACGAATCTATGTAACAGCCTCCTCAGACATCTGTTATCTTATATACGTATTGTCGATCTCATCGCATTACGCTGATTCTTTGAATACCTGCATTATTTGCATACGATCTGCTATACCAGTTTTTGCGGCTGTTCAGCGTATTACAATATTAAACCTATCGTCATCATTTATAGCCGAGTTCTGAATTATGTTAGCTGGCTGAAATGTGAAAGTCCCGCGTTATGGCCTAACATAAGGCTGTCGATGTAGCGGTCTACAGTTTTGGTCGATTTACTCCAATTGTAACGTGAATACGCGTTAGAGCCCCTTAAAAGTCCTCTAACCAAAGCACAACACATAGGCTTAGTGTGCGCGTAATGGTAAACATACACGTGGCAGTTTATCTGAATTTATTATCAATATATGATGGGAAGTAAGGAATAGAATAAGAAACTATACAGGAAAGCATGAGTGCATACTGGGATGCTTACAACCATAGTGTTAAAATTTCAACTTAGTATTTGATCTTGCTCCAGGTTTCCATTTGATGATGCCTCATATAAGGAATGTACGTGCAATTTTTTTTTTTTTTTTTTAAATGAACAATATTTAGGGATTGCCCTCTTCAACCTAAATTCTTTTAAAGACCACTTTTTATGCAAAAGTGTGCACTATAAGCACTTACGGTTCGAATTTGATTCTTCTTATTGCTACAATACTGAAAATATTCAAGTAGAATTTTGTAAAATTGATAACCGAATTTTATTATATAAGTTTATGTGATTACTTAGCTATTTAGACCCTTATAACGGCGGAAAGAGGTAATCTGCAAAATAATTGATAATTAGTTGCTATTTCTGATCATACAAAAATTTTGATATCCAGGCACAGTTCACCTCACCTGCTGGATGGCAAGGGCTAGTTACTCAATTAAGATGCGGCTGTTTCGTAACCAGTAAGAATCACTGCAACTAAGATCACCAAGAACGCGGAGGTCCCTTGGCTCTTCGAATTATGATCAAATATGGAATCGTTTAAAGGAACTATGTAACATCTATTTATATCAAAAAGTGGTTCCAGAGTCCATCTTCTACTGCATCGCCAAGAAATGATCTCGGATTGGTCTGTGAAGTGAAATAATCTTCTTTTCCTATTTCCTACCTGTCCACCAAATGTCGATGATCAATTGAGATGGCTGAACTCCATTAACACAGGTTTCAATATCATTGGGGTACGGAATTGGCAGTATCTGGCGACAAGGAGGACGTGTCAGGGTCCATCACGGACTCTTCTGCCAAAAGGGCAGATGAATTAAGATACACCCTGTATATCAAGAAATGTGGCGATATTCAACATTTTGGGAGGGGTCAATTCGTATTATTATTGGAATATTCCTTTCACTGTTCATTCTGCCATAAATTTAATGCAACTGTCTCAAAATTTTGAAACGTCAAGCGTCAAATTTTAACATACTACCGCTGTACAATTTTATCTAAAAAGAGTTTTGTAGATATTAAGCAAGCTCTACAGTAAAGAGACTGCCAAAAAATGTTTGTGGCTTTATTTGTATGAATGATAATCGAATACAATTTTTAAGATTGTGGTAAGCTAAGTACAGCGGTATTGAATTCATTAAAAACAAATAAATTAATTCATCATTCATTAATAAACACTTCAAATAAAAATACATTGAATGCCAAGTCTTTTTCTTTACTGAAAAAAAATTTTTTTTTTCTATCGAGATAAAAATGAAATACTTCTTACTTTTACGAAGCAATATTAAATTATGTTTATTAAAGAATAACATACACGACATAATTTTTCTCTGAAATTCAAATTGGGTTATTAAACACATCTTTCTAAGTAGACAATTTAAGGAGTTACTAGATTTTTAAAAAAATATAAATTCAAAATGCATTTTAGAGAAATTTATAATTTGTTTCCAGGAAAAAAAAAACTTGAATAAACTGTTAAAGACATCTTGAGCTTTTGTAAATTTACTGAGGCAAATAAATATTTTAGGATGTTTCTTTTTAAATGAAAATCAATTTTTTGAGGCAAAATTTAAAGATAAACACATTTATTTTTTAAATACTATTATTAAATATAGCAAGTTTACTTTAGTAGGCTTTAATATATGCGAAAATTTTGACATAGGATTTCTTTTTTTTTTTTTTTTAAATTCTTTTGTAACCTATTATGCCATGAAATTGGGAAGGTAATATTCTAATAATAGACACTCGTATCTTTATAGTGAAACTCATGTTTGACATTTTAACACACTAATTTAGTAATTATATCTCTAGGAAATAGATAATGTTTTCCAGTTCCAGGACAATTTGATAAGATTTCCACTTTTCGAAAGATCTTCAAAATGTAGAACTACAGCTAAGAATCTGTAAAAAAAAAAAAAAAAAAAAAAAAAAAAAAACTTCATAGAAACCATGTACAAAATTCCCGTCTCTTCGAAGTATAGATGGGTTTAGTCCTTGAAGTTAAGACCATGAAACCATCTTTTGCTAGGAAATATTAAGAAAGCAAGCAGCATTTGATCTATCAGATTTTAGGCATTCTGGAACATGTAATGAACCGATTTACATGTTTCAAAAGAAGGAGAGAAAAAAACTTTCAGTGAAAAAATAAATTTCGTGAAAAGAAGTGTTCTTATCAGATTATATAGAGAATGTCGTTCCTTTTGTCACAAAAAAGTAGAAACAAATATTTTATTGTCTTCTCTTTGGAAGGGAGAAAATTTCGTCCTTTTATATTTCAGGAGCGTTTTAAAATGTTCAAAGGGAACAAAAAGTAAATTAGATTTTTTTCATTTTAGTTTTTTCCTTTTTTGTAAGTAAGAATTTCAAAGCACTGTTCTTTAATATGATATGCTACAAAATTCAAGCAATCCCACCTAGGTCCAAACCACCGAAGCATAACCATCTGCAAATCTGTGGTATTACCTAGAAAGGTTTTATGAAAAGTTCTTTCCACGCCTGTTCAGAAGTACTACTTGAATCTGTTGAGTAACTTTTGCAAAGAAAAACTCATTCAGTTCCAATAACACTAGGTAACAAAAAAAGACAATTTTTGTCTGCATCCTGGTTCTAAATCGCCTATTATTACTAATTTTGGTTAGAGAAGAATGAATATGTAAATGAAATGTCTTATACACAAAACCCCACTCCAGAAAAATACATAGCAGCCTACCCATCGACTAAAAGGTAAATGGAAGAAAACAAATTCTTATTTAATAATATATAATGCAACAGATCATGCTTATTTAAACAATGTTCATTTTAATGAAAGCAGGGGTTAATTTTAGCTTATTTCTCTGAAAATTTCCTTTTGGCCTGCTTTTTGTACTGCACGTCAAGGCGAAGGATCTCTTGTAATAGTCCAGAAGTGCGGATATCTATGTTTCATTGAAGAGATATCTTCATGAAACCTTTCACTGTGCTCATCGGTTACAGCTACACAGTTTTTAGGAAAAAAATCAAGATGGGAAAGGAGAAAAATAAAGTGTCACACTGCAAAAAAGTCTGTCAAATTTACAGAAAAAACTCGCCGGGACGCCAATTTATTTCGGTTTTTTCTACAGAAGATTTAAATATATTTTACAGATTCTCAGTTTATTTTATAGAAATATTCCATATAAGGAAAAAATACTGAAGACTTAAATAAAATATACGGAAATAAAGTGGCGTCCTGGATGACAGTTTTTTCCTGTTAGTTTAACAGAATTTTTTTGCAGCGCAGAGGCATATGAAATACAAGGTCACGGAGGTTTTTTGGGCGATTTTGCACCATATGTTGGTAGTTTCCGTCTTTTCTGTTGCCATGAAATCCCCGAATCACGCATTTAAGGACTTCCCAGGCTGATTTCACTTTTCCCTTCAATATTTTATCAAAAGCACGGTCATTTATAGTTGTGAATATTTGAGGACCCACAGAAACACCCTCCTTAGCCTTTGCATCACACAACCTTGGTAATTTCGCTTTGTATTGGAAAGCCTCTCTATTCTTGTTCAAAGAAACCACAAAGCTCTTCATTATTCCTAGCTTGATATGCTGGTGTGGAAGCAGAAGCAGAATGTTATTTGGAGCTACAGAAGCTCGGTTTCAACATTTCTCTCCCGGAATTTAGATTTCTTGATCATTTAGATTTTATGTAGTGAGACTTCTATCTCGAGAGTCTCATAAGCACAATAAACAGCAATACTTAGTATATCCTAACTGTATTCCCAGGAGTACAGTAGTAAATTTTGAATCACCAGGGATCTGCCATTTGTGTTCTCGCATTTGATTGACTAGAAATAATAGCACATACCTGTTGGTCTCCTTTATGTGGACGGAATGTCCAACTAAGCTTGAAAGAGTCTACAAACAACCTCATGAGTTATATTTAGAGAATTAATCAAGCAGTTGAATGCAATAACAGCAAAAAAATGTTCTTCCTTTTGAAAGAAATGAAGTGGATTCTCGTGACGAGTCCTGTACTCTGTGATCTTGACTTTTGATTGGAGGAGATGAACAGCAAAAAAAAGTCTGTCAAATTTACAGAAAAATACTGTCAGCCAGGACGCCAGTTTATTTCCGTTTTTTTTTTTTATAGAAGTCTTCCATAAATTTTACAGATTCTCAGTTCATTTTACGGAAATATTCCGTATAAGGAAAAAAATACGCAAAACTTCTGTAAAATATACGGAAATAAACTGGCGTCCTGGCTGGCAGTTTAACAGACTTTTTTTTTTTTGCAGTGTGCGATTGCTTCAGTCGTGATGTTAGAAGTTCTCCCTTCTTCAATTCTGTCTGATTTTATTCCAAGGGCCTCATTCAAATCGTCTGCCTCAAAATCTGGATAATGCGAAGTCCAGATCTAGTGATTTCTTCTTCTTCAGCATCATCCTTTCATCCTTTTCAATCTTTCTAATTCTAAGGTGGTTCAGAAATTGTTAGATTACCCGAGTGAGAAATAAGCCGAATGGCTGATAGAACGCATGGATCTGTACGAGCTATAGTAGCCATACAAACCAGCCATAGTGAGATTTTATTACCCAAATTGGTTCTGTATCTTGGAAATATAAGCTAATCTCAACTTTTTATGGTGATTTACGTGTTTAGGGAGACAAAATACTTCGGAAATCATTGTATTTGAGCCCTATATATTTTAGGTGTTGGTTAGTGTAATCGCTTCTAGATAATAACATAAAGAAGTGATAATATAATAACGAGATAATAAGGAAGCGATAATAAAATAACGATAAGGAAGTTGTTCTACGACGGATATTTTGTCAGACAGTTGGATTATGGCAGATTCCTTCAATATATTTCTTAGAGGTCACATAGATTAGCTACACAAATATATAACTAAGCTTATTATTAGGCAAAAAATTTTAGACAAAAGTTGAACTTCTACGGCCTCTTTAAAACTGTTCCTTCCAATCAAAAATTATTAATTGTTTTGTTGCAGTAAATATTTAAACTTCGTAAGCCTCAAACTTCCTTTAACTTATTTACTGCGTCTCAGATTTGGACTGAGACTCCCTGCCTCGAGCCTGAGCCATTTTTATTCGCTAAACATTTCATAACTATATTTGTGCAAATTTACCAGGTATCATGTGCCCGCTCTTAATTTTAGAAGTTAAATTAACGATGGTTTAAAAAAACTCTAAATGCAGTTATTTTTCACACTTTCCAACAAAACTGGAAAAAGTTTATGGTTTATGTTTATCTGCTCGTCCTTTCTCCAACTGCCGTAATTGTCTATCGATTGCTACCGTTATTTACCATAGATATAACTAAAATTAGACTTTTGTCAGCGCATTACTTGGAATTAAAACATTTTGCGATTTTTATCTGTTTCAAGCTCTTGGGAAGCCAGATTATGTCAATTGTTTGAAAATGCATACAATTTTGTCCGCGCATCACATAATAAGGACTGAAGAGAACGAAACGAAAGCTGTCATAATAGGTGGTCACACAACTTCTACTAGTGACGTCGAATTTATTTTTACAAAATGTGATAACATTTTGAGATTTTTCCAAAAATTTATTCAAAATGAGTAAAATTTTGTTCGCGCATCCTTAAAAGAGATTGAAGCGATTCAATTAAAATTTGATATTGTGAAAGGCGATCACTTTAACAATAAGAGTTGTTTTTTTTTCCAAAATTTTGAAAACAATTGGAAACTCAAAAATATATTCAAAATGTAAATGTTTGCGCACTACATACAGGATGGTTATAAAATAACATGAGATGTTCTGAGCTCTCCAGCGAATAATGTGTTGGACGACATTTAAACCGAATCTGATTGGTATACATAATGGACCATGGAATTTAAATTTTTAAAGAAAATAAATTAGTACCAAAAGTTGCCACTAAAGGAAATGCTAGGTCTGTTTACCAAATAAGATGTATTGATTTGCATAATGTCGTACCTTGCCTTGATTGTGAGTATGAAAAGGAAGGTTGGGAGAATTCTCATCATTCCGGGGTGATTACAGC
The DNA here is from genome assembly GCA_038373885.1 of Cheiracanthium punctorium. Taxonomy (NCBI): domain Eukaryota; kingdom Metazoa; phylum Arthropoda; class Arachnida; order Araneae; family Cheiracanthiidae; genus Cheiracanthium; species Cheiracanthium punctorium. Next base: position 288,906 of record JAWZYV010015792.1, read on the forward strand.
CTACTCTTCTTTTAAAGTATGCAAATAGCATTTAAAGTTCTTTTACAGGGCTTCGCAAAATAACAGTATTACTGACAAATCAAGTTTGATGTTAAGCCGAAAATCTCGACGAACTTATAGCAGCGAAATAAAAAAGATAGTTGTGTTTGGAAACGTCTTATAATCAATGCCTTTGACAAGAATTAATTTTTTGCTTTTAAATCGCGTAAATATTCTGTGAAATGTCATTATGGAAGACATGAAAGTTGTCTTTTGACATTTAACAATTTAATTTATATTTGATTCTCTTACGTATAAAAAGTTATGCTACGTTAAAAATGGATAAACACAGATTAAGATTTATTTGAAATTATTATGCTGGAAGGAAATAAATATGAGAAATACTTCAAAATGAAAAACAAGAATAAGATTTTTGTTGTTCGTATTGAAAACCCAGTAAACATAATTTGTTTCTTTCGTTATTTACCTCTGTATACATCTATCTTTTCTTTGCGAGACAGGATATTACTTGCATAAAATATGACATAGGATAATCTTTAATAGACTGTAACTCGTCATTAAACATGAAATATTTTACTTAAGAGTCCGGATATATTTATAAGAAAACTTCTCATACTTCGTAAAGTATTAGTGCTTCGATTTGTCGAATAAAGTGTTGTATTAATTTTTCCGGCTTGTTGTAATATTTTAACATACCCACTGTGCAATTTTTGCAACATTGGGGTCAAGAAGTAATATTTGGATATCTAAGTAAATCCCTTGACTAGAGGAGTCATAGACGAGAAATTTCAAAAGCTGTTGACCATGATGGAAGCGATGCGTTCCCGACAAGACGTAATAGAAAATTAGATGCGTTCCGGAAAAGAGAGAATGGAGAAATGTAAAGAGAAAATGAAGTCTAAAATACAAGATGTGAACGGAATAATTGAAGTAAAGGCAGAAATTTAAAAAAAATCGAGGCCGTAAAACGTGAAGTACAGAAAATCGAAGAGAAGGTTGAGGGAGTACGAAGCGAAGTACAATGACCGATCTGCGACATTGAGAAAAGACTCTCTGATCTCGAGACCAATCCTATTGGTTTCCATGCGAATACCGAAGTGAATTCTAGACCGATGGTTAAACACTTGACATTCGACGGGCAAACATCTTGGACAATTTTCAAGATACAGTTCGACATCGTGAGCTCTACGAATGGGTGGACGCTTTAAGGCCAGTCAACTTGTAGCCTCTCTACAGGGATCAGCTGCAGAGGTCTTCTTAGGAGTACCGACTAATAAGTTGAACGACCTACCGAGCATCGAAAAGTCTTTTGAATCTCTGATTTGAGTTAGACATCTTACCCAATTTTACAGGACTGAATTGAAAAGAAGACGGCAGAGACTAGGAGAAAGTCTGCAAGTATTAGTCACCAATGTGGAACGGAGTTTAGCTTATGCAGAATGCCCTTTGGCTGTCCGAGAAAGTCTGTGGTCCCAGTAACTCGTTGATGCTATCAGAGATGAAGACGCACAACATTCGACGAGACTAGTATACCTAAAGGATTTGAAGTCAGCTTTTGCATATAGCATGAAGTGTGAAGCTGTTAGAGTCGTTTCGAAAACATCCAGACATGTAAATTCAATGAAGATTGAAATGGACCCCGTTAAAAAAAAAGAAAGATGATAAGCTGGATTCTGTACTCAAGGCATTACAAGAACTATCGAACAGTCTCGCCGTTGGGAAGAAAAGCTCTCCTCGACGAAATCTACCAACTAACGTGTGATACAAGACTGTCCGAGGGCAGGTGAAGAGAGGCTGTCTTTTCTAAATAAATCCCATGAGGAAAAACTGAAAAATTCCGCACTTGGCGGAGGGGAAAGTGGACTTTATTTGAAGTTAGTGGACATGGGTGCGAGAGTAACTCCTTTAATATCAGACTTCTCCCAGAAATTGAAAGAACAACTTAATTTCACGTCACCAAACATTTCTTTAAGGACTGCTACCGAAGGAAAGGCTGCGATACATGGGAAACTGGAAGCGTGAATCCAATTTGTATTCAAGAAATTCCAGCACCGAATCTACGTAACTGACATCACTGATCTATGCACACTTGGATTGGATTTCTTTCAAAAATTTAACTTTACAGTAGACCTAGAGAAAAAAGAATTAAGGACAGAGGGAGAGGAAATCCCGCTGTTTTCAAGTGAGCAGAGTCCAAAATCATGTTCTATATTTGAAAAAGAGAAGACTGTAATACCAGCGTGATCGGAATTTCATATTCCGGGCGTTCCAGAAATTTTGTGGATCATTTTGGTATGTAGTAACGGACACCAAATCTGCCAGGAAGGTGTCCTGATGGCAGCCGCACTTGTTGATTTAAAAGACAAGCTATACACATTCGAGTTTTTAAGTTGGACGAAAAACCCAAGCCTGTAGAAAAAAGAACTGCTATTGAGACGTCTGAGCCAGTGGTGGATATCGTCTTTCATCACCAAGGATTTTCCGATGGCCAACATCTTCAGCTAATTATGGAGGATTTTGAAGGACTTGATAAACAGCAGCGAACAGCAGTGCAAAATTTATTTTCTACTTTTGATGCTAAAGGGACCACTGTAATATAACGTTGCATAAAATACAGGTGATCACCCACCAGTCAAGCAGTATTCAAGACGCTTGCCACTTGCAAAGAGAGAGTAAGCTGATGTCTAGTTAAAGAAGAACTAGACAGTGGAATAATTATCGCCGCGTCCACTTGGAAATTTATGTAGGGTAATTTCGGGACCTATGCCGCACATTTCTTTTAATTTGTGTAAAAAATCTAAAGCTACACATACAGTAAAATAAATGATACTGTGGCATTTAAAGTAAAGTATAAAACATGTGTACTGCGAGAAAAAACTCTTTTTAATAATTTTTTTCTAAAACATTCCACTGCGGGTGAGACGCCGCTCTTGTGCGGGAGTTATGTCGTGCCTGTCATAAGAACTTAATAAAATAATAAATAAAAAATATTAAAATAAATATTCATATCTGGACTACAATTACCTATGTAATAAGAAAAGAAACTAAATAAATACTAAAAAACTTACTAGTAGGATTCAATAATTATTAGTCTGCCAACTTAGTTCACTACTTAAGTTAAATGCTTGTGTTATTTAATTGAATTTTCATTGTTGTTTTATCAACAGCGTAACAACAGTGTGCTTGAGAGGGGAAAAGAGAATAAATTAGTGTTTATTTTATTTTATTTGTTTTACATTCTTCTATGCTTTTTTTAGAGTTCTATTCTTTTATAAAATGTGAAAATCTCTATAAAAAATCTGTAAAGTAATTAACAATTTATTTGGTTTTTGAGAACAATACTTAAGTCAGAGCGTTAAAATACAAAGTATTACAATTATAATTAACGTCTAATAACATGCCCAACTTGGTGAGTCGGATAAATGAAAGGAAAAAAAAGTAAATAACACTTAATTAAATCCAGCAAATATACTCCAGTAACATAAATCCTGTAATATAAAAAAACAGGACACGCAGAGATGAATTAAAATTTACTAAAAGTGGCATTCTGTACAAAAGAAACTGCGGCATATATACCAGAATGGCAGTGCGGCATGCATCCCATTTTCTGCGATACATACGTAGCACATCACAGTTGCCTGTCTTCGCAACAGAAAGTGGCGTAACCATATACACAACACTCTATATATGTGCTATACTTAGTTTTGACTTCAAAATTGTGCATAGATTCAGTAATTAGCGCAAAAAGTGTACTTAAGCTTAACATGAGTAAAAGTTTTTTAGTGAAATCTTGTGCTTATCTCAAAATAAGGATTGCATAGTTACAGCTAAAGCATTGAAAGGGATTCCTGCTATACACCAGTTAAGAAATCTCACTGCACACCTATACTGACTGTGTGACTGCTATCTATCGACAATTACAAGAAATACAGAGAGTACGGCATCTATCCGGGATGCGGCGACTCTCATGGCATTATTCTATAAAGGAGTCACTCTCATTGTGGAGTTAGTGTGTGATAGACTGCGAAGTGATACGTTAACTTTGTGCTTTAAACAGTGTTATTGCTGTGTTAGTCTATGATTTCCCATTGCCTGTGTTACTAAGTTCTGTATTTTTGAGAGGTATTAGTGCTTCGTAGGATAAAGTGTTATATTTGTTTGTTGGGCTATTTGAACGAACCCACTGTGAAATTTTTGTGAACGTTGCTTAAAATTTTGGTTATTACTAATCTTGAAGTGAAATCATTATAAGTATTGGAAATTGTGATAAATGCATCTTATTTTAAAGCTATTATTCTGTGTTAATACAATTCTAGATATATTAAAGCCTAAATAATAACAGATCCTGCTAATAAAAGTTTCAAGAAAAATTTTGCGAATAATTAATGATATTCGCAAGTTTTCCTGTACTGGGAGCTAGAGATAATCGGTTCATATTTTTTACTACCTTTTATACTTAGCTAACGTTAAATTCAATTGAACCATGTTGGTACTTAATGCATTTGACAAACTAGAAAACTCTTTTTTGCTCTCAAATAGGATGCATCTTGGTCATTGAATTGTTAGAAACATACATTTATTCAAAAAATGTTTCTTAGAAATTTATTTAGTTTTTACATGCAGTCATATTTAGTTTAAATATAATGCAGTCTAGAATACATAACCTTGTTAATAAACCAATAAAATATCGTATTTCCAATATGACACATTTTTGTTTAAATTATGGCAAATTAATTAAAATGCAATTTGATGTATTTTGAACGAATAATAATTATAGTAATTTATAAAAAATAACGATTGTGTAAGTTATATTCAATGAAATGCCATTTAAACGTATGAAGGAATGCCATTTTAGAATTCCTTCTAGAAAATGCAATTAGGAACTTATGCTATGTCTTAAAGAAAATTTGATTAGAAAATAAAATGAAGAAAAATATCTTAAGTTGTATGATTTCTTGTAGTGAAATTTGTGACTGTTTTTAATTTAGTTTGTTTTCATAACTGCGCATGTTTGTGAAATCATGGAAATTATTTCAAAAATGTTCAATATTTTAAGCGAAAAGATACACTTAAAATTAGGATTCAAACATTCCATAAATGAATAAAAACCTTTACGTTTATGTTTAGTGAAAATTATTCTAAATTGGAAGTAAATGTTTTTGATTCTTAAAATTCTTTTTAAGTTATCCGACTTTCGAAGATCATAAAACATATTAGAATCTGTAAATTAAATTTTTATTATTCATGAGAAGTTTTATTTTTATTTTTCACTTTATCACAGATTAGCGTATCACTAGTGGAAATAAATTTGTTTGCACTTAAATGTTACAATACGAGCTGAATATAATTAGAAAGTTAGAAAAAAAATTATTTTATTCATCACAAAACATCATCGAGGAATGAATCTCCCTAATGTTTAAAAAGTACTCTCTGCTTTGCTTTACTCTCAAAAATAAACCTCAAACCCTCTCTTTTTTTTAAACATCAATGTCAGTAAAAGTATTGAAACAGCTGTCATGTTCTAACTATAGGAAATCTTAATAAAGCACGGAACAGCTATTTATGAGACATTCTGAAAGTAAATAAAGAAAATTAAACACTCTCAATACAGCTGTAGAAAATCGCTGAAGTACGTATACTTCCTATAAATCAATAACTTAAAATCATTTAAACGATTAAATAATAGTCTGTAAATTAATTTAAGCTTACTTATAAAAAATTAATTATTTTGTAAGTCATTAAATGAAGCTGTTTCGTGTAATACGTAGCTTGCAACTGTCTGCGTCACTGATTAACTAAAACAAACTGATAAACAAACTGCAAACTGATTAACTAAAACATTTTCAACTTCCATGCGTCCAACTTGCAAGAATCGCTCGACCATTTCAAAATAATTTCATCCACTTTTCATTATGAGAAAGTCTCTTTTAATCAAGCTAATTCCATTGCATTTCAAACTCTAAAAATGAAAGGAAAAATAAACTACACTTGAGTTTAGAATGAGTGCTTATAGTCGTCCGCTGGCATTTTGTAAACAATCGCAAAGGTAAGCACTTGCAGAACTTGCTTTGAACTGCGAAACTCGTACTATACTTTTCGCTCTCCATTTCTTGAACAAAAGTGCAGCATTGCTTTCGCGTATTTAATGCGGATTTTCATTTCGTCTAGGAATTTTACAGCAAGGTAAAACATGGTACATAAAAATTGTATTTTATGACTCACGGAAATTAAAATAGTTTTTCTATACAACTGGTATTCTTTACAACGGTGAACTGTTGTCTTGTGTAAGATGATCCCCAACAGTGAACATAAAAATAAACATTATAAACACTCTTTAATTTTTTTTCGAACTTGCTTATTTCACAACTAAAGTTATTCTTTCAAGTTATTTTCATTCTTAATACGCAATCTGTTAAAAACATTTTTCCTTACAGAACCCACCCCCCCAAATTACGGGTGGGCTGTAGAAGATTTAGAGAAAATTAGGGGGCGTTTTTAAAGCAATCGTGAAGACCGACGAACAACAAATTCTGTCTATAAAAATCAGACTTTGAATAGCCCTGCCATGGAAACCGTACAGACCTCAATCTAAAAAATAAAATTAAATTTGGTCGAATAAATTCAATTTCACTTATTTTTTTTGGTTTCTTTCTAATGCCTGGGTCAGCGGCCTAGTGGAGGCTTGATCACAACGAGGGCCACACATGCATGTCATTTCATGAATGGGAGTGCCTATTAATAAGACCAATGTTGCCTCTATAAGCGGGCTCCTAATTTTGAACCAATTCCAGATGAGAGAATTAGCACCTGAAATCAGCAACTTCCCCCCCCCCAAGGTACCATAGGTGTCATTTGAACATGGAGGGCATTGAAGCCACGTGCACTAGTCCCCATTAGCATACACGGTCCCTCAGTAGCCCAGACGAGAGTGGTTTTCACTAGGAATGGACGCGAGACGACCATTCGACGACCATTGCGAGACGAGACGGAGATTTACAGCTTTTTTGCGAGACGAGACAAACATTTTTAACATTATGACATAGGGATTTTTGCGAGACGAGACAAAGCTTTTCGGCTGTTTTGCGAGACGCGAGACGCCAATTTTTCGTCTCGCGCCCATCCCTAGTTTTCACCCTCCCAAGCCGGGAGTATTTCACTTTCTGAGTTCTTAAGGAACGGAGTTTAGCGACTAAGCCACCGCTGGACTCGGTCGAATCTTGTTACTCATATGAAACCTTGTTATAAGAAACATCTCCTAGCTAAATTGTATAATACTAGAATGTTTCCCTTCCTTTTTATAAACAAGTGTGATTACAAAATTGGTATTCGGAACCTAGCTAGTTAGTTTTTAAATTGAGTAGACCCCTAATAGCTTAATGTTAATAATGCATGTAGTTTAATAAATATGATTGAGTTTTTATTTCCTGTTATTTAAACATTCTTAGAAATAGAATATGAGCCCCATTCTATCTCTCCTCACATAATAATGCGTGTTTGAAAATTATAATTGCAATAATTGCGTTTACTCTATGCGACCGATGGTAAAACAAGACTCTAGAAAATGCTTCAAAAGTATGAAGGGCAGTATATTACTTTTTAAATTCAAAGTGGGTGGTGGGCGAAATGAATTAGAGAACCCGTGGCTTATGGAATCGAGAATCCTGTAAGCTCTCCCGACCTAATTCCGATGGAATGTTTCTTATGGACCGCAGTAAAAGATAAGGAATACCGTTGTAAACAGCCGGACCAGGACAAGTGAGAGTTTGAAGTGAGAGTTAACCGTGTACGCAAATATCCCACTGATCACTTTGGTGTGAGATTTAAGCGGTACGCGAGAAAATCCCACTGCCCACTTTCCCATTGGGTGCCCTAAAAAAGATTGGGAAACGATGTATTTTCCCACGTCCCTCTATATCTCAAAGAAAAGAGCTATCCATAAAATTCTTGCTTTATAATAAAACACTCACGAATACTTTGAAATTCGTCTTCCAAGGAGGGTAAAAGGCCGCCTTCCCCTTTTTTTCACATCTTTCTTGAAAAATATAATCTATAAAATTCTTGCTTTAAAATAGAACAAGTATGAATTTTATGAGTAGGTCCAGCTTTCTTTTAATTAAAAAAAAATGTTGCACATTTATTTGCTTGAATTTAATGTAAAAAAAATGACATTACTTTCCGGTTATTAGTTTTGGCTAGACTATGTCTGGGATATTAGACGGATATATTTAATTATCTAAGTCGGACAGTGATGTGAGATAAGACATATTTCTATTTTTAAATTTTACTCCAATGTATAAAATTTTCTGCTGTTTAAACTCCTCTTTCGTCCCTGCAGTAAATATAAAACTAATTAATTTTCCTCATTTTCTCAATTTCCAAGAAAAAAATATATTTCTCATTACCGCCACTCATGAGTATTTTGTAAACAACTCCACTAGTAAGCAGCTGCGAAAGTGCCTTTTAGCTGCAAAATTGAAATCATAAGGGGCTTCTGCTCTTAACTTCTCGAGCAGAAGAAGCATCATCGCTTTCCGACGGAATTCGATGCAGGTTTCTATTTCTCTTAGGAATTTCCAGTAGGAGAAAATTACTTTTTTATGTGTCCCACCAGGATTAAAATAGTTTTTTAGGAGTGATACATTTTAGGCAACAGCGAGTGCCTTTTTTGTGTGGAATGATCAGTGCCCAAATTTTTAGTTTTCTTAACTTCCTTATAGTATAAAGTAGTTTGTTGGAAACAAAAGTGTTGAAAATATTTGAATTCCTTAAACTATATTCTTTTCAATCTATTCAAACATTTTTCTAAACATTATTTTGTTATACATATTACCATTCATTTTAAAAAAATGATAAATACTTCGTATATTAAAAGTATGATCTACTTGGAATGAAGGTTTAAAAATATACACAAAAATAAGTAAAGATAAATTGCATTTAGTAGCCTTTATTTTCAGGAAACTAAAATTGTCTTAATGCCAATTCTAGTAAAATTACACTCGTGGATTACATTTCATTGTTTCTTTAATAGTTATTTACTCGAAAATTACTACTTTTTAAACAAGCAAAAGAACCCATACTTGAAAAATAGTTAATAATATTTTAAAAGAATCTGTCGATTATATTGAAGGTGAGGGAGGAAAACGTCCCACAATCTATTCACACACCTACAGTTTTTTCGCTTTGCGAAAATTCCACTTCACTTTCGTGTATTTATTTCATTTCAAATTAATTTTGCTGAATATGCTTGCTTTCCAAGCAAGTTTTTTCTTGGTGCCGAATTACCCAAAGCTTTACCAATTCATACATACATAAGTATTATGTCAAAGATTTATTCTTGTTACAGACTTCTACCTGATACAAGAAAAACATGTAATTATGATGTTTGCTTTGGATAATCTTGAAATATGAAGTAAAATTTTGCAGTTCTGAGTGACTACCTTAAAGTGTTGAACGATTTGGAGGTGATTCATAGATCCTCCCCTGGTTTTGCAAAACGAAACATAAGCTGTAGGTTTAAAAGCAAGTTAATTGCAACATGGGGAATTTATGACGCTTATTTTATGTGTGGGTGAAGTCATTTAAATAATAAAATAAATTCAACTGTATGCTTTACAATCTAACCTAATGTAAAAGATTTTTTTTTTTTTAATATTGCATTGAAAGTTTTGAATCACATTAAGGAAAATGATTCATGTAGCACATCGTTTATTCATTGACTAAAGAACAAACAAATTATTTAGTGCCAATTGATAGTTCAATTCTTACATTTTCATATAAATGACGCGAAGAAAAAGTAATTGTAAATTCATAAACGAAAAATAGACCTTGAACGTAACAATTCATTTTGCTTCAACTTCATACCGAGGGGAGTAGAGACAGAGTTCGAGTTGAATTGAAACAGTTTATCTTATAACTAGGGGGAAGTAGGAAGAATTATATAATTTAAAGGTATTTAATAAAATAAAATGTTTAGAGATGGAACTCAGCATTTTATCAACATTTTTAATTTATATTTTAATAATTTCAAAAATATGTTTGTAATGAACTGAACAAATCTTAAATTTTATACTAAATCTAAATCTAAAATATCACCTCTTATTAAATTTTTACCTTTAAACGTTTCAGAAATAGGGGAATATGATATTAGATGACAATTAAAGAATAAAGCTTCAATTAAAGCAGCAATCTGAGAAACAAAAATTGCATATTTACAAATCTAAATACTACAGACGTAACCATTATCAAATTCCATTTGCTCATAAGTACTATAATCACACACATTTTCTTCTATAGAAATTCCAGTTTTCATGAATAGTCTCAAAAATGTGTATTAAAAGAAAACTAGAAATATAAATCATGCTAAACATATCGATTATAAAACACTTTTCTGCACAGCAATATTTTTGCGCCAAATTTGGTGATGTATTCCCGTCCAATCTGGCAACATTTTGGATATAACCTTAAAAATAGCTTTGTTTCATTTTTAATGTAATGTCCTAGTAATGCATTTTGAGAGACATCGTAAAAGAAAAGTTACTGTAGCTTCCATTTTTAACCGACGAAAAACGGAGGAGGTTCTCAAGTCGACGCGTATATATATGTATATCTATGTAATATTAGGCGTTACGGGAGTTTTGTCGTGGAACCGGTGGTAAGGCGAGGGTGAGGCATGGCTGTTGAGGTCTCCTGGATGGCTCGGGACTCTGAGCCGCTATTGCGATAGTGCTGTGTAGTCGTGAACCAGAGGGAGAGGCATTCGTGGCGCATTCTCGGCGTGGAGTACTAGGCGAGGCGTTGACGGGCAGAGCAGGCGATGCGGCGCGACTGGGTAAAGACTCTGGCTTAGAGCCGACCCCGGCCGCCCGGTGTTTGAAGTCGTAGTCGGGCCAAGGATGGAAGAAATAAGACGGACTCCAACTGCGATTACATAATTTTATTGGACGACTGAGTACATCGTTCTTAGGCAGCTGTGTCACGCGAAAAGTCCACTCCTGATCCGCTGCAGTTCCTTATAAAAGCTTTGAACGTCACGTCACATGACCCCAAACGCGTTGCAACCATTGGCCAAAAGCTAAAACTGGGCAGCTGTTTTCCCAGGGTTTGTTATGACTTTTAAGACGCCTATGTGGCTGGCTGCGGGACCGTCTACAAAGTTACAAAGGAACTGCAAGGGACCGTGTATTAATTGCAGTTTTTGAACGCGGATTTCTTTGTTCCAACTGGATTAAACTGCGTAGTTCCAGAAATATGGGATTTTCATAGGCTTTTGACTTGTAATGTTACATATATATATATATATATATATATATATATATATATTATGTATGATCACGCATAACTTTTTACAGAGTGATCCGATTTTGATATTTTTTTTTTATTGAAAAGGGTATACCCCGAAGTTGGTCCCATATAGATTTGGAAAAAATATTCCAACCCTAAGGGTAGGAAAACAGGGGATGATTGATTTTTCACTCACTGATTGTAATGTATGAACACGCATAAAATATGATTTTTAAATAGCTATTTATTTATTTTTTTTTAATGCCAGCTCGTTTAGTGATATTTTTCCTTTTCCTCGTAAAAATGTAATATTCCTTAAATTTTACAGTTTTCATAAAATAAAATAGAAGCTCTAACGAGGCATATAAGCTCTTGAATCGATATTTGTTAGATGCTATTACGAGAAGAGTGGATTTTTTTAAATGGACAGTGTCCGTGTGAAGTCATTTTTCAGCCAACATGTGACCTCCAACCAATCAACTTAAAATGTAGTTTCAGTTGACACTCAATGTTTCAATCTGATTAGTTCAAATTTGTATTTTCCACCGAGTGATTGAAATAGCCTCGTATCGATATCGTCCATTGCAAGTGATATTGGCGACGTGTTTACGTCACCGTTTAAAACTGCACATCAAACCACCTATACATCTTCGTGCACAGTACACAGCCCATATATGTACATTTTGTTTTCTCTTGTTAAAACGATTCTTTTAAGATTTTTTTGTAGTTCTGAATTTACGTACATATGCGTCAATGCTTTAATTTTGAATAAATGATTTTAACGCAAGCGAATGTGTAAATCCCACGCACACATTTTGTTTTTTGTTTGCCGCTTCGCAAAAGAGTATTTGAATGTTATTAAAATTTCCGAAGTTCAATTTGCTAATTTTTTTTCGAAATTCATACAGCTAAAAAGAACTGGTCTATGTTCCGTATCCGGTGCTGTTTATATTTTGATGTTCATTTAGTGTTGGTTCTGGCGCCATCGTGGGCGATGTTCAGCGGGAGTGAAGTACGCTGCCGGAGGTAGTTTTGACTGGCAACCATAAAGAAATGTGTACCGCTTGGCGACGTTTATTTTTTTTTTTTTTTCGGAGGTATGATAATGCGTCAAATATTGCAAATTGGATATTTCAGAACTGTTGAAAGATCCGAAATTTCTTGAATTTTCGCGCATGCGTAATAGTTATTTCTTAATTCTAACTACCTTGTGACATACACAGATGAATGTAAAGAATTCGTTTGCTCAATTTGACGTCACTAAGCTGTTAATTTGCGTTTATAGCCACAAAAAATTATAAAATAAAGACTTTTTAACAAAAAAATTAAACCGCCGAAAAACTCAAATGCAAAAAATAATAAACCTTTTTTTAATTAACCTTAATAACTAAGTTCTTAAACTAATGTAAGTATACCTAAGTAATTTTGAGTCGGTGCCAAACAACCAATGAACAAAGATCACTAAATTGCCTAAATCTCTATTATTAATAGGAGTAATTTATTGTTCACACACAGATTTTAAAGCTGAGTTGTGTATTACAAAGTAGACCTCTCTGCATTTCTGCGAAAGTTCGTTGATCGTGAGCGACGTACGGAGAACGCATTTTTTGGAATGTTAATGTTTATCGCCGGAGATTTCACGTTGCATTGCTAATTTGATTTGGTTATTTCTTTAAATTTAAGGTAATTTAGTGATCTTTGTTCATTGGTTGTTTGGCACCGACTCAAAATTACTTAGGTATACTTACATTAGTTTAAGAACTTAGTTATTAAGGTTAATTAAAAACGGTTTATTATTTTTTGCTTTTGAGTTTTTCGGCGGTTTAATTCTTTTGTTAAAAACTTTTTATTAAATAAAAAGTAAGCTTGTACGGACATCTGCTGTGCTGTGTTGAAATAAATTAATGTCTCTAAACTGCCGCAGGCTAATGTGTAGAATTATTTTGAGTGCTCCTGTAAGAAAACTATAAATTCTACTCACTATTTTTGATCGAGGATACATTTTGTAGTCCTTAATAATAATAATAATAATAATAAAAAAAATAATAATATATATATATTTGGGGGGTGGGGGTGGCAGTCGAAAGAGCTGACTATTTCTAAAGTACGCTTTAAAGAATGGCTGCCCATAGAACGCAATATTTACGAATTTTTTTTTTTTTTTTGGGGGGGGGGAGGAGTTTCTGTAAAAGGGCTACAAATGCTACAGACATCATTTTTAATTAGGTACATTGTACTGTACACATGAACAACTTACATTAATTTTGTGGTAATCAATGCGTATTAACGGCAGTTAGAGCATGGACGGGCTGACAGACCAACGGAATTCATAAATGCAATGACTTGTCAACCGTGACTGTAGTATTACGTGATGTAGTGCTATAGGTACGCACAGCGAGAGTTAAATAAAAGAGTGTAATAACAATTGAATCTGTCTTTATAATCAAATCAGCCACAGAAAACGTAAACGATGTGAATTGAAACAGACTGTTTCAAGTCCCCTCAGTAAGAAAAACTTCCTTATTTTTATAAAATTCAAAACAAGGAGCAAAAACTCCATGATATTAGCTGTACCATTCCTATTAGTTGAATCATTAGTCAACGAGCTTTTCAAATATAAAACTCCTTACCAAAATACAAAACCATTATCAACATACAGGTATTTTCAAGAAACGTACAAAATTTACTTTTCACGATTCTTGCTAAGTAGATTCCAATACGAGAAGACCACGCACTTTAAGTTAAGAACGCAAACTGATAGGCCTAAGGTTGAGAGAAAGTGACTAATTGCAATGTTACTATCCTGATAACGGTTTTAAGTTCCGACTAATCAGTGCTGTTTTAAAAAACTTCTGTTTCAACACCTCTTCGTCTCCCTCGTGTAAAGTTAACAATAAAAAGAAACATATTACCGTATTTTTTCTTTTCGAGAGTGGCAATTAGTGCAATTTAATTTAGTTAACTCATTCTTTAAAAGTTGTGAAAAATTGAATAAACTGCACTTCTATTTATAAAGAGCTTCTTAGTCCCCCAGCTGACATTTTGTAAAAAGTCGGACCAATGAGCAGTTCCAGAATTTGCTTTTAGCTCTGAAATTCATACCATAAAATGTTTTTCTTCTTTATTCTTTGAACAAAAGAAGCAGCATCGCTTTTCGTTGGAATCTGAAGTGGGTTCTTAAGAAAAAAATATCGAACGTTAGAAACACTTTATATTTTTTATATGGATTAGGATAGATTTTCTATGTACGATATTTTCAGAAACAGCGAAGGTTTTTTGTGTGTGGGATGATTGTCCATTCATGCACAGGATGACCGTGGCATTATGAAACATAACTGCAGTTTTATATTTTAGGAATAGGTTGTTTAAAAGCAAAGAAGTCAGATGTTTCAAAACGCTTTTACGGATTTTATTTTTGGGGAGTTACCAAAGTGTTTTTGAAAATGTTGCGTTTTTCATTATTATATCTGTCTCTATTTTTGAAGAAGCGAAATATTCCCGAGGCGAAGAAGGGAAAACAAAAAATAAATTAAAAATAAATTATACTAAAAAAAAAATAAACTTTTTTCATTTGCAATTCAAGGATTGACTGCCGAATCAAATATCAACAGTTGCCAGTATCACCAAATATATGGAATTGTGTGGAAGTAGTTATATTGGTATGAAATAGGGTTTTAAAAGGGCATAGAATCCAATTTCTTGCATAATATTGGATTGTTAGCTGAAATACATTAATACGCAAAATTGCACCTCAATTTTAGATAGAGAAGTCTGCAAAATATTCATTTTATATGGGATATTAGCAGCTTTCGAGCTGTACCAATATCCAGAAGATTCTTCTCTTCTGTTTAAGTTGAGATTAATACGTAATGCCCATATCACACCTTCTCCTACGTTCAATCTTCAATTCAATCAAGTACTTCGTTCAACTTGTTCGACTATTTCACTCAACTGGTTTGACTGGAAAAGGGAATGAGCGAATCTGTGATGTCACTGCAGCCTCTCCGTTTGCTTGCCTGTGATTGGTCTATCGGAGAAGTTGAACAAGTTGAATGAAACATTCAATTTTTCCCGTACCGGCTGGGAAAAGCTGCGAATGTTGAACATACATATCGCACAATCCTTTTCATTCAACTTTTGTGGAAAACAGGTGAACGAAAATGTTGCTTGAATTGAAGATGGGGAAGGTGTGATATGGGCTTAACATTCTAGCAGCTATACCTTTCTTTCTCTTTTCAACCCGTCCAAAGGCCCTTTTGTATTGAAATTTTTGTGACTGCTTTTGTAGCAGAAATATTCCTGATATAGATTTCAAGTTTTATTACGGTTTCATGGATTCTTGGCATGTGTCAAAATTTTTAATTTATTTAGATATTTTGATGTTAACGGAAAATTGATTTGAAGATTTTACCCAATATACAGTTTGAGCTAGATGAGCAAATCTTAAACTGTAAAAATTAGACAAAGCTTTACCGTTGTTCTTAAATTTTATATTCTTATATTATTTCTAATTATAATAGATTATTCGTAAAAACTCTCGGGAATACTGAAACATTTAAAAATAATTCCAAATGTATAATGCTTCCAATACGTAAAAAGAAAACTTTTTCTGTCCATTTAACTAATTGTAAAGTATGAATATAAATGTTAAAAATCTTCCAAGCCCTTTGCCCCAAACTTCATCGCTACTTGCTTTTCCTGTAAGAACTCTGAATATTTCTTTTTTATAATTAGTTCCTCGAAAATGTCGTATTTAAGCTTTCATATTGTTTCAAAAACTTTAAGAGGTTTTTCTTCTGCTCCAAAATTGTGAAAGGTCCTGAATGTTGCGTGAGCTTTGCGAGTCTAGAAAGATCTAGGAACTACTCGAGTCATCAGGACAAAACACACGCATTGATTCTAGAAACTCTTTGAACATTCCTTGAAGTATAATTCACAAATGGTAACTCAAAGAATAACATCCAGTTACATGAATTTTTACAAAAAGAGTAATTTTCGTATAATGAATAGCGCTCCACAAACAGTAAACTTCGTGCAGATTCGAAAAAATTTCTGGCGGCTTCTCAAGGTACAATAAAGTACAGTAGACTTTTTTAACGACAGAAAAACAAAACATCCTTTATTAACTACTTCAACATTCGGCTGAAAAACTCCATTCTCCCTATGAAGATATTGTTTGAAAAAACTGTTTTTAAATTCGCTATTTTGTTAGCGGTGGAAAATAATACTAATAATCTCTTCTTTTGTACCTTCTGAAGTACAGTTTTTTGCCGGCATGAAAATTGGACAGCAACTGGTGGAATAATGACCTTCTCTCGGATGTTCGCTTATTTCCTGCTACCAGAAGTTTCTATATTCTCTCGTCAGTGGCGGGCTAGAAATTTTTCATGGGGGGGGTACGACTACGGCAACTCACATATATGTATACGTGTGTGTGTTAAAGACGTGAAGAATATACATTTTGCATGGCAAAAAATTCCTCATGGGGGGTTGTGACCCCCCTAACCCCCCCTTCCTTGGCTACGCCCCTGTCTCTCGTAGTCCGATTTTGCAATACTATCGCTCTGAGAAAAACTAAACCAGCCTGGAGCCATGTCCGAAATCGCGCAAAATGACGTAAAGCTTCGCGTTTATTGGTAAAGTATCGCCAAATTTAGAGACAAAAATAAGTCCCATAAACTGTAACTAGCTTCACGATATCGTCAATATTTTTCGAGAAATCCCCAAAATCTAACGTTATCCAGAGGAAATTTTAAGGATTAATATCTCGAATATTCTCTAATTAACCAACTTTCAAGTAACAAAATGCAAAGTTAACCCTTTAACGCGAGGTGTTCTCGCCATGAGGACACAAAACGATGAGGTTTTGACTGCCGTCAGTCTCGAAGAATAAATTTGAATTCTATAAAAATACTCGAGGGTTACATAGTTATACGAGAATCCTTTACTTTTTAGCACACCATTTCCGGTAAAAAAGGTCGATTATTTGTAAAATTGTTAGGATTATTTTTAACAGCACTAAAATCTGCTGGAAACTGGAGAATACGATGGAAATGCATTGATGCAGAAAAAAACTGGATAGACTGCCCAGTGCTGAAAAAAGGCAACAGCTGCCCTTCTTTCAGCGTTCGGGTAAGAAGGTCCAGGTAAAGGTAAAGGGTCCAGACTAAGTAGACCAGATAAATTCATATACTCGTGAAATCGTCCCCTTCCCAAAGACTGCACGTGCCGGGCAGTATAGAAACGTTCCCACTTATAGTATTTAAAATACAGCATGTGACAATAGCACACAATGAACCAGCACATTAGCATTAACAACTAACACTTGAACTAATTTAAAATAGGGTTAACTTTAACTGACATTTGCGGCTAACGGGTTAGCTGGAATTCATTAACACTACATTTACAACTAATTAACAGTAACAAGCACTGTAATAACCGTTATACAGAAACTAACATACTTAAAAAATTCATATCGCAAACAAATGCTAACAAATTATAAAAACGCTTTCAACACACTAAGAAACACATATTTTAACACAATGAAATTTTCTCAAGTGCGTGTGCTTTTTAGCAACAATAACGATTATTACAACCTAATTGCTTCTCAGTGATAAATTACTTACAGGTAAGCTGCAACATCGGACAGAAGGAATGAATGCCGACCAATAGCACAGCAATGTTCAAATGAAACTGACCTAGTTTTTTCCAATGTGCCAAGAAAGGAGAAAAGATAAATGAAACATTACATGACAATCAAATTGGATTTTGCTAGAGATTTGTTCCTTCTTTTTCTTTCACAGGAGATGCTAGGTAAAAATTTACTTTTTGGGAGTTTTGAAAGTCGAAGGACTATTCAAGTTCCTTGATTCTCTAAAATAAAATTCAAAGAGTATTCAAAAGATAATCGAAATCCTGTCGAAAATACAAAGAGAACCTTATTAGTAGACAAGTTATCAAATTTTCTGTATCAAGATCCAGGACCTATACTGAAATTCTTTTTTATTTGTGGAATTACAGCCTACACTAGGGATCTAAGCCGAGGAGGGGGGAGTGACTTCCGTGGGGGGAGGTCTTTCTAAGGGATCCTAACTCGCATTTATGCTAAGTTCCAGAGAAAATCACGAAAAACGCCGAACGGCGAGGTTAGCGGACACTACCTGTGTGTGACCTACCAGGCACTTTCCGTGTCCCAGTTGAGAGAGCTATGCGCTCGGCCACTGGTGTTATCCAGTACTTAAATGATTAAAGACCACCGTCTCTATTAGACCTGAACACTTAGAAAGACTTCCCCGTAATTGTTATACTCTTATATGAGATGAAAGTGTTCAGAAATGCCTTCTTGTGATGATCTAAAATGCAATGCGAAACTTTCAGAAGAGTAAAATAAAATCTAATAAAATCAAATAGTGATTTGAGTTGCCCTTGTTCCGGAAAATAAATGGGAAATAATATTTATTTTATTACGTTTGTACCGTTTATTTATTTGTGTAAATTTCATTGGCACAGGCTATCATTTTATTAAGTAAATTTAGAAAATAAATTAATATGATTTGAATAAACCAATGTAATATATATTTCATCAGAGAATATAGAAATTGCATCAAAATATACCCAGCTATGCATACAAATCGTTAATTGAAGCTAATATTCGTCTGCTATATCTGAAGCGTGAGTAATCTCTATTCCTTAAAAATAACATTTCATCAGTATCAATTCATTAAAAAAAACATTTATTAGATGATTATCATAAAGTTTCTCAAGCGTTAAATTCAATTTTAGGGATATAGATTTGTTATCAAAACCTTTTAACCATCCATGAATTCATCTGATAAGGTATTTCGACAGTAAGCCATAAAAAACTAGAAATATTGCCGTAATCCTTACAGCTGAAACAGTTCCGCGAAAAGAAAAAGTGCAAATTTGGACTAAGTTTCTTTCCGAATGAAAGAAACTATAAATATGTCTCATATATATTATTTCCAAAGTACAAATTCAACATAGAAAAATATCAATGAATGAAAATGTTGTTTTAATGAAGTGTAATGTTTTAAAAACAACTTAAAAAACAAAAAGTAGATATTTCTGCGGAATAAAGTGGATTAATTTAATTATTCAAGTTTAGAAAGAAAATTTTTTAAACAGCTAAATAGTTCAGACTTAGTTCAACTTAATAGTTCAACTTAATTAACACAAAAAACTAGTTATAAACAAATTCTTATAAAGTATCGTTAAACACGTACAGTTATGGTTCATTTATTTTATTCAACATAATGTTTTAGTTACTTTAACGTAAGATGGATTAATAAATCTTACTTTTTATACAAATAACAATATGTTTGTAAAACTTTCAATATGTAAAGATAAAAACTTTCAATATGTAAGTATACTTATGTACTTTTGCCACGTCAAAAAAAGAAATGATTAGTTTCAATTAGCAACTTCAAATAATTCATCTTTAAATGAATAGTTAAAACTTGTAGTTTGCAAGTATCAAGTCATGCACAACTGTTTCAAGTCTTCATTTATCTAAGTTTGAAATTCATTTGAGACATAATCTTTAATTAGCATTCATATGAATATTTAAATACACATAGAGTAGAGCTCCGGTTTTCCGAAACTATCAGGGTTGCCCGTGTTAGGCTCAGCAAATGCTCGGATAATTAACTGGATTGGCAACTGAAAGTATGATCATGATTGAACTGAGGCTTTTGTTAACGATAAGGCATAGCTGTTTCTTCAATACAGTTGATGTATAGTTTATCAAACTTTAGCAGTGAATAGGTAAATTAAAACAATATTGAATTATCAGGGAACAATTTAAGAGTCCACGGCGATGAGCGTATAACGTGTTTAACTCAGTATTTGGTATTTGCTGAACTTACACTACACACTATCCTTAACATGACATTTTATTACTTGACACCCTATACGTACAAGTGCACACATTTTAAAGAAACAAAAGAACAAAGATTCTTGTTCTTTACACACATTTAGGCTACGATTAATATGCAATATATCTGTAAAGTGATCCAGAGTATCCCTGACAGAAGGGGGAAGGATAAAATGATAACGATAAAACAGAGTTCTACCGTGTTGGCACTGATTTGATCCACTATTATCGAGTTGTTATTTTCTTGCTTATTAAAACTACTATTATAATATAAAACAATTATTGTTCATTTAAACAAAACTTTCTTTCATTTATATTTTTCTATGCTGAATTTGCAATTTGAAAATATGTACAGGATGTCCAGTGTTAACGGTGCCCAATGACTACTTCCTAAACTGTAGTCAGAGACACATAGTTCCAGTTGCAAAAATGCTTTAAATTGCATAATCTATTATATCAGAAACAATCGAAGTCAACAAATTAATTCCAAAAAACTTACGAAATTTAAATTTGTATACGGTCCCCCGGTCCTATCAGTTATACATAGAAAAATTTTCCTTATACAATTTCATGCAAAATAAAACAGAATCCGTCCTCCTACGAGCAAAATTAAGCAAATTACAGCTACTTAAAGTTAGAGCACTTTTCGAGATGCGAAATAGGGGTTATATACAAAATGAATTTGAGCAAAATTAATGTACATGGTTTTGAGCCTTGTAATATTTATTAGAGATTTCATCAACTATTTTACAATTGTAGATCGCAATAAAGACTAACGTTTAATTATGTGTATCTAACAAATTAACATAAAAATATAACTAACACTGAAAATAGAATTTTTTAAAGGAAGTGGTGTTAAATAACTTAAAATACGAAAAAAAGAGAATAAAGCACTTCATAAAAAATTAAATTAGAAAATGAAATATTTTAAAGTACGAATATATGCATTTTAGAAATTTAAAATAATTTTACAAACCCTGTTAGTGTAACATTTGCTCAAAGTATAGCTTCCTTTGGTGCAATGGAAATATGCAACCGTGCAGAAAACTCTTCCTGTACTTTGCGTAACGTACGCGGTGTTACTCATCTGCATGCTACACATATATACGATTTAGTAAGTCTGATCCCGGATAGATTGATAGATTTTTATAGAGCCTGACTATAACTTTTTCTTAAAGATTAGTATTCTAAAATTAGTTTTGCTTCTTTCTCAGCAATATGCCAGAAAATGAAATCGAAACCTGTAGTTTGAAATCTCAACATTTATATGGTCCCTTAACGGTTTACCGTAACGGGACATTTTTAAACGTGGAAAAGTGACTTAAGTCAAAATATTTGCATCTTTATAATTTGGTAAATTTTGTTCGTAGAAGGACGAATTCTTTTATATTGTACTTCAAATAGTATAAAGGAAATTTTTCTAAATATAACTGACAGGACCAGGGTACCGTATAAAAATTTAAATTTCGAATTTTTTATAGGAATTGATTTATTGACTTCGATTGTTTCTGATATAATAGATTATACAATTAAAAGCATTTTCGCAATTGGAACTATATGTTTCTAACAAACGGTTTAGGAAATCGCCAATGGGCACCTACAGCAATGGACACCCTGCATATAAGTTTCCTCTGCTTGATTTATACTTTTGTGTTATGTTTATTTATTTAGACATTTATTTTTTATTTTATTTTCATTGTAGGTGACGATCACAATTGATAAATGATGATTTGTCTTACCTAATTTATTCTTGTTTATAATATCATATCTTAGGATATATTATTTGATATATTAATTTCATTTTATGTAATTCTTTTTCTTTTTATTTAAGAATTAACGTGACTCAAATGATATTTTTTTATTATGGACATGTCTTTTGGATTCTCAGATTTTGCTGGGCTCTTAGCTTGTATTGTGTCTTACTTCATATCTTGTTTTTATCTCATTGCTGAAGTCATTGGTTTGAATAACAAAAACGTTTTAAGCCTCTTTATCCGTCCAAATACGCATATAGATTTTAGATAAAGGTGATGTATTTCCTTCTTTGTCGTTGTCTTTTTGATTTTTTATTGTTTACTTGCTCATGTATGGATACATTCTCTTCTGTCATCGTACTGCACGATCCTTCTTTACAGTTTGCTTTTTTTAGAGTGTACTAGTTGTCTGCCAGGGGTCAAAATTTGACCATAAAGCATTAATTTTTTTAATTTGAGCTTGAATAAAGTTCTTCTGTCAAAGAGTATGGCTTATTATTCCATATACACTGGAACCTATTAAAGTGGCCACCTAGGCTAAGAGACGATCTGCCTTCAGAGAAGAAACTCAGTCCAAATTTGTTCTTTTTCTTTTCGTGGAACTGTATCAGCTGAAAGCTGCAAATATTTCGAAGATTGCGTATTTTTTTGCCAAATCAGATACACTGATCAGCACGGAGATGTTTCAGTTTCGTCTGCTAACTAAAAAGAGAGAAGGGGGGGGGGCTATTACTCATCGCTCACCCTATTAGGGTCAAATGACATCTCCTAGACATTCCTAGGCTCAGCTGGATATTTTCAACGAGATTGCAGAGTGGAATTGAAACTCATGAATTCTGCATGGATTTTTAAAATTTTGACTTTTTAAGCGCTTTCATTGCAGTATCAGTTTCCCTTAAAATAAAAGTGGTAGCTATTGTTCTCGGCAAAAATACTGCTATTTCTTAAAAAAAGTTTGGAAAAAATGTTGCATCTTAAATTTTGAATATCAGTTTGATATAATCATAATACGAATTGATCAATAAAAGACATACGCAAAGGCCTGACACGAACAATGTCATGGAAGAGAGACAGACTGTCATAGGAAAAAACCCACCGAAATACACGAAATTAATGTCAAGGGAACATTCGAATATTTTAAATTTCCATCACATAATAATAAGAATAATAATAATAGAACTCATCAAAAATATTTTAATGAGTCGTGACTCATTACTCGGCTTCCCTTAAAATAATTTTTATGAGTAATTGCCATGTTTAAAATATTACCCTCCACTTTTACCCTCAAATATTTTAGTTATAGAAATATTCTTTCAACGATCACTTAAAGTTTGCTTCTTAGTTAATTTTGAAAATTCTTTTCCAGTGGATATCCTTCGTTAAAACTCGTCTCTCTTTGCTTCTGACAGTAATTATCAAAATACCTGGAGAATAAATCCATGCATCGGTATCGTCACGTGCCTCTTTCTCTCGTAAACACCAGTTTAATCAGTCGTGAAAACGCCTTCTGATGCATCGGGAGTTTGAAAAAATAACGATAGAAGGATTATTTTAGACTTGAAAAACAAGTGGGAGAACCTGAGTTTCGTTTCGTTAATGGAAATAAATTACCCAGATTTGAAAAGAAGGTTTTAGAATTTACAAAGATTCCTGATGGAATGATAAAAGGAGACATCCTTTTAAACCAAAATGAGGAATGGTCTTCTTTTCCATCCTAGGAGAGGAGAAAAATCGAAATATTAATTCATTTCCGCTTACATGTGCATGAAGATTCTTTCTCAGTGAATGGGACATCTAACACTAAAGAATCGAGATTAATGGCATGAAACGGTCGAATAGTTGTCAATGCAAGCATACTTCGTTTACAAAAAGGGGTAGTGAGGATTTATTTTCAGTATACAGAAATTTTCCAAATTATATGGATATCAATAAAGTGAAGGCCTTTCACATTGAAAATAAGATTGTAAAAATTGCAAGTGGTTAAGGAATCGCTTACAATAATAATAATAATAATTTGAATCACATTCATATTTTAAATGAGCAGTAAAGTGCTATAGCGTATCATAATCCATTTGTCTTCTCTATTGTTTCTTCCTTATTCCTATAAATTGGAAATTGTATCATAATCCATGAGTGTGACGTATTTGTCTTTCTGGTTCCGTAAAACACTTCTTCAGAATGGAAACCTGTATTAAAATCGACTACTGAAACTGCTTAACAATTTTCGTCAGACATATTCTAATTATACTTTACCTTTATAAATACTTTTTGGAAAGTGGATCATAATACCATAAGTGTACCGTCTTCTTGTCTTCTTTGTAACATAAAAAACTTCTTTGGAATTGAAATTTATATTAAAATTGCCTTCTAACGCTGTTTTGCAATCTTCGCCAGGCATATTCTAATTATTCTTCTCCTCTGTAACAAACTGTAGGGTTTGCCAGTTTCACCCCAAATATGGAAGATATCGCCAAGCTAGGTTCGGTTTTCGGGAATTATTTTCTGGCTAAAAACTTGGCGATTATCATCAATTATTGCGAACCTTCGTGACTTTCAACTTTTATCCCTCCCCCTTCCATCTGGCCACCCTATTGAAAATGCAATGAAGACATATTTACAAATCATGTCCACAAAGTATGTCGATAGAACGAAATAGTACTGTAGTGATAAGAGAAAAAGAAAACAAGTAATATATAAAAGAGTTTTTTTTAAGTCAATTCCTACTTAGGTCAACAAAGGAAACTTTTATTTTAATTACTTTTTATTAAATTTAATTAATTTCATTTAATTAATGAATTAACATTTGAAAAAACTATTTGAATTTGAGTGGCTGAATAAAAAGTACTTTATTAACGACTGGAAATTTGAATAAGGCATATAAATATATATAGGGAGAGTGTGAACTAATAGTAGGAAATGAAAAAATAAGAGATGCACAGTTAGATGTTAAAATAGTTCTAAATACAAAATTTCAACATTTTACGGTGAAAAGGTTTAAGTATTATGTGAAATGCGAAATAATTTTTGGCGCCAAATGTGTTTATATATCGGTAAAACTCAGCAAGGTTGACGGCAAATGGCGAAGTTTTGGGCATGGACCAAACAATGACTGACTTTCGCCAAAACTCGCCAAAGACGAAACCAAATGGCGAAATTTTGGGCATTGACCAAAAACGAGTGACTATCGCCAAATTTGGGCGAGATTTTGGGCATGGACCAAACAAGGACTGACTACAGATGTAATATATTGAAGATGTCCATAGACATTAATATATTGAAATTCTTTTGGGTGGTCCTTTAAATAAACTCTCCAGTAGATTGGAACCAAAAATCGAGATGCGCAACTAGATGTTACAACAATGTTATATATGAAATTTCAACATTCTACGACTAATAGTTTTTTAAATTTGAGAGTAAAATACATACACGCGTATAAAAGTCGCCAAGCTTGACGACTTTTGGCGTAGTTCTTGAGTGAGGCACGTGACCGTGGTCAGACCATTACCTAACTATATAGTAGGACGGTATTGCACTTGAAATGGATGAACGTCCCTAAAACTGCCATTGACCGTAAAGTGTTGGAAATATTTTCAGGGTTCCTGCAGCAGTACTATAAATGATAAAGACACTTTCTTCGTGGAAAAATTCATTTTGTAAACATTAACAGCATTTATATCACTTCTGAATCGTTCGAACTAGCCTAATAGCTCCAAAATACGCTTTAAGGTATTTCTGCCCATAGAGCGCAATGTATTGAAAATCTTTCGGGCAGCCCTGTAGATAAACTATCCAGTCGAACGGGACCGAAATAGCGAGTGCACAACTAGATGTTACAACAATCCTGAATATAAAGTTTCAACATTCGAAGTCTAATAGTTTTTGAGATATGCGAGTTTAAGGAATTTCGGCCCATAGAGAGTAATGTATTTTGAATTTCTTGGGCCGTCCTGTAGATAACTTATCCAGTTGATATGGACCAAAACTGCATTAACATCCAGTGTCACCCACTACAAGTTAAAAAAAATTTGTTTGAACTTGAGTGGATGAATGAAAAAGTATTTCATTAACGATTGAAAATTTGTACAAGGTATATATAGGGAGAGTGTGACCTAATAATAGGAATTGAAAAAAACTCAAATGATCGAAATAGTAGGTTACTAATTCAACAAATTGAAATAGTGATTTTTTTAAATCGGTTTCAAAATAATCGATTAATAGGAAAATTAAACACACACATAAAATTGTATTTGTCCAATGATCACTTAACACACATATCTTCCTAACTTAACGTATATCAAGAATATATTACCAGCTTCATTTATTCTGTCTGGCACAGTATACGTTCAAACGTTGCATGAAGAGTGATAGGCCAGAACATTTGTGATTTGGGAAATTATGACAGGTTAGTAATATATGTGCATATTACATCGTTTCGGACACACAAATAGTGATATTTCAACTCGTGTATGTCAAACAAACGTTTATACTTTAATTATTTCATAGATTAATGATTTATTTATTTTGTCTTTTATTTACTAGACTAGGGAGACACCTGAACTAATCTTCAGGAATCTAAGTTCCATACTTTTAATCTGAAATTGAATAAAGGAATTATTTTACGTTATTAAACATTTTAAACTTGAATAAAGGAATTATTATACGTTATTAAACATTTTAAACTTAAAATATTTCACTGCGCCAGCATAGTAAGTATTTCATTTTCCTTTTACTTTCGAAACTATATGAAGTAAACAGAAGACTCACCAGTAGCTTAATTGAATGTAGCATGTAACACAATATAAATTACAGCATTCATCTATAGCATTCTATTTTTCATGCTGATATTTCATTAGTTTTTCTTTTGGGATGTAGTTTGAGTTCACTCATGTAAAAATCAAAAACTTTTCTTTAATTGGTTTCCTTTTTTCTTAAAATGTTTTTCTTAAAATGTGATGAACTGATTGAGTAGAATCTAGCTTTTAGTGAAAATTGTTTTTCATTAGCATTTATATTTCTTCTATTCACGAAATAAACTGAACTTTTATTCAATTCATCCATATTGTTGCAGGAACTCTGATGAGTAGTCGGATTCGTATGAATGCTTCGTTTGAATGCTTGAATGCCCATGGTTTGTAGAAAGTTCCAGGAACTGTCGAGTTGTCAGTACGAAACGATAATCTTGTTTGTTTCTAGAAACTCGCCGACCAATCTTCTGTGCACATTTCACATTAATTCACAAGGAATAATGCGATTGACAATAGTTAGTCGAATTGAATAATATCCTCAAATAATGCAACTCTTATGCAACGAAATCGTTCCACAGGCTAAAATCTCAGTGGAATACTTAGTCAGAACACATAATTCCTCCATAGCATACAAAGATAAAGATATTCACAATTTTTTTTAAAAAGCTGTGCCAAATATTTAATCAAGAATGAATTTGATAACACGATATGATGAATTAGAGGTATTGCACTCACTGTGCAGTGCTCTATACACAAGCAACGATTCACAACTGACTTCGAGCTGACCTACTCTCGCATTCATACCCCCTGGCGAAATTTATGGTAATAAATAGTACATTGTTCCTCTAGAATTTTCTTCATGTTTCCCGTAAATCGATTGCATAAGACTAATTTTATGCGGGAAAGCAAACATTACAGATCCAAATATTAAAATTCCGCGAAATGTCACCAAGCTTAGCAACATTTTGGCGAAAACCTAATGTTATCATATGGGTAGGCAAAAAGATCGATAACTGACGTTCTAGTTAATCTATTTATATGAAACCAAATGAAAAATTTAGTTACTTGACACGTTGAACACGAACTTTAGATTTAATTGCCTATTGTCAACTGAGTCTCAACAGAGAACAAATCACCCCGACAAATCTTTATAATATACAGAGCAAAACTGTGTTTTCTAAGTACAAAGATCGCTAAGACTTTTTATCATATCAATTGTATTAATTTGACTACTTTCAGCATTCGATAGTGAAAACTCAAATGCCCACATTACTTTCAAATAAGCAGATGATGCTGAAAAACAGGTAGAAATGATATAGAAATACACTTTTACACAAGGGATATTTTTATGTATTTACTTAAAACACTTTCAAAAGGCTTTCAAAATCCCGGCTTTGGACTGAACTTGTATAAAAGTTATTTGATTACTAAAAAAAAATACTTGCAAATACTTTAATTGTATAAGAGTTATTTGATTACTAAAAAAAAAAAAAAATGTTTTGCTGTCATGCATGCGTGTAATAAACAAAATCCGGAAAAGTATAAGAAAATAAATAATTCTTGTG
This sequence comes from Cheiracanthium punctorium, assembly GCA_038373885.1. Lineage (NCBI taxonomy): Eukaryota > Metazoa > Arthropoda > Arachnida > Araneae > Cheiracanthiidae > Cheiracanthium > Cheiracanthium punctorium. Next base: position 317,143 of record JAWZYV010015792.1, read on the forward strand.
TATTATGTTTCGGAACTATGGGTATATTAATAGGGTGTATGTTCTTTTCAGTGTTATGTGCCGCTTATCACCTAATGGCCACAACACATACAAAATGCATCTCTGAAAACTAACTGAAACCTTAATGAACTTCACTGTTTTTAGCTCACGAAAGTGTGCCTTCTGACATACTGAGACCAAAAAAATAAGAGAAAAGCGCATTACAAGTAGCTACATTAATGAAAATAAACTATCTCATTTAAGAAAAGCCTTTAAGATAAACAAAAAAGCTTAAGAAAGAAAGAAATTTATGCATTTTTGTAATAAAAGTGTGGAGATCATCCAATTTCACATGAACGTGGACACGAACATTATTTTTTTTTAAATAAATTGTGTGAGAAATTATTCTCAATTGTTGTAGATATGTAGGCAACAGTTTATTCTTTGTAAAAGTTTCTTTTTATCAAAATGACAACACTTGAAATTCATATATCAGAAGATTTTGGGTTAGTTTGTAGCATGAGTTATTCAGTCGTGTAGCATGAGTTACCACACACTTAGTACATTTTAATTCAATAACCAATCTACTTATATAATACACTAAAATATGCGGTACCAATATCGACGATATTTCAACGCTGCGAACGGCAACAACTTGATGTAAACATTAGTGCAATAACAATAATGCATGTGCAAAAATCAAAAATAACAGTTCAGTGCCGTCAAATGGAGCAAGCATATGTCTAGATTACAAAATAATAGTAATGAATACGCAAAAATGCAAGATCTTTCGGACTTTTTCAAAGCTTTAAAAAATCGAATTTACAATATTTGGCGCATTAATCGCCCATCCAAAAGATGCAACCATGAACTGGGCTAATTCACATTTTAGCCATTTGCTGTTTCAACATCGGCTTTTATGATGACACCTAAAATGTGTAGCAATCCTAACCTGAAGAAATTCAATGACAAATACTACTAAAATTAATTAGTTGTAAGATTTTTAATGATTTGTTGAAAAAAAGAAAACAATTTGTAAGCAGCATGAATTTTGTTGAAAAAAAATAAATGCTTTTTTTGTTATTACACCACATCTGAAAATACGATTAAAACAAAAATGTAGCATGAGTTACCATGGAATCACCCACAGGAGAAACACATAGGCTTTATTTCTTCAGAATATACAATGTTACTGAATATCATCCGTAACAATCCAGACTACAATCCAGTTTAGTGACGCAGAAGAACTTTTAACAGTTTGGTCAAAATTTAATGGTTCGAAGTTCAGATAGAGTTTCTTCGAAGTAGAAATTTTGTTAACTTTTACTGAAATGGAAATAATCTTTTTACATGATTTATATAGCTATTTTCATAATCAAATTTTATTAATAAATTACCGGTTCTGTAAAATTAGCAAGTGTTATTATAAACTAACATTAATCTATAATTTTTTCACGAATTTATACGAAATACAAGCAAAAAATTATTCACTATGACCTTATGTTCAAGTTTTAAATTTTATCACTGGCCTCACAAATAGCTTAAATAAACCAATCATAAATTCCAAAGGTTTAAGTGGAACGTCCAGAACACGCATTTAGAAACAATCTAAGGACTAATATGAACACAAACATACACTTGATAATAAGCAAACAATGAAAGCTCGTGTATATTCTTATTTTGAAGCACGATTTTCAACAAACAGAACAAAATGTAATGCGCGCCTCATTAAAACTTTATCTTTCAATTAAATGTTATTTTACGAGTAATTAAGTACAAAATCTCAGCATTTATATTCATTGAAGTTTTTACTGTTGAAAAATTCTTTCAAGGACCACTTAGTTTAATTTTTTTTCGTTAGTTAAGAAATTACGTAGCAGACAGAATCCTTCATCAAAATTCGTCACTCTTATTTAGCGATTGTCATTGTTAAAACACCTGGAGTATATATTTGAGCTTCGTTCATTGTCTCGTTTCTGGTTCTCTCTCTCTCGTGAATTCAACTTCCGCTTGAACTGAAGTAAAAGCAGAACGAGAGAATTTAAACCTGGATGAACTAGAAGGGAAGAGTGGACCTCGCTGTGTTCATGAAAACAAAGTACATGGATTTGGGGAAGGCTTTGAGGAATCCTAACAATATTTCTTTTAACTAAAAGGAGTAAACATTTCTTCTTTCTACGCTTGCAAAATTTATTTCCACAGGGTGAGCAAGTTGCAGTCTTTCTTAATAGAAGGAGTATACAGTCGAACGCGCTTAGTGGAAAATCGGCTGCAGGCATATTTCGCTTATTGCAATAAATTGTTAATGTACGGAAACGTAATAATTAGTGAATGTGATCCAGCATAATCGAATATCCCTCTTAGTAGAATCAATTTTAGAGGAAAATTTTCAATTCTTTTAAACAGATTCTACTGTTTCAATCTCTCTAAATCACATATGGGCAACCTCCAGCCCGCAGGCCGGATGTGGTCCGTCACGGCTTTTGATCCGGCCCGAGAAACAAATCAAAAGCCCACATAAAACCCATATAAACCATTAAAAATCCAATATAAATCCCAGTTATACGGCAAGAGACTTCAATAACATCCTGAAGTTTGGCCGCGACTTTGCTACATTTTAAATTTTGGCCGGCAACTTTTCAAAGGTTGCCCATACCTGTTCTATATCATCCAGAATAAAAGTAAGGATTTGTCGCTGAACTATGAACAGTTTTTATCTAACTGTGCACAGATTTTAATCCTTCGAGCGTCTGAGAACTAGGTAAACATGGAATGTTTCATTTTCCCACTCCACAACAAGTTCAAATCATGGTGTAAGCAAAGAAAGAGAGAGAGCTATCAAAATAATATTAACTACACTTGAACTCAGATTTCACTTTTTTTTCACCACCATACAGACAGAGCAAAGTACTTTCAAACTTTGCGGTAGTATTAGTAAATGAATACTCCTTTGAGTCGAACGGAAAATATTCAATCTAAACGGAATGGATAAAAATTAAAAGTACAGTACAAATTATCTCTCCGCCGTGTGAAAATTCCGCATCCGTTATTGAATTATGAAAGTTTTAACAATATAAAAATAAAAAAGATGCATCATCAATTATAAAACACTTTCGAATGCACTGTTGATAAAAGTTAAAGTTTCTCCATAAAATGGTGCTGAATTAACCGCAACCTTTCTGTGGAGAAACGCTCAACCATGATTTGCTGCTTACACTGATCAGTGGAAGCAAATCATGGTTCAACGTTTCACCATAGAAAGTTTGCAGCTAATTTTGCTCCATTTTATGGTAAAACGTTGAACTACTTCTATCAATAGTGTACTATTTTATCTTTACAAAATTAATCTGTCGGTTTCTATTATTCTAAAGATGAGATTGTTACGATCCCCTATCTATGCCTATAGTTTCTTCATGCAATGGATCTTTGAATGTACCCGTTATAGCTCAAGCTCAACAAGCTTCTTGTGGAAAAAAATCAAATCAATATTGCATATCTGATTTGCAATCTTATTTTCAGCATCATAGAAACTTACCACAACATACGCATATTTTGGAAGCATTAACAAAGGTGTCAGCAGGGAAAAGCTGTAAGTTTTACAAGATTCTTCACAACCGTTTTTGGGGAAACCTAAATAATGGCGCTCATCAAACTACCAAAGTAATAAATGGAGTTACATCGTTAAGACGAGTCACACCGTGAAACACAATTTTGTCTTACCGTGGTGTTCTGGAGATTTGGAACGGTAAAGTAATGCTAAAATTATTACGGGTGTTTGCACAACAATTGTTACCTATCGCATATTTTCCGACTATAAAATAGAACTTTTGGTTGTTTACAGTAAAATTATTTAACTGTTAAACATAAAAGTAGTTAACATTTCACCATGAAATCATGCTGAATTAGCTGCAACCTTTAAATGCAGAAGCATTGAAACATAACTTTGTGCTTAAACTGATCAATGGAACCCAATCATGGTGAAGCTTTTCTCCATTGAAAGGATGAAGCTAAGTTAAGTATGATGAAACATTGAACTACTTCTATTAACGGTGTATTTCTTTGATAAATTATAATATTTCTTCTCTCTAATCTTTCAAGCGCTTTAATAACATTACACATTTGTGGATTCAAAGTTGTCTTTGTAGCTGTTGAAAATAGTCAAATCAAGTCTATAATTTCATCTTGAGTCTGTATATTGAGATGCAGCTCATCACATATTTTAAAGTAATATTCTTTGCATTAATTTATTTCAATTTTAATACTTTTTTAAAGTTTTACAGGCCATTTTTTTTGATTAAGTGACTCAATTTCGCTTTTGCACGCCAAAATTATTCAGCTCAAAATTATTTTCATAATTTTCTAAGATTTTGACCATTAATGTCAAAATCTTCCAAAATTATGAAAATAATTTTCCAGAAACCAGTTTATGTTAATGGGATAGGTTTCTTTAATTATAAAAATACGTATAGTTAATTTTAGTAAAGTATATATATACATGTGTTTAGACTTGAACGATCGTCCGTAGCTGCTCAGTGAATAAGACTTACGTTTGGTGGTTTGTATGACCGTCAGTTTTTCATAAAAAAAAAAAATCAGTTATTCTGTGAGCAACAAAGTCTTCAAGCATAAAAATAATATTTAGTGAAAAAGGAAATTAACAAGAAAGAAAATTTTCTTACAGTCCTTTTCCTTTTCAAGCTTTAAAGTGTTAATTGAATGTTTTGAGTTACAAAAGTAATAAAATTTCCTACTATTTTTATGAATTACTTTTATAAATTTAGATTATCTTTTTTTTTTAATAAATATTTTTCACTAAGTTCACACCCTTTCATAAATGTGTTATTTGAAACTAATGTCAAAACATTTAACTCCCTGTGATGCAGATCATCACATATATCTAGATATATGTGATGATCTGCATCACATACGTCATATGTGATGCAGATCATCACACTCCCTAAAACATTATTCTAGAGTTAATTATTTCACAATTTCAATACTAGTAAAGATAAATAAATAAATAAATTTTAAAACAGAAAAGAAAAGAAAATCAGACCATTAAAATATATTTTTTTCATTAAATAAAATTCTTTCAGTGATGTTGTTAAAATAAATATCTCGAAATCTCATGACAAACATCAATTAAAATTCTAATTGTTAAAAAAATCAATGAAAGAATGAGAAGTTCTTTTTGCGTCAGTTTAAAAATTCTTCTCCAGGCAGAATATTTCATTGAAATTCATTTCCCTCCTTTTTTGGTAGTTATCATCAGAATACCTGGAGCATAAATTTAAACGCCAGTGTTGTCACGTTCCTCTCTTTTTCTCGTAAACATCAGTTTAATCACTCGCGAAACTGCCAGTTTAAAACGAGAAAAAAAAAAGTGGAAGGAATACATGTAAACTTCGAAAAAAAATGTAAAAGACTGAACTTTACTTGCTAATCAAAATGAATTACACGGATTCAGGAAAGTCTTTGAGTATGAACAAAATACTTCCGCAGAATCACAAAAGAAAGCATTTTTAAGCCAAAAAGAAGAAATAGTCCTTTTGTGATGCCTGCAAGTGAAATAACCGAAGGCGAATTTTGTATGCATATGGTGAATGCTGTATGCTTTTTTTTTTCTATTTGATGAATGAGAGTCAAAGTTAATGGTATGTAATGGTTGTCAATAGCTTTTTCCGCAAGACAAACAGTCTGTTAAATTTGAGTTTTGTAGTAGTAAAGCTTTTAATTCTTTTTGAATTATCAGTTTTGTTATATTTAATTCAAAAAGAACATGGATTGAAATTTATCACATTAAGTAAATATTTTCCATAGAGGTTTCTTATACAGGGTGGTTATAGTTAAACTTCGCCTATAAACAATGTTCTGTAGCTGAAACGGGTAAGCAGATTGCCATCAACTTTAGAATATGGATAGTGCACAAGATTCAGTCAAGGAAGTTTTTTAAAAAGATTATTTCGAAAAATGTCCACTATGTGGGGCTTTTCTTGGTGAAATCAGATTTAAAAAATGAAATAAATTAGTTAATAAATACTCAGATACTATTAAATAAATGTTTAAATGTTCGTACAATTCAAAATAGTCATTGCCATTGTAACAATTTCTGTTTTTTCATGTAAAGCAACACCTACTGGAAACTTTTGAACTACATTCTTTTTTCAAAATTCCTTGAGCGTACCTCATGTATCGTCTGCATACCGAATTTAATTGCAATCCGTTCATCTGTTTTAGATGTAGAACCTTTTTTATAAGAGAAACTTAATTCTATTGTATTGTTCTTTGTATTGTTACTAATTTTCGGAGCAACCCGCTGTTCTGCTGCTTAAAATAGTACAAAATGCGTATTCTACACTTCAAATAGTTAAATTTTGCTTTTTGTTGTATCAAAATCGGTCAAGTAGAACCGGAGATATGGAGGTTTTGGTTTTCCCATTCATTTCTATTACAGTTTCTAGAACTTTCGAGAAATTTCACCTATAAACAATGTTCTGTAGCTGAAACGGGTAAGCAGATTGCCACCAATTTTAGAATAGGGATAGTGCACAAGATTCAGTCAAGGAAGTTTTTCAAAAAGATTAGTTCCAAAAATGTCCACTATGTGGGGCTTTCCTTGGTGAAATCAGATTAAAAAAATGACATAAACTAGTTAATAAATGCTCAGACACTATTGAATAAATGTTTAAAATGTTCGTACATTTCAAAATAGTCATTGCCATTGTAACAATTTCTGTTTTTTCATGTAAAGCAACACCTACTGGAAACTTTTGAACTATTCTTTTTTTTCAAAATTCCTTGGGCGTATCTCATGTATCGTCTGCATACCGAATTTAGTTACAATCCGTTCATCTGCTTTAGCTGTAGAACCTTGTTTATAAGAGAAATTTAATTCTATTGTATTGCTCTTTGTATTGTTACTAATTTTCGGGGCAACCCGCTGTTCTGCTGCTTAAAATAGTACAAAATGCGTATTCTACATTTCAAATAGTTAAATTTTGCTTTTTGTTGCATCAAAATCGGTCAAGTAGAACCGGAGATATGGAGGTTTCGGTTTTCCCATTCATTTCTATTACAGTTTCTAGAAATTGTTTCTAGATTTCTTGAAATTTCCGATGACTTCACTTTTGTTGACTTATTTTTGGCGCCAAATTTGGCGATATCTTGCCAAAAGTCTCCAAGCTTGGCGACATATGGTCATTTGGCGCGATTTTCCATATGGAGCCTGTAAAGCTGCTTTTGCTGTATTGAAATCACATAATAACCTAACATTTCTCTTCTATGACATAATCAAAATTCCCGTTTTATGTGGAATCCTCGAGAGATAGACTCTTCTAGAAGTTTCTTGTAGCTTCTGCCCTACCTATAAATACAAGTGTGAGCTGAGCCCCACTTCAGTGTGGATCAAGCTGTGAGTGAGTACGCTTGTTTTGCTCTGTGATAGAAGCGGTGTTTCGCGCTTTTTATGAAGCTTTGAATTGAAGATCTGTGTGTAAATTCTTGATTGCTGAGTCTTGAGAAACTGTTAGTGTTATCTCTCGCATAGTTTCACTGAATTTTTGCTAGCGAAAGTGTTTTATTTTGTATGGGAAGTACAGCATTTGTGAGAGCTTCTGACCTAAGCGGACTGTTAAAGGCACATTACTGTTTAATTGTGCTTGTGAATTTTGTGCAGCTGATTGTTCTACGAAGTTCTAGAAGCAATAAAGTTGTGTTCAATCCTGACCAGTGGACTTTTTACTAGAACTTTCTACACCAACTGGACTTTAGAACGACGAACCCCGGAAACAAGCAGAGTATTTCTGCAACAGTATTGTCAACCTGTATACATCAGGTTGACGAAGATCAAATTTGCGGGAAAAAAGTACATAGTTGATAACTTTCAAATATAAGGAATTATTTTATTCATCAGATAATGTTCCTGTATTGCCATTAGACTTTTGTTATTTAAGAGGCAGGTTGTTCGATTCATGAAAGTTTTAATGGTACAAAACCTTGGCGAACGAGAGTTAATGAATTCCTGGAATGTAACTTTTACAGAACTGTCAGAATTAAACTTTTCATTATTAACAAGTTGTCCATATAGCGGAAAAACTTATAGGCAACGTGGGGTAGGTCTTTTAAGTATGGAGGATGATGACAAAGTTCCAATTCTCCTATAGTTTTGCCATAGTCATTTGTGCAGTGTGTGGTCTAGCGTTTTTGTGAAATAAGATGGAAGTGAATCTGCTGGCTGATGAAGGCTGTTCTTCTATAAGTTTTTGAATCATTCCGTCCAATTGATGCTGAGATTGAAATCTGACAGGCTCAACGGTAACGTTTAGTTAGTCGTTATTGACCTTTGATTGAAATGACCTTTGATTGAAATTTTGTGAGGTTAAATTTACCTGTACTAAATTCAGTGATCTATTTTGGTACTGTCTTTTTGACTGCGTAGTAACAGTAGATTCAAATACAATAGTATGTCTTAATATTAAAGATCAGTTATCTACTCTAAGTACACAGAGCTAAGATCTGAATGCTTTTTATGAAGTTACTTTCCATTAATATTAGTCTCGTTACATCAAGAGAAAATCATTACAACTCCGAACAGCTAGCCAAACAGATTGGCAGATTCGAAACAAAATTCTTTAATGTCACAGTAAACTCCTAGTGCAAGCAGTGTAGAATAACTACTCCGGCATTGACTCTTTTGGAATGTACAGCAACCTTTCTGGGTAACTAAAAATTTTGTCTCAAACTCCGTTTGATGACATACCTTGATATGAAACTAATGTCTGCAGCCACATATTAACTCTTACCTCAACTTTGTAATTTGCTTTTCCATTTTACTCACGAAAGCATATTTATGAACATTTATCATGAATTTGGTTACGAAAAGTACTGTGTGAAACAAATATTTCATTTCACTAACAAATATAAAGGTAATGATGCACATTCTCCACTTTTGATGATCTATATTGTTTGTAATTGAATTTTACTTCGTTCTTACTGCTGCCGCATGTTAACAAGTAGTAAAGATGTTCCAGAAAACTAATAAATAGCATTTGTAAATAAAGCACGATAGCCTTTAGCACGAAAGGCATTGCTTGCCTTTCGAATTAACTGTAAAACAAAAGTAAAATCCAATACATGCAAATTTCAGACGATAACATAATTTACAGAGTTAAATATAATTCATAGGGTAAACATTTTGCCGTATTTCACTCAGCTTCGCTTGTAAAGAAAAAGCATTTTTGACTTACAAAGTGTTAGCAGTACAATGCAATTATTTAATTATCGTATTAATTGAAAACGAACTGGCAGAAACTACATCGCCAGGATCTGGTTCCCTTAGAGAAGCTTCTGTGTATTATTTATTTTCTTCATTCGCTGTTAAACGGAAAATTTACCTCTAGGGATATTTTTTGCATTTAACAAGTTTTTCGGATTGAATAACTGGTGTCTTTGATTTCATCACATTTTCTTCCTTTGACTTCATGATTTAAAATACGAATCGTCAATGAATTGAATAAATAAGTAATTAAGACATTTGTCAGAAGCATATTTAAATACAAAGCAATATTTTTCTTCCGTGTAAATGTGTTTTATTTCTTTTTTTTAACCAAAGACTGACCATTATAGAAGGAACTTATAATTTTCAATACAACAAACACTAATGTAACGAACAATGTTGCGAAATTTCGGACTAATCTATTCTTCTGGGTTTTAATCTAGTCTAAAATTCGTGTTCTACTTGTCAAATAATTAAATTACATTTTATTGCATGTAAATCCGTGTGCAAACAACTAGAAAACAAATAAAACGCGTACTTCCTATAGGATAACGTGCGAGTTGATGATTTTTTGACAAATATTTGCGCTATCTCTTAACGGGTTCAGTTTTGAGGATTTATTTTAGTGCCAAATTTGGCAGTAATTCTTCGACAATTTACAAAGGTTTGTGACATTTGGTGCAATTTTGTTGATGGAGTGTTTAATGTTTACTTTCCCGCATAAGTAATGCGCAATAGCTTTAATATTACCCAATGAATATACGTGATTGGTGGATGGTGTGGTCGAATTGGATTTGCGCAGAAGTTAGTGGAGAGTTCGGGAAAGATCTGCGGAAGCTATAAATACCAGAGGGCAGGTTGCCCCCTCAGTTAATTTTGAATTGTCGGTTGTAGAGTACGTTGCAATGAGAATCGCATTGCTCTGAGTTGCTTTGCTGTGAAAACAATATTGCGTTCCTTGTTTTTCAAAGTTTATTTCAGAAAGCGTTTTGATAATTCTGTGGAGCAGTTAAAGGTTTTGCTCGATTATTTCACTGAGATTTTAGACGGTGGAACGGTTTTATTGTATAAGAAATACTATTTGATTAAGCTTCTGTGATCGACTGATGGTTATAATTCGAGTTATTGCTTGTAATTCCTGTGAATTGTGCATAGCTGTTTGTTCGTCGAGTTTCTAGAACCAATAAAGTGTGTTTTGTCCTGTCAACTGGGCTGGTTACCGTATATTTCTACACACTGAACCAAATTTCAAGCTTGCAAACCCAAAAATTCGTCAGTTTCTGAAACAATATTCTTTATCCATTTATAAGGTAATCTTTGTTTGCGTAAATCAACTACATACTATAACAGAATCCAAGTTCTTAAAGTGTAATGTAAAATCTAATTTTACTTGATGTTTGTAATCAGCAAGCTAAAACAATTAATATGAAAAATGCTTTTGAAACCATGCTTTTTATTAAAACTAGGGGCCAAGGCCCCCAGACTCGCTACGCTCGCTTTTTGTATGAGGGATTCGGCCCCTAATCAGGCTTATTCGTAAAAAAGACATAATTTCAACAGACAAAACCCAAAGATTGGATCAGATAGAATGTTACTGAGCTAAGCTACACATTGCTTGGTTCTTGCATCTTCATTGGTACATAAAAATTTAAACTTCACGCTACAGTAGACCCCCTACCCCTCATAACACGGAAGATATTTTGTTATGGGAATCCGTGTTGTACGGGTCCTGAGCTCTACTCCACCTGGATTGCGGACTCCGCTTATAATCGCTGGAAAAATTATTTGCACTCCTCAGAAACACAATGATATTTAATGTTGCCATTCAAAAGTTATATTAATTAGGAGCTAAAGCGTAATAAAATCAGAACATATGTTTCAGCTGTATTTTTAATAATGTAAAACCTATTGGACACCTTGCGAATTTGCCACCCATGGCGATTTTACATTATTTGGCGACTTGCGTACATGTAAAGTTAATAAAAGCTACAGAACAGATAGAATAGCCTGCCACCCATGGCGACTTTTCATTATTTGGCGATTTACACATGCTCACAACCTATATTTACTGTTCATTTAAGGTTACCGGAAAACCGTTAACCACATTTTCATTTACATAATCGATTGCAGATTGGCGTACTTAACACCACGAATTATACCATCTCGTCGCGCTAGCAAATATCCAAAGTGTACTATAACTGCTATAATGGCATAGTTAACGCCGCCAAATATTTCTACTGGTAGCAAATAATCCAGCTGGACGAGAACCGGCTTTAAAATAATCTGCATTTTTATTATTTTCATTTTCAAGATATTAGTTATTCTGTTTTGGAAAAACGAATAATCGCTAATTCTAAACTCCTGTTGTCTAAGCGAACTTACTATTTGAAAATTGTCAACTTTGTGTAACACATTTTGAGTTACTTATTTCATATAGTTTTTATTTTGGCGTAAAATGGGCGTAATTCTAACTCATGTTTGTAAATTTCACGCGATTCTAGATACTTGGAAACGCTTTGTTGCAAAGGAATGAATGATGAATGATTTTATGCCAAATCTGGCAACAGATTCTGTTTATTTTTTCAGTTTTTTATTAATATCTTCTAAAATAATTCGATTTTCGAAATTTAAATCAGCTTAGCAGGTTCCTCGGAATTTTTCGTATCTGTGGGCACCTTAGTCGAAACTCAAATCCCCATGGTTTAGGAGGAGATACGCTGACAAGCTTTGACAGCGGCGGCGACAGCGGCCTTTACTTTTTTTAGAATAGAGAGAAAATGAACTACGGTTTAAAATAATTTTTGAGCAAATTTTCAAGCTCAAACCCTTATTGCAACACACAAATCTAGTTTAGCCTTAAAATCAATTGCCTGAAATTTGTTTTTCTTTATTTCTGTCGAAGCTCGTTGCTTGCGTGTTGTTGCTGTTTCTATCTTTGTCGTGGTTTTTATCCTTATGTTGTATCCACGAATACCGAGGGAAAGGCAATAAAAAGCGTAAGTACTCATGAATACGTTGAGTGCTGCAATTGAAGATGAAATCGACCGTAGCAAATCTTAAATTTGGTGTTCCCTCCTTTTCATTTTGATCCCCTCCCCAGCACGATGTCCGGGGAACTTGCCTCTCCCCAGTTTAAGCCTTGTACATACTGCTCATTGTCTAAGATTTGAGCAAAATTAATCCCCACTGATGAATTCCATGCGGAATCATATGTCCCCCCCCCACTTAAGCTGAAAATCCGATCTCATGAGTATACAGACAATCTCTACAAATTCGAAAATCCTACTATATAGTTACGCCAATCCCTGACTCACTGACTCCGCACTGATTTTCTAACAATTCCGGGTACCCACTCCAGGATAAAACCTTTACCGACATTGCTCCAAAAAGATTAAAATGTTGAGTACAAAAAGCCGAATAACATCCCCACCGTTTGTACGACCCGCTTGAAAATTTCCATAATTATGTATAAAAATAGAAAACAATCTGCGCTACTGTAAAAATATGAAAATCCACCCGTTCCTTCATTTTTAAGAGATTTTTTGTTATTTTCAGCTCTATTTTATTTCCGAGAGTAAAAAAAAAAAAAAAAAATCATTCGCGTGACAAAATTAGCTGTTGCAATCGACATGACATCATATTGAAGTCATGGTCATCAGGTTTTGAAGGGAAAGTTGTGGTTTCAATTCATTTAAAATAGTTTTTCCAAGTAACATAGTTTTTTTTCATTAAAATGATCGTCTACAAGAAGCATTGATATAAGACGGGCTGTGTACACAAAACGAAATCGTGCGAATGAGAAAAGTTTCAGCAAGTTTCCAGAAGATCATGAAATTCTATTTGGGTATATAGTAAAAATTGAATACTTAGTTATTCATTTTAGATGGACGAAGATTAAATGTATTGAGGGCAGAGACATATTTTCGTCAAATGTATTTTCTAGCGCCCGTTGTAATTGCCTCCACTACGGGCTTTGACTTCTAGTCGCTACAAATAACAAAGCACCAACTTCAAAAAATCATCTTCTCTAATAGCCATACAGCCCGAGCCGTTGCTACGGCTCGTGAATAAATTTCTGATACAGGAAATTAAAAGTAGTCCCAAAACAGCGATCCGGCTAATTATCCCGAACATAGTACTCAGTACGATTGAAGTTTTGCGTGTCTATAACTCCGTGCCAGCTCGATCGGATGATAGGAAGTGGATTAAAATTTTCATACGAAGAATAAGAATTTAAGAAAGTCTAGTGTAGTGAGTGAGCGTGGTGCAGTTCGTCATGGTTAATAGGAAGTGTGGCTCCATACTAGAGGCTAAATGATTAAGCTAGGAGATGATTCTACCGCTTTTGATTAAAGAATTTGCCAAAAGTTAAGTACTTTATATTTTTTTACCGTTCTTCTTTAAAAGATTTAGGAAAGGACACTCCGCATTCAGTAATATTTTCGAATATGAAGAATGCATATATACATTTTTTTTCTTCCGTGTCGGTGTAAATGGCAATAAGCGACATTCTTTCGAAAAATCACTAAAAATTAAAAAAATTAAGCTAGAAATTCGAAATTGATTTTATCTGGAGCAGAATCAAAAGAAGTTTATGATGATGCAACCATGAAAATTATCCGATCAATAGCTATTACGTTACAAGCTTTCATATGCAAAAAAATACGATTTTTGGTACAAAATATTTACTAACATAAAAAAACTTAAAAACAGACAGACTTAGTGTTATCGGAGTTACATGTGTATGAAAAGTTTTGGCTCGATCGGACGATAGGAAGTGAGTTAATTTATTATGCAAATTTTGAACGGGAATGACATACACAGACAAGCTAATAAAAAACCTGGAAAAAGATCAACTAATACAGATTGAGTACTTGAGTGCATGGCGTTTTAATATTTTTTCAAAATGAAATGTACAAAAGCCCATGCATAACAAGTTAACTTTGATTATAAGTTCTTTATTTTCTTATTGGTTGTGAATTATTAAATCATTTTACAGAAGATCTTAATTAGAAACACACATAAACTTGATTATAATTTTAGATAAAGTATTCAAATAACTCAAAATGAATTCTGGTTCTATTTGGAGCTTAAAGATTTGAAAATGTGTGCTAACAGCTTTCCTAGAAAAATCAACTATACTACACTTTGAGAAAATTTTCCTTCATTTTTTAATGGCATGACCATGTTACTTGCAATTTTATGATAAAATTATAATAAATAATGTTTTACATTTCTAGAGACAAAAGAGTTTGAGCAATATTTCATCCATACATTTGATTAATAAATTATCATTTCTAAATTCTAACTACCGAAAACATACAAAAGAACTTCATCGTTTAATTTTTATAAATACTTTACCCAAGTATGGCATTATCATCATGGACATTCATTGACATTCATTGGAGTTCTGCATATAATTTCCTAAGTAAACACTTTGCCACATATTTAATTTATATTTCACTTAGAAAAAGGTTCTGTATACCAAGAAAGGAACACATAACTTACTTATTTAATCATAATTCATATTCCATTGAAAATGAATTTGCTGAAATTCATATCTTTTGTATCGATAGATTCCGTAATGTTAATTTTTGTTTCATTTGTTTTCTTTTGTTACTTTTATGCTAAAACTATTTTTCCTTGGGGATAATACAGGCAATTTAGTTGTTGTTGTATTTCGGGCGTGTCTTTTTATTTTAGCAAAAGTCTCTGTTCTTTTGATGATTAAACTTTGAGTCAGCAATTACTAGTCAGTTGAATAAATATGGGTCATTGTATAAATTACCAGTGCGATGATCATCAAAATTAATTGGATTACGCGAGCTAAAGTTTTCTTCACTTAAGTGTGCAGAATGAATTTTATCCAGTAAGAAAGTTTACAGGAATTTATTTATTTCCATGTCTACCTCTAATGAGAAAATTTTGATGTTGACATAACATTTACATCACGTAACAGAGAAAATTATAATAAGAATTACTGAACATTAGTAAGAAAACAACAGGATATAGTTTTTATTTGTATTGTTTGGTTAGTAAACTGTTAGATATACTGGAAAATAATGTAATTTTTTTTTTACATTAAATTCAAACAAATAATGAATGTTTTGTGTTGTGTCAAGCCTACACAAGGAGCATATACCTAGGGTGGGTTGCCTTGAGAGTATTTCTTTTTAAGGGGTCCGAAGGTGCCCTCACATTGTATTCACAATGCATTTAGAGAAAAGCGACCAAAACTCCAGACCGTTTGATCGACAGTCTCGCGATAGGCCCAAACTCTGGAACCCCACACTTCAGCCGTCTACCATGATCAGTGTCTTATCCACTTAGCCATGTTGGGACCCAAACAAATAATTTATTGTTATTTGTTTGTGGTATAAGGTAAACCTACATTAGGGGTATCTTCCGGGGATGGTTGCCTTGGATGGAGCACTTTTTGAAGAGTTCTAAATTGTATTTACCTTACATGGGGAGAAAACCGCTCTTAAGGATATAATAAAAATCTGTCTGTTAAAAAATGCGCACATATTTTTCTAATATAAATAACAATTTTAATCAATTTTCATTGAAATGGTTCTTTCTTTCAAAAGGTGTATGCGAATATTCTTCATGTATTTTTAGGTTTAGTCAGAAAAAAAAAATTAATTGAGAAGGAAATTTCGGTCATGGGGTTTGCTTCGAAAAAAAAATATGTAGATAATGCTGATACGATATTCACTTATCCACATTAATTTGGTGTATTTTGAATCTTGGAAATGTGAACGATTATTTTCCCTCTTTTATGCTTGGTAAAATTTATTTTTCAAAACTCAGCAACACGGCTTTTGACTACATTTTTTCTTCAATTATCAATGATTGCGCACTATTTAATGTCTTTTAGTTCTTAAATATTATATTTTCAAAGTTAATGAAAATGTGAGTTAAACGATTTTTTATAACTATTTCACTAGGCTATTATTGATTCTAAATTTTAGCGGCTGAAAATAAAATGTAAAACATCTCTATGTAGCATTTATAACGACATTTCTACCCATCTATATTTATTACATAATTTCTTAAGTAAATTACTTGTCACATTTATCCTCTATTTGTGAAAAAAATCTCCTTCGAAAAGATGGGAAAATATCTCAGTTATTCAATAATTATATTTAATTAGAAACAAACGATCAAAATTCTTCTCCTTGATATAAAAACAATAACATAAGCTCTGTTATTTAGTTTCCTCATTCACTCTTTTAGATCTTATCCTGCGGGCATATTACTTGCATTTTACTAGTTTTGCTACTATTTCTGGTGTGTCTTTCGTTTTATTTGCTGGAATTTTTATTTAGAATAAGCATTTTTCAACGGATTCAATGTGTAAGAGTGATTGAATAATTTATATTTTGACGTTTAAGGAAAAAAAAACATTAAGTAGAATTATTATTCATTTGTAATTGAATTTCAAACTGCAGACAGATATTTTCTACCAGCTTATTGGAATGATTGCAATCATTTTTAATGCTTTGGTGCAAACAGATGAAAAAAATTCCACGATCAGATAAAGATGTCAGGGCATTCGATATCAAGATGTTTGTAAATTTAAAAAATTACTTTTTTTCCTGCCTATATTTTATACTCATTAAAATCAAAATAATATTCTTCTGTACTTCGTGAAATCCTTTTAATACTTTCACAAAGCAAGTGTTTTTGTGGAGGTATATTGAAATATTTTTGGTACTGAAATTGATTAAAATCTTTATTTAATTTATTAGATAAAATTTATTTCCTTTTGGACACTTTTATACCCTTGTAATTATGCTTAATATCGCCTAATGGGAGATATTAATGAGAGGGAAACAATGCTTTTTATTCCTTTTTGATCCTCTTATATTTATAAAATATACTCTAGTTCAAACTATAAAATGAACTGAATACTAAAGTTTTTCATGGCCAGATGACTGAAATTGGAATATGTATTTCCAGGCGTTCACTCAAATGACGCCACATACATTTCAAACGAAACAGTTCATTGAACATCACAAAAATAATTACACTCCAAAATTCACACATAGTTTAAAGAAAATTTAGAGATAGAGCTCTTTAGAAAAACATCATTGCAACAGCAGATAAAAGTTTAGAACGCCAAGAACACATGATACCATTTAAAAAAATGAAACTTTTGGGCACGCTCAAAACAGAATCCTGGCAGCGCAAAAGTCACACGACAATCATCAAACAGGTAAACAGCAATGAAATAAGGCAAGCAAGTATGAAACAGTTAAAGATATAGAAAGGCAAGTTTGCAATTATTCGACTAACTTGAGTATTTATGTTAGTCATAAATATATTTTCTATGAAATAGAAGGAAAAGAAAACATAATGCGACATCGCTAATTGTATGCTGTTTTGATAAGCATTAATGTTGTTATGCTTTGCGTTATGGCAAGCCTATGCGAGGGGCATCTGTCGACAGAGAAACACCTTAGTTGGAGGACTTTTTAAAGGGTTCTAAAACATAATCACGTTACACATGAAGAAAACAGACCAAAACTTCACATACTTAGATCGATAGCCACGCAGTAGGCCTGAAGGCGGGACCTTCAAATTTCGGCCATCTTGATACTCCTTAAATCGAATCAGTAACGTGGTTATTTTGTTTTAGTGTTAAATCAAACATACAGTAAGGCTATCTGCGTAAAAAGGTGCGCCTAGTGTGAAGGACTTTTTAAGAGGTGCTAACGTGTATTCAGTTTACATGTAAAGAAAGCAACCCAAAATTGTAGACCGTTAGATCGACATCCGAGGGATAGGCCAGAATCTCCTGCCTTCACACTTCAGCCATCTACCAATGTTCAGTGTCTTATCTAATCGGCCACTGGTGAGCTGCAATTACGAGGTTAAAGACTAAAACGTTTTACTTATTACTATTATTATTATTACGAAAAAGAAACTATCGTTGATTTACATTCTCTAATAAAAAATGGAGACGATTACAAACAATGTTTTTAAAAAATGATCATTTGTTCTGCGAGAATAATAAAAAAATACTCAATAAGGAAATAAAATCAATGGCATGTCTATTTAGTTGTGTATTTTTATGAAAGACGTGTGAAAAAATACCATTATTTAAACATTGATTTAAACTGATATTTTTGAGTAGTATTAAAATGCATGTAACTTTAATTTTATATTCGTTCATCATCAATTTATATGATAATGCAAGAAAGGAATCAAATTCATTGGTTGAAGATTATGGCCATAAGTCTAAACGTCAAAATATCTGTAATCTACACTTATTAATATTTTATAGCTACATAATATCAAGGGAAATTTTCTATGTTTATTATAGAATACCATGAATTCATTTTATTTAAGAAAACTCTACTATTATTACTATAAATAAAAGTTTTATTTCAATCTATATGTAGAAAATCTCAAAGGCCGACATTAAAACAAAATGGACATATTTGAACATGCGCGACTTACATATCATGCAGTACTAGGCTATTGAAAGAATTTATCCATGATCCTTAGTAGAATAACTATTTAACATGCCCGTACAGTAACCAATTTTGGTTTATTTGGTCGACTGGTGGAACAACAAACTTTACATCAAAATATTGCCGGTTCGATAAAGTCTAGAGTTCTTTTTAAAAAAATTCCATCCCAAATTTAAAAAAAAAAATGTAGATATTTTTTTTTCTTCAAGAAATGTAAAACAATATCTTTCTATTTTTCATTTCATTAGTCTAATAATTATAAATATTTTCATATAAAAATATTTTTTCGAAAACTGGAAACAAATTAAACTACCCCAACAAAGATTGTTTATTTAAAAAACTGTGTTCAAGCTACCTAAGTTTCAATTTAAACTACCTTTGAATGCATAAATATAACTCCATCATCGTCTATAACAAATAAGTATATAAAGGAATCAAAGGCTTTTATGTTGTTTAACTATTACTAATCAGTCTTCTGTAAAAATTGCCATCCTTTTAGTGAGGCTCTGCTCTCTTTTTCTCTTAAAACATCAGGTGCTGCTAAGTTTTGACAGGTTTTACTTAGTTACTAATTATTCTGCAATACTTTAGAGGTTTTCGTATTTATATTTTAAAAAGGGTATTTCTAAAACGGAGAAAATTCTGAGTAAAATGCGCCTAATTATGAAAATTTTCATCGGTGCACATTAGAGATATTTTTCGCCCACTCCGAAAAAGGAGTTGGGGTGGAGAAATACTATTTATTTTTATTTGTAAAAAGATTTTATTAGCAGGTACTGTTTTTAAAGCCATATTATTAAGATAGTATACCAAGGAAGAATTTGCTGAATTCACTTTATGCTCCTAAAAAATATTTCTTCATGAATAGATGGAAACATAAATCAATTATTTGTTCATGAAATTTTATTGTAAACGAATTAAGAAATTCATAATCATTCGATATAATTAGTTTAACAATGAAAAAAATGCTTTGTTGATTCAACAAAATTTTGATTGGCTCTATTTCAAAGGAAGATTTTTGCTGCACCCATTTTGTTAAAACCAACAAAATTATTCGGTTGAAATAATGCCATCCAAAATTTGTTGAATCAACAAAATTTTGTTCAATTGAACTAGACAGCTTTTCTATTAACGTAATATTTTGTAAGTACTTACTCTTGTACTGACTATTTATTCTGATGGGGGATGGAGGAAGTATTCATTGCCTTTAATCAGCTAATCATGTCCTATTTCTCATCCTTCTTTTGCTTTATGAACAATCTTTCAACTTTTGATTCATTAACTTAGCAATTTGAGTAAGTTGTAGAAATAAGGGGGAGTGTATAAACTGCAAGTAAGGAGTTTACGTGAAGTAATTTAATGACATGGGGATTTGCCGATTCCTGGTAATTTCGTTGTACGGGCAGACAGATTATTGTTTCAATTTGATGTCATATTTTGAAATACACTGTAACATGCTTATATTCTGTCGTCTGAATTTTGTAAAATGTTTGCTATTCAGAATAGGTGGCCTTTATATGTCATCAAGAGGTTTTGATTACTGAGTTCAATTCTTTAATTTCTGCTGATTTTATTCGCTATCCAATGATGTGTTCACCTTAGTAGCTTTCAAGAAATTTCTTGCCGTACAGCCAGTGAGGAAATAAAGCAAACCTTTGATTTTGTACTCTTGAACTGAATCGATTATTAAAAAATCTGATGTGTCCAACACATGACTTCCTTGCACGTCCATTAGATCAAAAATATTTTCGACGCACTTCCTCTAAATTTATTTGTTTGAAAGAGATAAAATATCAATAATAGTAAGGTTTAGCGATTTCTAGCCAAATATTTCGATATCGCCAAGCTGAGTTCAATTTGAAAGGTTTCCTTCTGACACTTTATTTGGCGATATTTCACCAAAAGCCGACAAACTTGAGATAGTCAGCGAGATTTTGGGGATAGCCAAAGTAGTCATTGACCACAGACTTTCAATGAATTGAATGCATCTATACACCTCAATGTATTCAAAGTCATTTGGCTCACCATATAAATAAATTCTCAGTCGATTGCTGTCAAAAAAGATATTGAAAAGAGTTAGATATTACAATAGTTCTAAATACAAAGTTAAAAAATCTACGGGTTAAAGTTTTAGAGTTATACAAAATAGGAAATAATTTTTGGCGCCAAATTTGGCGATATTTCGGCGAAACTCGTCAATGTCGACGACATTTGGCGAGAATTTAAGCATAAACCAAACAATGACAGATTATCGCCAAATTTGGCGATATTTCGCCAAAACTCGCCAAGAACGATGACAAATGGCGATACTTTGGGCATGGACCAAATGACTGACTATCGCCAAATTTGGCGATATTTCGCCAAAACTCGCCAAGGTCGAGGACAGACGGCGAGATTTTGGGCATGTACCAAACAATGACTGTCTACAGTTGTATTATAATGAAGATGTCCATAGACATTAAGGTACTGAAATTCTTTTCGGTGGTCCTGTAAATAAACTCTCCAGTAGATTGGAACCAAAAATCGAGATGCACAACTAGATGTTACAACATTCTTATATATGAAATTTCATAATAGTTTTTGAGATTTGAGAATTAAATATGCACACACGTACACCAAAAGTCGCCAAGCTTGGCGACTTTTGGCATAGTTCTTGAGGGAGGCACGTGACCGTGGTCGGACCGTTACCTAACTTATGTGGTAGGACGGTATTGTGCTTGAAATGGATGAATGCCCCTAAAATTGCTATTGACCGTAATGTATTGGAAATCTTTTGAGTGTTCCTGTAGCAGAACTATAAATGATAAAGACACTTTTTTTAATGGAGAAATTCATTTTCTAACTCTTTACAGCATATATCACTTCTGAGTCGTTTGAAATATCCCAATACCTCTAAAAAACGCTTTGATGAATTTCGGCCCATAGAGCGTAATATATTTCGAATCTTTTGGGCGGTCCTGTAGATAAACTATCCAGTCGAATGGAACCGAAAGGGGAGGTGCACAACTAGATGTTACAACAATCCTAAATATAAAGCTTCAACATTCAACGCCTAACAGTTTTTGAGATATGCAAGTTTAATGAATTTCGGCCCATTGAGTGTAATGTATTTCGAATGTTTTGGGCAGTCCTGTAGATAAACTATCCAGTCGAATGGAACCAAAAGGGGAGGTGCACAACTAGATGTTACAACTATCCAAAATATGAAGTTTCGACATTCTACGCCTAATAGCTTTCGAGTTAGGCGAGTTTAATGAATTTCGGCCCATAGAGCGTAATGTATTTCGAATCTTTTGGGCGGTCCTGTACATAAACTATCCATTCCATTGCCACCAAAAGGGGAGGTGCACAACTAGATCATAGAACAATCCTAAATATCAAATCTCAACATTCTACGACCCATAGTTTTTGAGATATGCGAGTTACATACATACGTACGTACGTACGTACGTACAGACGGCATGGAAAAACTGGCCACAGTAGACTCGCCACTGGTCAAAATGAGTTGCAGACGCGTTAATATGATCGTGCATGCTAGCCTACGATGAGATGCATCGAAAAAAATCTTTAAATTAAATTTAGAGGTAGTCAAAATCGGTTTTTATGTCGAAATTTGGCCCCCAAAATTTTTCGGGATCACATTACTTCCTTATACTACGTACAAGGAAGTAAAAAAAAAACGTAAGTCGTGAATTAATAAACTATATAGTAAAATACAATACTTACTATGTTTTAAAAAATCATGACGTTTTTATGCATGACTTTTGACTATGCATGATTGACTATGCAAAGTTTCTTTATACAAACTCATTTACATAGTTTACATAAACTGTAGTCCTGGAAATTCTACTTCTTAGTGTTTTGTACAGATTTCATTGATTCCTTAAAAGTTCTGACTAAGGTGGTTTCTGTAATCCAAAAATATTAAAGTAAGATTTAAACTTGAATAATTATTTTATAGATCGCAATTTTCACTTAATAACTGCATACCATAAAAAATATACAAAATTAAACATTTCTATGTTGACATTAGCTAATATTTAATTCTGAAGAAAATTTTTGTTGTATGATTAAAAAATATTCGGATGCATTGTGAAGATTAAAAAAAAATATTACTGCTCCTGAGAGCCTTTTAGCGGCTCTAAATTACAGGAACTAATATTTTGAATCCAAATAATAGGAATACTGACTAAACTCTATTTAGAGAATGGGGAAGTTAAGAGTTCAGAGCAATTTTGAGATTTCATATCTTTAAAAATTATTTAAAATTTCTGTAGTGTTTTACACATTTTATCCTCTGTTTGAGTTATTCTATTTAGATATTTTTATTTCTTGTTTTTCATAGCATAAATATACACTAGTTGGGCGGGCAAATACCAAGCTTGTTGAAGGGCCCTGGCCATAATTCCTCGAACGTTGTCAATGGAAAAAAGATTCAAAGACCTTGCTGGCCAAGGTAGTGTTCGGCCAAGACAAAATTACCTTGGTCAGCAAAACCTGGAATTACCAATAGACCATACTGTCGTGTGCAGGCGGACATTATTTTGCTGACATATAAGCCCCATATGACTTGATATGAAGAGAAATACAACGGGGCGTAGAATATCGGAGATGTTCTGCAAGGGTGTCACGAATGACAATCAAAGGTTTCCTGCTATGAAATGAAATGGCAACCCATATAGCCACGCCTGGTTGTTGGGCCCTATGACTGGTGACAGTCAGGTTGGTATACCATCGCTGTCCGGTGTGTCTCCAGACTTGTCTTCGCTAGACATCGGGGCTCAGTTAGTGGGGGTCGTCACTAAGGAAAATTCTACTCCAGTCATTGACATCCCAGGTTGAATGTATCGGATACCACTGCAATGGGCTTGGTGGTATGCAGAGGTCAATGGTAGTAACAGTCAGCACGGGGCGCTCTGAGCTCAGGCCCTTTTCTCTGAATCGTCTATTGGTCATTGAATTATCAGTTGCGATCAGGATCGATGATAATGATGAATGTGAAGCAGCGTCGCTGTAACAGTTAATAAGTCCTCACGCTTTGTCGTCTCTCTAGACAATGGATTCCCAACCTTTTTACTACTTAGACCCCCACCCTAAATATAGTAACGTTGCTGCGCGCTACGCGAAAAAAAAAAAAACTTACAGCATCACTTGGTTGGCTAAATTTGGAGTTAGCTTTCTTTCTTAAAAACGGTTCGAGATATGGGGGAAAAAGTGAGAAACAATGTTGTTCAGAATCACCGATTTATTAATAAAAGACATCTTGATCACATTACTGTTAAAAAATTGAAGCCGTAAAATGCAGGGCATAAAAACATATTACCGATACTTTGCCAGCGTGACACAAACCATATTGTGCGACTTCCAGCAGAAATTGTAGACCAGCCTCGGCTTTAGATATGTGAATTAAATTAAAGAAAAATTTTTAGTACAGAAAAATTTATCATGGACCCCCAATAGACACCTAGAACACTATAGACCCCATTAAAAGCTTCATTGACCCCCAAGGGCTCCACCTGGACCAAGTTCAGAATCACTGCTCTAGACAGACCGTTCCAGGCTTGACGCTGTGTTCGGCTATGGTTCACCCATTCCTGCCAACATCGCATAATAATGCACCACTCTTATCCAAGAAGTCGAGAGTTTTCGCGGATCAGAAGGACCAGCTTCATTGAGCTCAACAACATGCCCTCTCAACTATTGACGTCTTCGTATAATATTGGCGAACCTTTACGCGAAGCATACTCACCAGTGGCGGCTCGTCATTAAGGGCCAGAGGGGCCTGGCTCCACCGACTAAGTACCGTCTAAATCAAAGTATCTTCCTGTTATGTAAGGCAGTTCTTTCAGTAATTTACCTTCATTAAAAAATACACGCGTTTTACTCTATTTTAATACTATTCATTAAAAAACGCACTTAAAAAAAAACGATAGTTATACGATTATCCCCCTATCTAAACCATGCATGGGCCATGGGCTGGCTTGCCCTGAATTGGGCGTCTCTTCTCCGTTCACCGGGTTGACATATTTGGCATTGAGCACAAAAGCCATACTGAAGCGGAATTAACTTGGCTTCCAAACGGCTTATTTGGCGCTGCCTTCTGGGCCCAGATCTTCGGACCCTCGCACGGTGATCTACACGACCGTACGGGGAAATTTAAATTTCGGCAATCGGTAGCTATTGGCGAAATTTTCCGCTTAGGAGGAAATCATTTTTTATTTGCGTGATCGTATTTTTGCAGTGCAGTCAGATATTTTTCTGTTTTGTTTTCTTGATTTACGAAAAGCGATGTATAAATGTATTTTTTATATATGTTGATATTTATTTTAAAATAAATAAATCATCTAAAAATTATGAACAGGCAACTATAAAGAACATAAATATTAAATATTTAAATGTGGCTTTTTGTTTAGAAATAAAGCAAACTTTTCAATTTAACATAACTAGGTAAAAAATAGCAAAAGTTGTATAGTAAATTCGATAATTATTTGTCATTTGAGAAATTTTAAATACTTACGCTGTGTGCACGTGGGAATAGGTTGTTCTATATGTATATATAATTTCGCGATTTTAAAAGGCACTATTCTTTTTTTCGGGCCCCACCTCTGAAACGGGTCACAAGCCGCCACTGATACTCACCAAGTAGGCGAAAGGAGCAAAGAATTTATGCCATAGAATTGAAATTTCTCCTCTTTAATATCCTGACAATTGCGCAATTAAGATGATATGCAGTGTCGCATGTTCACTCATTGTCCGCCAAACTTTCAAATTTTACATATTCCGTCGAAATAAGTATGCCTATCGATTTGCGTCCAATTTCCATTAGTCTTTGTTGGCGTATTTTTTATATTTGTGTGCGTGTGTGCGCGCGAGAATGTATACAGAGTGATTCTAAATTAGTTTTGCAAACTTTTAGGAGGAGTAGGATGCACCAAGACGGTTTAGAATCATAAAGCAATGCGGGTTCGGAAACGTCATCTTTATGTGCCTATTAATAATCACTTTCGAAGAAGTGTTGAAGTGTGCTTCTAATTTCTTAACCAAGTTTCATAAACAATGGGTTTTCCTCCGACAATTTCATTAATCAAATGAAAGACAAAATTTTGAATTAACGATTTTTATCATGTGCAATCGATGAAATATGGATTAGTTTTTGGAAAACCATGGTCGAAAAGTTAACTATTACTTGAACAATTCTAAAGAGATTGTTTACAGATTATTAACAGCGATCTAAGTGATAGAAGTTTCCGACCCCGCATTGCTATCTGATTCTGAACTGTCTTGATGTATCCTACACCTCCTGAAAGTTTGTAAAAATAATTTCGAATCACCCTGTACACAGACCCACACATACTTGTATTGTTTTTACAGACAAAATGAACCAGTACAAAACGAAAATCTGTTTAACTTGAGGAGTAATTTTGATTGTTTCAAGAACAAGAACGAAAGATTCCTTGATACCTCAGATAGACTTTACATTCAGTTTATTTTGAGATATATTTGTATGACTCGATACAATTTTTTTCTCACATTTGTACAAGACTTTTTTCTTTTCTTTATCCGAACAAAATTTTGTTTTTGCTCTTTTAATCTGATAATTGTGTTAGATATTGAATATTTGTGAAATCAACAAATATTTCACTTTGAAAAGGGGAAAAAAGGGAAAAAATGTGAATTTAATAATTTTTTTTTATTAATTCATGAAAATATATTGTATACATTCATTTAGATAATGTAGTTAAAGTAGTGCCAACTTTTTTTAAGTTTACAAAAATATTTTTAATGAAAACAATCAGTTTTATATTTCGGTTGTTATGCTACATTTATTAAAGAAACAGATTACATTATGTAATCTATTAAAAATCAAAACGATGTCTAACAAATATTCAGAGCACGTAAAAACGAAAATATATCTCCACAACTTCCTTTTATTGACAGCCGAGACATGCCAAAACCATTTAGTTATTTGTATGTTTCCGGCATGGGTGGAGTGTAGTCATATTTGTCTATCTTGATAAATCAATCAATTGTATTTGAATATATATATATATATATATATATATAATCTTTTTAAATGAAAAATGTTGGTAGGACGCGGTAATGTGGCAGTTGTATGACAAAGTCTCAGAAATATCGAAGAAATAACCAGAAAAATATATTTTGTTTTTAAGCATAATGCGTTAAAGAGGAAAAAAGTATAGAAGTAAAGATTTTACGCTTCAATTGTCACGCACATAAAAGCTTACTATTTTTGTGTCTATTACATTTTATGTTAATGGGTTATTGATTATGAAATATAAACTAAAGTTTGGAAAGTTTAATTGCAACACCGTAATTTCGTTTCTATTTTAATTCATTATTTCAAAATAGATGAAAAACGTAAGCATGCATGAACGTTTAATAAGTGGTCAGAGAAAAACAAATCATTAAAAATTAACTGTCTAATACTGTAGAAAAATTGCTTAGTGTTTTTAAGTTATTTTTGAATAATGGTGCAGACCCCACACACATATTTTATTAACATCAAAGTTTTGTTTTCTCTTTTGCTAAAATTAAACTTAAAGTAATTATCTTGTGTTCAGTTTCCAATATTTCATTTCCCTCCACAATTTTCAAAACTCTGTTCTTTGCCGATCAACGCAGTCTTTTATTTTATCCTGCTTTTAACATTAATTTTCGGTGCATTGTAAACTTTCTAACCAATTATCCCTCAAGTTGTTAATTAAAAAATGGAATACAGATACATTCTCTGCATTCTGCATTTGTTTTGGTTGCCAATTGCATGTTTACTAGACGTTCTATTGGCATCTCAATTTCTCATAACTTCTAGTTCCACAGTTTAATTGTGAATATTTAGGAAGGAAGGTCGACAATTCTTCACCTGATATGTTTGTAGTAAATATAGTCGCTTTTAAATAAATAGAAATAAAAATTATATTAACGGTTCTGTTTTTTTTTTTTTTTTTTTTTTTTTTTGAAATTTTGAGATTTTGCATTCACCATGTATAGACAGTGGATAAGAAACCAGGTTCTTCAATCCACAGTTTAACTACCTCCTATTCAGCATACTTCGGTTTTAAGTATATATTTATCGTGGGAAAACTTTTAAGAGGGGTGCATTACAGAGCCCGTAGATATGCATTAATATTAAACCTATAGCATACTTACATCAAAATGCTTTAATCGCATTTACATATTTTTATTGTATTAAATCCATTATACATTCACAAATACTACTTTAAATAGAATTTCTACAATATTTTAAAACTTCATAACGTGTAAAAATTTTTAAAAAGTAATGCCGATTAAAATTTAAATTTATTAAAATGTTTACTTATTTTTAAGGTAATATTTGTCAATGTGCAATGTACTTAATAAAAATACAATTTTTAAAAGCTTTCTACTTAGTCTTGTAAAGATATGCCATAAATGAATGAAAGTTTCAAAATTAAGAAAATGTTTCAGAAAAATATATATATTTCATTTTTGCAAGAGATGAAAATTTTTAAATGTTCAAAATCCTTTCAAAAGCATTCGAGACCAACATTCCACTTGAACTTTATTTGCTAGGCATTGATTTAATCAGTGATAACTGCATTGCAAAGGTCTCGATATATCCCGTTTGAAATTAAATTCGCATTTAGTTCCTCGATATTGCACAGTTTTACATTTTTCACGATCTTAAAATAAAAACTATTTTCTTCTGCTAAGACACAGAGGATTCAAATAAGAAATGCTTTATAGAATATTTATTTCCCTAATATGGATTGAAGTACAATATACAATATTGATACATATTTCATGCATATTAAATTATAAAGTTTTTGATACATTGATCATTTTCAACGGATGCCTTGCAACTTACTAAACGATAAGTAATCCAGCGTTAATATATACCATTGAAGTTTCAACAGAAGGGACTGCATAAACTTTTTTTTTTTTTCTTTGCCTATCATCTTAACATCCAAAAGTATTTTTTAACTTAGTAAAATAAATTCCGCAACCAGTGAGGTATGCATTCACAAACTCATGATGTGGAAATTTCAACATATCTCAGTGCTCAGATACGCTGAACTATTTTTCTGATTATATATACATATATACATTGTTTTTATTGCGTTTCAAAGCCTTGGTATCTGCCACTAGTATTTCTTGAAACATTATAGGAGGTAAAATTTTCCATCTGCCAGTTTCTTCGAAAAGAAAACTTTCAGATGAATTGACTTCCAGGTATATATTTCAAGATAATGCTTTTATCTATTGAGAGAATGTGAAGACGCATTTTCTGAAAGTTCTGATCTGAGTTATGATAAATAAAATTTAAAAAGCATGCAATAAAATAGTCTGTCTCGTTGTTCAGATAATTTATAACGTACATAGTGAATTCAAATGAGTTTTTCTTTCAAAACACTTTGTCGTAAATAAAAAAAAAATATTTTTTTTTTTTCCATTTTCATTTGTCAGTTCTTAAGCTAATTAGAAAACCGATATATATCACTGTCATAAACTATATATGATTTGAAATATTAACAATTATTATTGAAAATTGTATAGATTATAATACTACTATAAAATATATGTTTCAGATTTGTCCATTTTATAATGTTTTCAACCGTAATTCTACGCCTCTCACATTTTTATTCTGCCTGATTTAACAAATGACCATTTAAAAAAAATATATCTTTACCCCTTACTTGACGCTTTATGAATTAATAGTGGTACTCTCATAATATTTCTAACTAGAAGATACAGCCCGTTGTGGAGGCAATTACAACGGGCGCTTGAAAAAACATAAAATATATTTAATATTCATTCACTTAACATATTTAATCTTCATCCACTTAAAATAAATTACTTAAAATTCAATTTTTATTATATGCCGAAATCGAAATTGCATTTTCGTGCGAAAACGTGCGAAAAATTTTCGCTTTCGAAAGATTTCGTTTCGCCGGAAACATCCCATCTTGTATCAATGTTTCATGCAAACAAAATCATTTTGTTTGTGAAAAAATGAACTGGTTGATTAAGAAAGACTATTTTAAACGAATTGGAATCTCAATTTTTCCTTCGAAACATGATGACCGTGATTTCAGTATGGTGTAATTGTTACGCAAATGATTAAATTTTTGTACTATCTGAAATAAAATGGAGATGAAATTAGTGAAAAATCGCTTTAAAATGGGAGAACGGGTGGATTTTCAGATTTTAAAAGTAGCACAGAGTATTTTCTACACTTTTATACATATTTTTAAAAAAAATTCAAGCAGATCGTACAAATGGTGTCCATCTTATTGCGTTTTTTGTGCTTAATTTTTTAATACTTTTGGAGGAATGATGGTAAAAGTTTTTCTTGGAGTAGTTACCCGAAATTGTTACAGAATGAGTGAGTCAGTGAGTCAGAAATGAGGATAATTATACAGTAGGATAATGTTTGCTTTATCCTACTGTTTGGATAATGTTTGCTTTATCCTACTGTAGGATAATGTTTGCTTATCCTACTGCTTTGACCTATTAAAGTTTAGTCGAAAGAGAAAGCTGTTTATGTGGAATATTTTGCAAAAGACCTCAAAACGCTGAACAAAGTGAAATGAATTTTGACTCTCTAGGTCAAACAGGTCTTGAGTTATCATCACTTAAAGATTACAATACCATTAAAAATTAATTTTTACTAACTTTCTACTAACTTTCAGAAACTTATAACTCAGGATTTTTTTTTAAATATGAAAGTTTGAATTTTTCATCTAATAGGATAGTACTCCATGTAAACAAAAATTCATCAACCTCTAAAGACACGATACATTGACTCTTGGTTGCTTTTACTGAGAGTTACCCTTATACCGTATTCTTTAATTAAAACTGAATATGAGTCTTTAAAATACATATATAATGTTTCGTAATAACGGAGATATTAATGTAAACATGAAAAAGTAGCCCAAAGTACCCCAATTAACGGAGCCCTTTATAAAGCACATAATTATGTGCCAAACACGTTGTTAAAGAAATTAAAAGTTTGCTGCACGTAAAATAATTAATTTAATGTGTTTCAGTATGCTTCTGTATCACTCAAGCTATTTAAAAAAATTAAGGTTGTAATAAAATATTTTTCATAAGCCGTAATTTTGCTCCTAATATTGTAGGAATCATGTTTTTTCTTTCTTTAGCATACGATATACAAAAAATGTTATACATACATTCATAATGAACAACAGAAAAAAAAAGAGAAAAAAAAAAAACATCAGTTACCATGGATTCAACCCATAACAAAATAAAATTTTCCAGGACGATCTATTGTTAACACATAGAAATGTTTAGAGTTTTGAAAATATTGTGTAAAAGTAAAGTCTTTTGTAAAAGGATAAATATAAACAAAATGCTTTAAAAAGTTATACACTTAAGAAACATATAATTCTGATAGCTATTAATTGATACAGTTTCAGCTGCGTGCATATTAAATGACATTAAATAATATGATAATATATAGAAATAAATTATTTTAAAGTCTCTTTTATTGTTTACCCTGAATTAAAAGAAAAATCTGATTCCTATAGCATTTACCAGAAATACTTAAATTGTTTTATTATGCAAAAGTAATTACTTTAAAGCTAGAAAGGGGAGAAAATCCATTCAATCTCTGATTGTTATGAGGGGATAACTTTTTCCAGCTAAAGCAGAGTGCATGCTTTGTAACTCATGAAACGATCTGTGGTGATTAAGTTCCCATTTATGAGAGTTTACAAAATTCTTTATTACTTTACCATTAAAGGTGGACGGTCGGATTTTAAATGTCAGCTTTTGTTGCATTTATCCAATAAAGATGAAAAGACGTTTATGAATGTGAACAATAGATTTTTTTTAATTTTTAAGGGACAATATTCACATTTTTTTCCTAATTAAAGGATTTTTTTTTTACTTTTCGCTCCGTTATAGGAACCTAAATGTTAGCCAATTCAAAATAAGACATCCGAATTCATTCGATAGAGTATTTATAGTAACTTGGTTTAAAATTATTGGGAATAGAGCATTTTCTGTTTGTGAAAGTCTGCGAAAAGGACAGTTGGAGAGAAAACGGGTTTCAAAGTTTTCATTTCCTGATTATATGCAGTGAGCATTTAAATAGTTTTGAAGTATATCGAAGCCTTAAAATGGTGGGAAATGATTTTTTCGACAGTATTTTTAACCCTAGATAGCTAAACATTTGTCTATTGGAATGCATACCCTTGCCAGTTTTGCGAATTCTAGATTTTTCCGTTACGTTAACACCACTTTTCTCCGAGTACCTTCATAAGTACTGTCGAAACGCTTAATGGAATATCGGTTAAAAGAGTATCCTGCTTAATGTATTACTTTTCAAGACTTGCTGTAATACGGTAACTTTAAGACGTTCCATCAAAATAAATATTGACGATAATTTGAATATTAAACCCACAGAAGATACGACTAAAAGTTCGGCGAACAAACGCAAAATTTGTACTTTCTGTTAATCTAAGAAACCCAGAATGGGAAAATACGTATGCAACTACTGCAGAAAGGCTATCAGTGGAGAGCACACATTTAACACCTGCCAAGTGTGGAAACGATAATTTTTATGACTATTCAAATTTTTAATTGAAATATTATAATGCTTTTTTAAATTACGCTAATTTGTTTGAAATAAATAAAGGAAATATAAAAGCATACTTGTATTTAATTCGTACTCCATGAGTCGAATGATTAGTTACAGAGTAACACGGATTTAAGTTTAGTTATCTAGTGTTGAATAATTACTTGTGGACAAAAGCAGCTAAAAATAAAAAAATAAAATAACCGAAAATGTCTGAAACACTAGCATATTTTAAGTACGCACTAAAGTGCTCTATAGTAAAAGCGTATCATATGCATGCTTCGTCCGTATAATTCCATTAAGTTGGAAAGTGCATCATTATTTATAATTGTACCGTATTTTTCTTCCTTGTTTCATAAAACACTTCTTTGTATCTATATTATCGAGATCTCGGTATCGAAATCTATACTAAATCGCCTACTTAAACCTGTTTTACAATCTTCGCCAAGCATATTCTCACTACACTTCACCATAATAAATACTGTTTGGAATGTGCATCATAATCCATGAGTGTGCTGTGATTGTCTTTCTTGTTCTGCAAAGAACTTAAATCTATGTTAAAATTACCTACCAAAACTGTTTAACAGTTTTCGTCAGGCATATTCAAACTATACTTCACCTGCATTAGTACTGTTCAGAAAATGTGCCCTATTTTTCTTCTCTGTTCAATGAAACACTTCTTTGCAATTGAAATCCATATTAAAATCGCGTATTAAAAAAATGTTCTACATATTTTGGCTCCAAACTTTGCAATAAAGCATCAAAACTTGCTAACCTTGGCGATAAATAATCAAAATTTCAAACCTTGGCGACTTTCAACAACTTATTCCTTCCCCCGATATTCACCGTTTTGACACATTTGAAAAGTACCTCGCCGTGACAAATTGCACAGACAAGTTATGTCGGCACTTTCAAAAAACCTGCTTGATTTTTTATGTCACTCAAGTACTAATAATCGATTTCTTAGATAATTTCAACTGATTTCATGGTCAATATTCCCCTTAACATCAGTATTTAGGGTACTCACATAATTACTAGCTAAGTGAATTACCAGAGATTACAACTTTCACTCTAACTGAAAAAAATCCACACTAGAAATCTGTGTGAAAGTTACATCATAAAAAGTATGCGCAATTGTGTACGTGACTAATAGACTCGCAAATTTCCTCTTATGTGCGTTGCTTGCCTTTAAATTCTAATGTTTCGTGAACAGAAACTCTCACTAAAATCGACGTACTTACGTGAGAGGTGAATGCTTTTGCATACATCCGAAATGGTAAAAGCTGTCTAAGGTAATTTAGAAACTCATTATGCACTTCAACAGATAGTTACCTCAGTGCCAAACGACATGAATGCGTAAACGTAACTGTTGCGGTTTGAGTGTTGCTCTATCCCAGAACATTTTATTCTCTAATTAGGTAAATGTTGCCGTAAGTGTAAGGTTTGTGTGGCTGTGATAGTCGAACTAATCAGAATGTTGCTCTTAAGAAGTTCTTCCCTAGATTATGTAATCGATTAGAACTTCGCATATTTGTGGATGTATAGCAGACAAAGTGTAGTTAAATAAATTCATTTCAATAAAATTTAGTAAGCAGTAAATGTAAATGAATGTGATACGTACAAATGAATGTAGAGTTACAGGAATTTGAAATTTGCTTAGTGGCGTAGTTCAGGTATATTTTAGTTTAAGATACTTAGAACTTATCCCGCCAACCCAGTGGCATAATCTAGGGGTTTTTTTTATAAAAGAGAGAAAAACAAAAACCATTTTAATAAAGAAAAAAAAAGAATTACTTAGTTATGCCACACAATAACAGTGCAATAAAATAAAATACACAATAAAATAAAATCTACCTTATGTACTCAATCACATTGGCGGTGAATATCGGGTTACATTGGCGGTCCTTCCTGTACTGGTTACATTGGTTGTACACCTAAATAAGCCATGTATCATTGATACGTGGCTTATTTAGGATTCGATTAGGATACGATTTGTATTTTGCCGTATTCATAGCATACATCCACTAGTGGTTACATTGGTAGGCAAGGGGTTAATAGCCAATATATCTATCATTCTTATAAATAATGTTAAATACGCAAAGTGGCATACCATTTACCAATCTCTGGAAGAGAGCAGTATCAATTATTTTCCCAGGCTTCAATGATGGCGGCCTTCGATTCTGCTATACACTGAAACTGTCTGCCACTAGTATATACATACAGTTCTACTAAGGATACCCCGCATATTATCTTGAGGGTTGAGATCAGGGAAGAACTGAACATTCCCTGACATGCATCCCATTATCCAAAAACTATCCCCAGGAGGATTTTGAAACATGAATGATCTTATGGCAAATATAACTTGAGCCTCCATTTCTCTCTGCAAAGTGCAGTAAATGGGTTTCTAACATTTTTTCGTCATTTCTAGCCTTCATGCAAAAGACAGGTTATGTTTACTAACATAGCCAAAGCCTACCCACACTATTATCAAGCTTCCTCCTTGCTGTCTGTAGGAGCAGATTTCCTCTTTTTTCCTCATGTCATGCCAATAAAAAGCAATGCCGTCGGGGCCATCCAAATGAAACTTTTTCTCATCATCGAATATTACACGATGACACTGATCCTTCCAGGTTTGATGATATTTCGCCCAATCTACTCTCCCTTGTTTGTGGATAACTTTGAACATGGGCTGCTGTTACTTTCTTTTATATCTCAAGTTACTTGTACATTCTACAATACATGGTGGGGTTCACTTTGTCACAGGAATGTTATCCTCTTTGGCCAATTGTCTGAGATATATAACACCTCGTGAAAGACGACGAACAATAGCTCTTTCTTAGCGTGGAAGTCATTTTCCTGCATGTAATCCTTCTTTTTATATAACCGTATATCTTTTGATTTCTTTCGATATTTGTCTGTTTGAAAACCTTGTACACTGAAAAAAATGATTACAGCACAACGTGTGGGTAAACGTAATGTCAACACGTTGTGATGTTGGCGTTATGTTTATCCACACGTCGTGCTGTAGACTGTGCCAATTTGATAAACGAGGCTTTTCGTGATTGGTTTATCAACGTCATTACGTCATTTTGTGATTGGATTTACAACACACAGAACTGTATTATTTTACAGCACAACGTGTGTCCCGAATCGTAATGTCATACGTTGTGATGTAGATTGTGCCAGTTGCCATGC
Source organism: Cheiracanthium punctorium (assembly GCA_038373885.1). Lineage (NCBI taxonomy): Eukaryota > Metazoa > Arthropoda > Arachnida > Araneae > Cheiracanthiidae > Cheiracanthium > Cheiracanthium punctorium. The sequence continues at coordinate 352,673 of JAWZYV010015792.1, forward strand.
AATCACTGCCATAGGTTCTTCGGGATTATCTTATCAATGTCATTATGTCCTTTTTCAATGAATTTACAACACGCAGTCTGTATTATTTTACAACAGTATGTGTAGTAAAATTAGGTATATCTTACAGTGTACCTTGAAAGCTGTTATCAGGCCTTTCTCGAACTCTTATAGCTGGGTTCCTTTACTCATTGCAATACTACAAGAAAAATACAAAATGCAGCCACAGCACAAAGTTTAGCTGGATAAAACAGTTCCTAGAACAAGAATTTTTCAACTTTTTGACGTCATAAACCTATTTTCCAATGTCGGGAGTTGCCCATAACACTAATAGAGGTAGTGGTTTTATTTTGGCGGGACATTTTTTCTTTCTCTTCTTTTAAACATTCATATCTTTTCCTGCAAAAATGAGACAGAGACAGTGTTACTCCTAGTGAATATGCATTTGTATATAAACTTTCTTAATAACCTTGCTTTCTTCTTATTGGTTTGTTTCATGTCCAGTTACGGCGCCAAATGACGATGGCTTTATTTCTTGAGACACACTGCAGTTTGCTATAATCTCCGCGAATATTTAATATCATTTTATGTTAGTAAAAAAATTGTGTAAAATAAAAGTTATCATTAAAAGTATTTTTATATGGCTTTTCAAAAGCCCTTTGACCACTTAAAAGTTCCTTTAAAGTAGAGAGTGACAAATCTATGAGGTATGATATACACAAGAAGACACATGTGGCGGAATTACCCCTGTACCAGGATAGAAACATCACTGTGTAATGTTTCTCGAAACTCCTTCTTAAACAAGCCTTTTAAGCTTTGTTAACGAATTTGTACCATGCGTAAGAAACTGTGAAACAAAATAATAAAAAGTATTAAGTCCTGTTACAGCACAGAAAAAAATCATTAATTTTTCTTAAGGTGGCACGATTTCCCCCCCCCCTCTCCCCTACATCGATCTTGCAAGTTGAAGAAAGAACTTTTGAAATCCTAACTCTGTACTTCCACCAGTCTGTTGGTGAAAGGACAATACAATAGTTGATAATGTACCAGCTCACTACTCAGGAAGCATTTTCATCCACCCTATTCGTCTGATATGCCACCTGCAGTCTATTTTACGTTTCCTAAAAAATAAAATAAGTGACACATATAAATATCAAATGAAATAGTACGGACCGTTTCAGATGGTATAAAGGATCCAACCTTCGTCACCTGAAGAAGAGTTCCTTCTTCCACACGAGCTGCTTGTAGGAAAACAATTGAAAAACGTACTTAAATCATATTTTAAATTCATAACCCAAGTGAAGAAAAAAACACAGCTGACACATTTAAGTTAACAAAAACCTGTTCCCTGCACAGTACTAATTCTATAACTGAAAACTTTTGAAAACTTTTATATAAGTACGACAATCTTTAAAGTATGAAGATCTAATATATAAAATTCTCCTGTCCCAGTGTTAGTCACCTAACTCCTCCGAAACCACTCGACCAATTTTAATGAAATTTTCTATGTATATTCGTTAGGTCATAGAATAGGTTTTTAACTATGTCTCATACCCCTAAGTCATAAGGGCGGTCCACCCCAAAATGTTTAGCCCCCGAGTGCTATTCATTTCAATCAGGATTTCTGCGTAGACATTAGCGTGTCGAATCACTTTTCAGATGTGTTTGCCAGATAATGTGGAGAGGGGGGGGGGAAGTTAATAAAATGTTGAAAGTCGCACAAGGTTTGCAATTTTTGATAATTGATCGCTAAATGTGGTGCCAAAACGCGACAATTTATTATAAATATATTTCGCGTATAGTTAGAAAACGCCTGGCGTATATTGTAAAAGAGTTTTATTAGGCGATTTTAATATAGATTTCTATTCCGAAGAAGTGCTCTGTGGAACAAGAAAGGAAAACACGGTACACTCGTGGATTATGATGTCCATTCCAAACAGTATTTAAAATGTCTTTGCGGTATAGTTGGAATATGCCTACAGGAAGAACATGCCTGGAGGAAATTCTAAACAGTTTCAGGTGGCGATTTTAAGATAGATTTCGATTCCAAAGATGTGTTTTATGGTACAAGAAAGAGTTGATTCCTATTTTGGCGCCCCCACTCTCGCCAACCTAAAAAATTCCCGTACTTTGGCGAGCTTTGCAGTCATGGGTCTCTGGGAGTTATGCACAAGTTTCAACGGTACATACGTATTTTCCAGGCGGTCCGCCAAGACAAGCAATTTTTTCACCAAGATAAATGCCGGGCACATGAAATTGTTGATGGTTTGGAATACGATTGGCAATGTATTTAAAATCTATGAAAAAGTAGTTTGGCGGAAGTGACCGCCGAGTTAATACGTAAGTACCGTTTCAACGCGCCCAAAAGAACTAGATGACAACTAAAGTAAACAAACTAGCGATAAACGCACCGGTTAAGGAAGTTGAAGACCCTTAATTATTAAAACTTCATTAATTGGCAATCCAAAATAAATAAAATTGTAACGGCATGCTGTACTTACATGTTGTTCCAAATCGCCATTTTAATTCTAAATTACGATTGCCACATAAAAGCAAAAAATCGTCAGGGTAACTGCATATGTTTAATGATCGCAAACCTTGGCGAGAGTCGAGGCGTTAAAGTGGGAATCAACCCAAGAAAGACAAACCGGTACACTCATGGATTATGATGCACATTCGAAACAAGATATAAAACGATGAAGTATAGTTGTAATATACTTGGCGTAGATTGTAAAATAGTCTTAGTAGGCAATTTTAAGATAGATTTCGATTCCAAAGATGGGTTTTACGAAACAAGAAAGAAAAATACAGCACAGTCATGAATAACGATACACTTTTGCAACTTAATGGAATAAGTAAGAAAAATAGGGACGACGTATAAATTATGATACGATTTTAATATGTAGCACTATAGTGCGTATTTAAAACCTGAAAGTGTTTCAGATTTTCACCCTTTTTACTTTCCGAACATGTACCATGTAAGGAAAGTATTGTAAACATGAAAAAATTCAACTTCGAGATTTTGGTGTATTTACACGTTTTGAGGTCTTCTGAATTCATTTATGCTATTTGTACGAGATGTGTGTGTGTGTGTGTGTGAACACGATAGCTCCTAAACGGCGCTACCTCCGCAAGAGAGAGACTATGAAATTAAAGTGTAGCGGTTGCTGTCTCATAAAATATTATTTAATGTTAAAATAACTTTCAACTTGCGGTATTTTAAAAGTACTTATTTCCTTACTAAAGCAGATTAAACTTCCTAAACATTGTTGATCTAAAAATCATATTATTATTTTATTCATCGTTGTTGCCAAAAAATCGCCGCGTTTTGGCGAGCCTTCCTGCCAATAGTCCGTGATCGCGCATGCGCACAAGTTTCAACGCTTCCCAGAGAAACTGGATGAAATGGATGTGAAGAATTCAGCATTAAACGCACCAAATACGGAATTTGAAGACAATTATTAAAAATACATTAGTTGGCAACTAAAATAAATGTAATGATGTACTTACATGTTCCAAATGACTTCATTTGACAAGAATTTATGAGCAGTCCTTACATTTATAAGTATTTCCTTTATTAAAAGCGGATTCGTGAATTTTTACTTTATTTTAACCAATGAAGTAGGTTGAATTGCAATAATTTTAGGAAATGGAATCAGAATGTTAAAATAATTAACAAAAGAAATTGGCAAAGAAATAAAAAGAAAGAAAAAACGAACAAAGAGAAGAAAAAACTTTAAAGAACAAAAATACGTCTTTAAAATATAAAATATTAACATTTAAAACTGTCCTAGCAACTTATTTTCAGATGCCAGAAATTTTTGCGTACGTGTTATTAAATTATATCATTAATGCATAAATAAGAATACATATGTATACTTTAATCACGACTTTAATATTTAAAGATACCCTAGCAACCAAATTTCCCTTATCAGATTTATTTGTGCTTGACAATGCTGATATTAATGAGTTGAAATCGTCTGCTCCTATTAATACGTACCGATATGAAAATACAACAGAAATTTAGTATCCAGTGTTTACAAAATTATACTTTACTGCGTAAAAGCCAACAGAACTTTTCGAAACAAAGTTCGAGAATGCGTAAAAGGATACTAAACCTTATCGTTGCCTACGTAATACTACATATTATCAGCATTTCGTAGGCAACGGCCTATAAAGGTCAAAACTCATGACTGATCACGTGCAAAATCAACTGGAATACCGATTGATTACTGAGAGAAATTTGCGAATATACCCTTTGCCGTATGGCTGCAATATAAATACAAAAAATGGTAATGGCAACTGCATATCAATATTTATCGTCGCGTTGGCGAGAGTGGGGGTCCTAAAGTAGGAATCAACCCTAAACATTGTTGTTCTAAAAATCATATTATTATTTTATTCATCGTTCTTGCCACTCGCAATCTGCGTAAATTAGTTGCAACAAAGATTTTTTTTCTAGAGTCTACAAAAGTATACCAGGCGGATAGATGGCGCGCTCGGCGAATTGGTGGAGATTATCGGAGAATAAAAGGAAGAGAAAAATAGGGTTAATTCTTACAGTATTAGTTTTTCCTTCCAGATACTCTCTAGCTCTATGGTTACACGTATAAATTATTTTTATTATGAGTGTGTACAAAATTTTGTAAGAATCATTTCAAAAGAAAAACATTGTAAAAGGTACGTAAAATAATAATAGAAAATATACACGATGTACACTTAATATAATATATACGTATAAATACAATCAAAAAATAAATTTTAATACATTATTACTGTTTTTCATCATAAAATAATTCAATTTGTTCTATTTATGTGTGTTTTAAACCGTGAACAATGCCAAAAAGACGCAAAGAGGCTTCTTTGGGCAGGAAAACGCGTAGAACTGCAGGCAAGCGAAATGTAAGAGCCCAAAGGACAGAACAGCAGAAGCAAGATAATACTAATGTGCGTAATGTGCATGGCTCAATTGCGTCAAGCAGAATCAGAAGATGCACGATCTGAACGAAATGAACAAAGAAGATTAGAACAAAGACAAGCACGCTATTTTATAGTTAGCAGACTCAGAGCAAATGAACAACACCGCAAACAGGTACATCGATCATTTACATCTGCTTCATTCCTGCGTCTAGCGTTCCAGTATGAACCCGATGTTCAATATTATGCTCATTCAAAAGTAGTAATTGGTGCTATGGATAAGGAATGTCCGCATTGTAATGCTCTTTAAATTTAAAAATGAGCCAGCCGGAATGTGTTGCGCGTCCGGAAAGGTGCAGCTGCCTATAATTCAAACACCACCTGAGCCATTGAAAGGTTTACTTATCCGCACTGATCTAGATTCCAACCTGTTCCTAAAGTCAATTCGAATATTCAATTCATGTTTCCAAATGACTTCGTTCGGAGCAACAGAAATAGTTAAAAATAGCGCTGTAAATGGTCAACAATTCAATTCAACATTTAAAATCAAAGGCCAAATTTATCACAAAGTGGGTTCATTGCTGCCAATGCCAAACGAACCACATAAATTTTTACAAATTTACTTTATGGGTGGTGAGGATGCACGCGTGGATGCACGTTGCGGCTACAATAACCTTAATTCAGTTTTTGCAAGACGTATCGTCAGCGAGCTGGATGCTCTATTAAATGAACACAATGAATTGTTGAAATTATTCAAATCACACATGCACAAATTACAAAGTGATAATCATGCTATTGTCATCAATCCTGATAAAACACCTGCTGGAGAGCATATTCGTAGATTTAACGCACCTATTGTTGACGACGTTGCTGGAATCATGGTTGGCGATTGTACAGCCACACGAGAAATAGTGATTCGTAGAAGAAGTAATAATCTCCAGTTAATTGCTGATACACACCGTTCATATGACGCTCTCCAATATCCACTAATATTCTGGAAGGGACAAGACGGGTATTGCATAAATATTAAACAACGAGATCCCACAACAGGTACTATATTCATTATGAACTTGATCATTACTCATTTACCAAAAACTTAATTTATTAATCGTAATTCATTAAACGTAACTATTGTTAATTATTAATTAGTATTTGTTTTTATTCATATATATCATTACAGGAGCCGAAACAAGCAAGAACGTTAGTTCGAAGGATTTTTATGCTTATCGGTTGATGATTAGACCCGGTCAGGATAACGTCATTCTACGATGTCGTGAGCTTTGTCAACAATTCATGGTCGACATGTACGTGAAGATAGAGAGCGAACGATTACGGTACTTGCGATATAATCAGCAAAAGCTGCGTGCGGAATAATACATTCACTTGCAAGATGCTATTACCAACAATGCCGATGCCGCCGAAATTGGTAGCTCTGTCATTCTACCATCATCGTATATAGGCAGTCCACGTCATATGCAAGAATACATACAGGATGCTCTGACTTTCGTGCGCAAATATGGACGACCATGTTTATTTATTACGTTCACGTGTAATTCAAAATGGCCGGAGATCACATCTTTGTTATTGCCTGGACAAAATGCAATACATCGTCATAACATTACAGCACGTGTGTTCAGACGACAAAAATTAAAGTCTTTAATAAGTTTCATTACAAAATTACATGTATTCGGTCCCACACGTTGCTGGATGTATTCGGTTGAGTGGCAAAAGAGGGGATTACCTCATGCACACATTTTGGTTTGGTTAATCGACAAAATCCGTCCTGAAGAAATCGATAGTATAATTTCTGCGGAAATTCCAGATCCGTCTACTGATCAATTGCTGTTTGATATTGTTACAGCAAACATGATTCATGGCCCATGCGGTGACCTGAATCGTTCATCGCCTTGCATGGCAGATGGAAAATGCACCAAAAGTTTCCCTAAAATGTTCACTAACGATACGATCACAAATGTTGACGGATATCCAATATATCGTCGAAGGAGTCCCGATAATGGCGGACAATCATTTACTAAAAATATCAACAACATAGATATTGACATTGACAATCGTTGGGTGGTGCCATATTCGCCTCTATTGAGCAAAACATACGACGCTCATATTAACGTTGAGTTCTGCAGTTCCGTGAAGAGCATCAAATACATTTGTAAGTATGTACATAAAGGCAGTGATATGGCTGTATTTCGAGTTGAAAATACCAATAACAATGCTCCTCCAGTGAATAAAAATGATGAAATAACTCTCTATCAAACGGGCCGATACATCAGCTCCAATGAAGCTGTCTGGCGTATGGTTTCCCAATTCATGAACGGGATCCAGCAGTTATTCATTTAGCCGTCCATCTTGAGAACGGCCAGCGCGTATATTTTACGAACGAGACAGCGATTGATCATGCTATAAATCCACCAAACACTACACTCACCGAATTTTTTGAACTGTGTAATCGTGTGGATGCTTTTGGTGCCTTTGCACGGACATTACTCTATTCAGAAGTACCAAGTTTTTTCACATGGGCTCAAACAAAAAAATGGATGCCTCGCAAGCAAGGTACACCGATTGATGCATGTCCCGGTTTATATAAATCAAACACCTTGGGACGAGTATTTGCAGTAAATCCAAAGCAGACTGAGTGCTTTTATCTTCGACTGTTGTTGGTTAATGTTACCGGCCCATTGTCATTTCAAGATATACGTAAAGTGAATGGACAACAATATCCAACGTATAAAGAAGCATGCCTTGCACTAGGCTTGCTGGAAGATGACAACCAGTGGAAATGTATGCTTGCTGAAGCAGCATTGAACTGTACGGCAAAACAAATTCGTCTACTGTTCGCTATAGTGTTGACTGCATGTTTCCCGGCCCGAGCAGAGACATTGTGGGATAGTCATAAAGATTCAATGAGTGATGATATTTTGCATGAGCATCGTACACGGTGCAACGATTTAACAATACCATTCAGCGACGCTATGTACAATGAAGCATTGATTGCTATTGGGGATCTGTGCATTATCATTGCCAACTTACCACTCAGTCATTTCGGCATGCGTTCGCCAAATCGTAGTGTATCCGATTTAATAAATAAAGAAATGAATCGAGAAGTACAATACAATACTGCAGAAATGGCAGCGATTGTTACTCGCAATATCCCATTAATGAATGAGGAACAAAGAAGCATTTACGATCGCATTATTCTCGCAGTTTCGACAGGGCAAGGTGGATTCTTTTTTTTGGATGCACCAGGTGGAACTGGCAAAACATTCCTTATTTCACTAATCCTAGCCGAAATACGATCGAATAATGGCATCGCATTGGCCGTTGCATCGTCTTGTATTGCGGCAACTTTATTGGATGGAGGCAGAACAGCTCATTCAGTATTTAAGCTACCACTAAATATTCAAAATAACCCAGTTGCAGTGTGCAACATAAAAAAACAATCGCCCATGGCTACAGTGCTGAAACAGTGTAAAATTATCATCTGGGATGAATGCACTATGGCACACAAACATTCGCTTGAGGCGTTGAACAGGACAATGAAGATCTTAAAAACAAGAACAAACTATTTGGCGGCACTCTGGTACTCCTTTCAGGAGATTTTAGACAAACACTTCCCATCATCCCACGTTCAACGTATGCTGATAAAATCAACGCCTGCTTAAAATCATCGCCACTGTAGCGTAATGTTGAAAAATTACAACTGAAAGTAAATATGCGCGTTCAAATACTTCGAGATCTGTCCGCTGAGGCATTCTCAAAACAGCTGTTAAATATCGGCGATGGAAAAGTTACTGTAGATGAAACTGGATGCATAAAATTACCGGCCGATTTCTGCACAATTACTGATTCGCAAGATGCTCTCATCGACCAGATATTTCCCGAAGTACATACACAATATATTAATCATGAGTGGCTGGCAGAAAGAGCAATTTTAGCAGCAAAAAATGTAGACGTCAACGCACTGAATCTTAAAATACAACATTTATTGCCAGGGGAGTTAGTGTCATACAAATCTATTGATACAGTTTGTGATGCCACCGAAGGTGTGAATTATCCAGCAGAGTTTTTAAACTCATTAGATTTACCAGGCATGCCGCCGCATAACTTACAACTGAAGGTTGGATCTCCGGTTATTTTGCTTCGTAATTTGAACCTACCACGGCTATGTAACGGCACGCAATTAGTTATTAAAAAACTAATGAAAAATGTTGTCGAAGCCGTCATTTTAAATGGCAAATTTCGAGGTGAAAATATATTACTACCACGGATCCCTATTATACCCACGGATGTGCCAATTCAATTTAAACGTCTTCAATAAGATTGGCATTTGCAATGACTATCAATAAGTCTCAAGGCCAAACTATGTCTGTTTGTGGCTTAGATTTGAGCACACCATGTTTTTCACACGGACAATTATACGTGGCATGCTCTCGAGTGGGCAAACCATCCAGTTTGTTTGTGTTAGCTAAAGGTGGGGTAACAAAAAATATTGTACACTCTATTCCGTTAAGAGATTGATTTTATTTTTTTTGTAAAATTATTGTAATTAGCGATATATATAAGTTTAAAGAATACATTACAATGAATTAAAAATACAAATGTTTGGTATTGTGTTATTTTTATATTCCAGCATCGTTCACAGAGCTCCGTGCCTCTTCCACTCATATACCACATCCTCACAAAGTTACAATAAGTTAGTCATTTCTTTCTACTAAAATAATCCTAGGAATAATTTATATGGCAAAACAACGTTTGCCGGGTCAGCTAGTAAAAATATATAATTTCATAACATTAATGAAATATTCACAAATTTCTTTTGTAAAAAAGAGATGCAATGGAAGTAATATCGTATCTTATTTTTTCTAACTTATTGTTTTTCCTTTTTTTTTTAAATTCTATTCGGTTGGTTCATAATTATCAAGCCTTTCTTTGACGTGCTATAGTCTAATAAAAATTTAGATTATCTTTAATTAATTTTTTTTAATTCGCGTATATTCTATTACGTAATTCTCTTACGTGAATTATTTATTTAATTTAATTGAATAATTTAATTAAGTAAAAACTTACAAGCGCCTGATAATTACGCACTAACCTAATAATAAATACTCCGTGCTAAAACCTCTCATTGGTTATTGCAAATTTTTACCATGAAATAAGTTGAACTTATCAAGATGCACGTACATATAAGTTTGCAAATTTATCATCATTAACTGAAAAGTACATCGCACGTTAAAAAAAAAGAGTTATATTTACACAACATGGGTAATCAGCAATGCATAACAAAATGTTCACGCTTCTAAATTTGGAACATTATGCTAATGCATCAAGTACTTAATTTAGATCACATAAAGAATGTAAGTGCGGTAACTGTTAAAACTAGGCACTTATTAAGTTTTTACAATGCATTGCACGAACATGCAACACCTTTATCAATTACGGTGATACACGGAAACACTCCGAAGCTTTTATGCTGAAACTGGTACAGAAAGGAACAGAAATCTTTCGATAAAGGGAAACTGTATAATTTTCTTAAGTCTTTATTATCTCACAGCCTCGTTATTCAATAAAGAACTTTTGTTATGAACTTTTAGATAAGTAATTCAGAACATAGAACTATTAAATAAAGCTAGTAAGTGATTTTATTGGTTCCTTTATTACACAAAATCAATAGAGCTGTTGTCTGTAATGCATTGATTCATCTTTCTATGAAAGAGTGTTTATAAAGCAGATTAAATTGGTTTATCTTTCACTTTCTTTAATCATTCCTAAAGGGACACCATTATTCTGATCAATGAATTAATAGATAAAATAACACCTTCATGAGAACGGCAAAGTGAACTTTTACAGAAATTACACGCTCCAGAAATGGAAAATCGTAATGCAATAACTTAAACATCCCGCATACTTAATTAAAATATATTAATATATTCATTTTTGCCAAAATCATCATGCGGTAGGTATTAATGCTATTCAAGATTACATTAAAAAAGATTTTTTTTTTTCAATTTAGCTCTGGTTGTGCATTTCATTCGAAACAAGTTGTTCAATTTTGTACAAAATTTGACAGTTTTAATCAATATTGATAAGCTGAGATCTGCTTTCATATGCTACTGTATTAAAAAATCAAAATGTATTTTAAAATTGCAGTTTTTATTACACATTTATTCATTTCCTGGTTTAGGTATATTAACTCTACAAGCTTAGATTTTTGCCTTCAGCAAAGAAGTAAAAATATTATTATCTGTACTTATTTGCCTTTCATTGAAAGTTTGCGATGCAGGGACGTAGCTAAGGGATGGGCCTTGGGCAACACCCCCCCCCCCGAAATTTTGAGTTTTTGTTAATTGTATCTCAATAAATCAAGCATTTTCGTGAGAAATTCTGCTTTTTTCAACTTTTGGGCACTTTTCTTTTTTCACTACGTCCTTGTTGTGATGCATTAGAAAATTTAAATTAAAAAAACAATTTCTTTTTTAAAACCTCATAGATAAAGTTATACATATTTCTTAAAGGATACCACAAGGCTCAGCCATTTTCCTTATCACAAATCCAGATACTATAAAAGCTGTGTTCTACAACGATAGTGCGCATGAGGACTCAACTTCAATGTTTTTCGAGAGGGGGGGGGGAGGGAGTAGATAACTGTTTTATAATTCAAAATCATAAGTAGTTTTCTGCGCATTCACAGCTGTTTTTCTACGGCATACATGAGTGCTAGTAAATTGCAGTCAAAAAGTAGCAGTTAGAAGAAATGAAATCAAGATATTTAATTTTTTTTTTAAGCAGGATTACGTTATTCCATAACGGTATTATGTAAAGAACAACAATTATTTTTACAACGTCGTTGCAAGTGTCGATGTTATTCCGTTTGAAAACTGACTGTGTGAATCACCAAATTAACTGACTCACCTAACGGGATTTCGTTTTACGGCAGGTGAAAATGCGACGTCATAAATTTAAAAATGCCGCGAGATTCATTAATTCTGCCGCAATTCAAGCGATATTACACTCATGTCCATAAATTAAGGATAATTCAGAATCACACAGAAATTGATCTCTAAAATAAAAATTTCACCTGTGGAATGATCACACACATCTTGAAGAAGAATATGCAAATTACAGGAAACCACCAGATGGCGTGGATGGTACGTCACAATGACGAGAGTGTAAGAGAGGGGTATATAAGGAATGGTGGCAAAGAAGTAAAATTGTTCACAAGCGCTGTGAAAGCCTTTCAGTGCAAAAACCGCATAGTTATGGCACAAAGGAGGCATTTGGATGATGTTTTACGTGGCAGAATTATCGGACGACTGGAATGTGGACGTACCCAGCTGGAAGTATCCGAGAAACTTGGAATCGCCCACAGTGTCATCTCCAGGCTTTGGCAACGATTCCAAGATGATGGTAATGTGAGTAGACGTTACAGCACAGGTCGCCCCCGAGTTACAACGCCGAATGATGACCGCTATTTGGCAGTTACTGCCAAAAGAAACAGACGGAGTACAGCATCAGACCTGTCTCGTCAGCTCTCTTCAGCTACCGGTACGACAGTTTCAAGGCAGACCGTGTACAGACGCTTAGGGCACATTGGTCTATATGCTCGTAGGCCTGTCAGATGTGTTCCACTTACCGCAACTCACTGTCGCCTGCGATTAACCTGGAGTAGAGAGCATGCATTGTGGACACCGCAACAGTGGTCTTGTGTGATGTTTTCCGACGAGTCCAGGTTTAGTTTGGAGTCTGATTCTCGCCGGACATTCATCTGGAGAGCGCCAGGTACCCGTTAGCACCAAGAGAACACCATTGAAAGACACCGTTACGGTGGTGCAGGATGGCTCGTATGGGGAGGAATTATTCTTGGTTCCAGAACTGACCTGCATGTTCAGAGTGTAACGATGACAGGCCACATCTATCGGGATGTCATTCTGGAACAACATGTACGTTTGTTTCGGGGCGCCATGGGTGCTGAATTTGTGTTTATGGATGACAACGCCCGTCCTCACCGTGCAAACATTGTAGACGAATGCCTTCAATCGGAGGATATCACCCGAATGCATTGGCCAGCATACTCACCGGACTTGAATCCAATAGAGCATGTGTGGGATATGCTTGGCCGACGAATTGCAGCCCATCGACCCCCTCCCACCTGTCTACCGGAACTTCGGAGTGCATTGCTTGATGAGTGGTGTAATATTCCCCAAGATCAGATTGATCATTTGATACTCAGCATGCCTAGGCGTTGTCAGGCCTGTATTGCATCGTCCGGGAGACATACTCCGTATTAACCATCCTACTAACCATGTTATACTGTTTTTTGTAAATAGGTTCTTTTTTGAAATTTGGTCTTTTTTGAAATTTGGCATCTTTTTGCTATTTTCTTTTTGTTTAATAAATAGACTTTACAAATAAGTCAAATTTGTTTTGCTTCTTTCTCTTTCTTTGCCTGAACTTCATTATCCTTAATTTATGGACATGAGTGTAAATAGCTACTAGAGATTACACATTTCGAGATTGAACATTGGAGGATTTAACTTTAAATTGATCACTTAAGGGAAAGAAACTGAGATAGATAGCATTAGTGTAAGTAATAAGTAGATTTGCTACGATGACATAAATTGAAGCACAATGTGTCATGTTAGTAAATATTTCGTAAAACTAAAAGCGTTTGTCGTATTCATCATTTTTCAACAAGTGCCTTACAGCTAAGTAAAAGATTATTAAGTTTACCTTAATAATATATCCGGAGGTATTTGCAGGAGAAAAGAGTAAGATAACTTTTTTTGAAACTGTTTTGAATTTCTTTCTTTACAAATAAGACAAATGAGTTTTTAATCAACCTTCTCACAAAAGGTGCATTGGAAATAATGGCGCTTTTCATTTTCCTTTGCAAGAAAATATGTTCAATTAATTAGCTTAATTATTAGGCATATTTTTTACAATAGTAAATGCGCATTTGTCCATTTAGTGTCGCTTTTTTTATTTGATACTACACACAATTTATTCTTTTTTCTTCAAATTTAATAAACTTTTTTTAAAAGTGTGATATTTTAAAAAAGAAAGCCGATGCCAAATTACTTCACCAAATCGAAAATTTTTATTGTAAAATAGTAGTTTATGGTAATTTTTTGCCAAACGTGGAAGATGTCGCAACACTGAGTTCAGTTTTGGGAACTTCTGTCTGGGGACAAGCTTGGCTGTCAATTTTCAAAAGTAGTTACAAACCTTGGCGACTTTTGGCAAATTACTATCAACACCGTGTTACCGAAAACACTTTAGTCATTGGTTTAGAAGCATGTTCTACTCCGATTTTCTAAAAGATAATATTTTCAAAACGGAATCAAATTGATATAGTAACACCCTCAAGCAATTCCCTTTTCAAAAATAAATAAATGAATGAATGAATGAATGAATAAAAATATTGAAAATGGGGCGATGTGGTAGAAAATTATTGATGTACATATACATATTTATTTTTATATATATATATACAGGGTGTCCAAAAAAAACATGGCCTAGGTTTTTAATCCTGAAGTATTGATCATACACATACACAATAAATTACAAATTAAGTAAGAAAATGCTATACAATTTTATGATATCGATTAAAATTATCCTCACATTAAATCTAAATAAATATAAAATAAAAATTTTTACACCATCCACGTAAAAAAATTAACAAATCCTAAATAGTAAAATGTGCCTCATACATTAATTAGGTAATGCACAAAATTTCTGCCTTTCACTATAAAAAGGATCATAGATATGAAAATAAATATTTCTTGACTTAAACTACTTTTCAATGGCCCTAAAAGAGAAAAATCACATCGGAAGATCTCGTTTCCGGATCTCTGTAAAAGTTACGAAAGAAAACACTAATTGCGTAAATACATAATACCTTTGCTATTACTGCTATAGGATAACCCCTTATTAACCCTGTTTAAACATATCTGTGAGCCTCTTTTTGATGAAAGAGGTTGAAAGTTTCTGCAACCACCTAGTTAATTCACATTTTACTAACTGGGAATTTTTTCTTTACAAAGCTGTGTAAAAATTTAAATTTTCTGCTTAGTTAGATTTTATCTCTTGAGAATTTTAATCAATACCATAAATTGTGTACCCTTTAATACGTAACTTGTTAATTTATTGTAAATATCTATGATCAACAATCAAATAATAAAAGCCTAAGTCAGCGTTTTGGGACACCCTGTTTACATGCATACACGCATACATACATGTGTGTGCGTGTTTGTGTCTGAATCCAAAAGTTGAAAATATTGCAAACTACTTTTCTGAAATTGGTAAAAAGCAACTAACTTCTCAGAATCACTAAAGAAGTAACATTTTAATGAATTTACTTGTATATTTTCTTGATATTCATGAATGCAAGTTTTCGTAATATAAATGTGCATTTATTTATTTTTCTTTATTTCGCTAAAAATGGCATTGACTTATAGCAGTTTAACTTTCATGTTAAAAAAATCATTCAAACATTAGGAAAAAAATTAGTTAAATAATCATTTTCATTAAATCAGCAATAAGACTATTAATTTCTCTCAAAATATCGCCGACTCCTATAAATTTGTCTATGATTGATTGTGCATACCACAATGATCTGAATCATATTATATCTACGGTCATTACTCACGTCAAAATACTTCTTCTGTAAAAGCTTTATATTACAGTGTTTCGATATTTATAAGCGTGATATGCCTTCAGATATTTTGCCAGAGGGGGTTGAAGTGATTCATGAAGCTACAAGATATTCATATTAATGAAATGTGAAACGCAGTTTCAGATGCAAGCGTGATTTTAATCCTTATTTTATAGCTTAGCTCACATTCATATTTTTTTACATTTTCCATGAAAAGAAGTTAATCCAAATGAATGGCAGCACTAAGAAATATTTCAGTGCCATTGTTCCATTTCATATTTATTTTTATTGAGGTGGTATAAATATTATTTTAGTTGAAAGTGTCGTAAGTATTCAAACGTTTTTCCTCTTCATTCTTTGAAATCTAATACAAATAATTGTATGTAATTGCTTAAAGTGCATGGCGAACTATTCTCTTATTTCGGAAAAAAAGTCACATTTTTTAGACGGCAACCTAATAATTAATCTAATTATTCAATACACCTCTGATTAATCATTAAAATACTATAACCTATTTGTAACATTAAAATGAAATTCGCTGGTTTTTCCCGTTTATTATAAGGCTTATTACTAAAATTTAAAGACATTAGATTGACATTAAAAAATCTAGTTGTTGAAATGAATTGCCTTCACAGGAAAATCGATTTCAAAATACGAGAAATAACAATTTGTAAACATATCCATTATTCAAATTTATTGAATCCTTATCGATAATGATGAAAAAAAATATGAATGAAGTACCTTACATTAAATAAAAAGTAGAACCATTTTTTTTCTCTCCACATATCACCCAGAAGAACTTGTGAGTGATAAATTACATATGCCTCGAACATCTAATCATTTTTAACGACGGTTATTACTCACATGAAAGTACATATATAAACCGTTTCATGTTACAAAGCTTTCACATGAATAATCGAGAGTAAACTAAATTTTGGGGATATAAAAGGCAGTGAATTATCGTGTATAGAATTACAGCTCCAAAATATTTATGAGTATATATTTATATAATATTTATATAAGTATGTATTGATTAAACATATGTATAGATGTGTAGTTAATATGTACTCTTTGTCTCGATTCGTATTTTTAAAAATGACATTTTAATTTAAAGAAATGGTGTTTAATATGTTTAAAAAACGTTATTTTACTTGCTTCATTTTTAAAATGTGAGTTTTTAAAAACTGGATACTTTTCATAAATAAAAGTAAGTGGTAAGATCTATCTTTCTAATTTATCTAACTTATGTGAGCGAATGAAAGGAAAAAAAACTATTTTTTCTGAAATTTCTTCATGTAATTCGCATCTTTAATTATGTAGTTTATGACTAAATACAGTTTCTAATTATTCTCTAGTTTATATTTATTTTATTTCAATTTCATTCTGCGATCGGCCATTTGATTTGTCATCTAATTTTATGTATGAATTATTTTTATTATGTATATTTTTTCTATCATCTTTTGAAATACATTTTGTAGTATTAGCATGAGGCAGTGACTATTTAAAAATTATTTATAATTTAAATATATTTAATTGTTAATTAAAAGAAAAAAAATTTAGAGTTATTTAAAGAAAGGAGATTTTGCTGAACATTTTTTGTTGAGAATATCGTACTGAAAACATCAAGGAATAAAAAATATCGCTTTTTCTTAAACGCATACAAGTATTACGATAAAAAAACTCTTTTGTTTTAAAAATTGCAAGTACATATATTAATTCCTTACTGAAAACTTTGAGGCATGTGAATTTGTGTATGATATGCAATGCCTCTATAAAAGATTCATGCTGCAAATTTACCACATATATGATTGCGTGACTCATTTTTAATATTTCATATTTGGAATTCATATCTTAAATGAAAAAAAATTGTGTAGCTTTTTAAAAAAAAATACCGATTACATTTAATAACAACAAGCAAAATACATATTTTAAAATAATTTTTCGTGTAAAAGTCTAATTCCCAATCTCTCTTCTAATAAAAAATTGGTACCACCAATAAACGAAAATTATCGATAAGATAATTATGTCCTACAAGCTTCAAAAAAATATCCTACAATTCAATGAAGGAATTTTCTCTAACAGTCAAATATTTTTGTGTGTGTGTGTAATAGCAAATGAAATTAACCCATTTATGCCTGATGTCCCTTTTTCGGACGGCATTTTCGCCCTCATAAACGTTATTTATTTTTCCTAGCCTTTATTCACGAGTGTTGAACATCAACTCTACAAAATATTGACATGACCAAGTAGGATTTTGACTTTTCAATTTTTATACATAATGATTTTAAAAGAAATCATCTCTTGTTCAAGAAGTTGGCATCAGAAATTTATCTATCGTTGTTAGTATTAGCAAAAATTAAAGAAACTCGCAAAAATATCTGGACACAACTCGATTAAGATAACGGCACAGAAAAATAAAATATTTTTGTCAGTGTGCATAATTTAAATATTCGCATGATTTAAAATTAACTTATCCGAAATTTTTAAGCAGAATCATTTAATTAAAATCAATACAATTATTTATATAACATGTGATGCACGAGGAATGAGGTCTAAAGAACACAATGAGTACTGAAGTTCGTAAGAGAATAAAATTTGCAAAATAGAAAAGTAAATTTTTAACTTACAGCATTTCAAAACTAATCACAGTAAAAGCAACTAGAAATGCACACTGTTTCCTTTACGACACTGATTTCTTTTGAAATTATGCCTGCATTTTAATTTTATTTTTCAGATTATTTTCTGTTTACGATCCAATTTCCCCACAAACATTAACTCAATCGATATGGTATGATGTTTTTGTATGAAGAAACTAATTATAAACCTGTGGTTTTATGTGAGAATATAAGTGTACGTCTGGACTTATAATTTATTTCGATGCATTTTCACGAAAATTGACTAAGTCATCAGAGAAATATTTCTACACAAAAATAAATAAAATTTAAGGTTAAATGTTTTTCGTTCTATTTATTTTTGAAATAGATGCTTTTATAACTTAAAATGTTCTAAGTGAATATTTGCCGTTTCAGACTTGAACTGTGCTTTTATGTCTTACGAGGAGAGAGCACGCTTGCGGCGTATTAGATCTCATCACATCTTTCGGTAGTAGTAGTTTATACGAAAATTATTTCTGAGCAATAAGCGCAATTTCATATGAACAGAAATTCCTGCAGAATTTTATAAACCATGTCACAGAAACCTGATTGAGGATGAAAAAATATAAACGCTTACTTTCTGTTTTATGCTCTTATATCCATACAATTGATCTAGAAAGCATGTTCCACTCTCGAGTTTGACATTTAAATTTTATGCGACAGAGCTGCTTTGCCAGTTAAACGTTTCATTATAGGAATATGAATGAGTATGAGGTAAGATTTAAATAATTTTTGACTGATGTCCCGTTTTCAGAATATACAAATAAAACAGTTTTAAAATTCCAAAACTTAATTTAAGAATTACATATCCATTTACACTCGTTTTAAACACGATTTTGTGTTGGAAAAATGATTTTTCATTTTTCTTTTAATATGCTCGATAAATTTGTACATTCGCGCATGTGCTCGCGAAGTTATTTAAAACAAGCAGCAAAAATTTAAAACTCCATCCAACATTGTAACTTCAGCTTTACCAAAAAATTGATTCATGTTTTCTCAAAACATGCTTCTCAGTAGGAGTTTAAAGTGCCATGCACTGTTTTTAAATATGGATTTTGCAGAATATAAAACATCTTTCCTCAAATAAAGGCAATGAAGGTTGAATATTGAATATTATGTAACAAGCATATAAATAAGCATAAGTTCGCAGAAACATTTTTAAGTCTTACCAAATCTTCACAGTATAAAATCGATTTATGATAAATAATTCAGAACTATTTTATCCTCTGAAAGTCTTGGAAGAGACATTTTTATTCGACAGTGCTTAAATGTGGTGGCGTAACCATTGAAAAAGATATACCATTTAATACCCATCCCTCCTTTGTTCACAGACGTAACCTGTTTGCTACCTGTACTGGTATCATTCGCAGTGTCTCTCTCAAAAAAAAAAATGATTAAGTTTGTAAATATTACTAAAAATCTCCCCACTTTGCCTTATGAATCAATATACAGGATGTCCTAAAAAGGTGGTAACGGGGTAACGGGTTTTAGTTCTTTATCTATCAGAGATAAGGGGGTAATGTAAATTGTAAAACATGTTCAAAATATGGTCGGAAATAAGACTTTGTTAAGAAAAAAATTCCTCTCGTGAATTTTCAAAAAGTCACACTTATTAAATTTGTATACTACCCCCGTACATAACTATTTCCAATTAGTAAAATGTGCCCCATACACTAATGAGGTGGAATACAAAATTTGAGAACTATACCTTAAAAATGTCAAATATGCGAAGATAAATACAGCGCTGAGTTAAACCACTTTTCAATGGCTCTCGAAGGGAAAAAATCACGTAGAGTGATTGCATTTCAGGGATAGCACAGAAATTATGAAAGCAAATCTTTTTTCTACTCTAGCAATAAACTTTTATATTCAAAATCATGTATAGTCCCCGATCATCTTTCTATAAAGACATCTCTGCGACGTTCTATGATAAATGGTTCGAACTTTGTACATCACGTTTTCAGTGTATGGCACACATTTTACTAATTCGGAATGTGTTTGTACGGGGATCGTATACAAATTAAAAAAGTGGCATTTTTTCAAAATTAACCAGAGAAATTTTTTCTTAACGGAGTCTTATTTTCGACATTATTTTAAACATTTTTTTTCAATTTACACTGCCCACTTATCTCTAATAGATAAAAAAAAATTAAAGATCGTTAACACCTTTTTGGGACATCCTGTGTATGCAAAATAAAAAATGCTTCAACATACAAACAAAACTTCGAGAAAGACAAAGTAAAATTATCATGCTTATAATCAGAGATTGAGTTATAGCCGACAACTTTAACGGAATATAATTAACCACTTATTCTAAACAACAGTTTTTTGGCTTAGAATCTAGCCTAATTTTGGAGTTCAGCGTGTGAGCTGATTGTTAATTTGAAAAAAAAATTAACAAAATTTACTGTATAGAAAGCGTGGTTAGTTATATTCCGTAAAAGTTGGCAGCTATGAGCTATGTTGAGTTTATAAATTATTCCCCAGTTTCCCAAAATTACGGACATTTTTGAAGTTCACTCGATTTGAGATTTCTAGGAATGTCAGTAGGATTAAACCGTAGAATAAAAAAAAAAAAACGCAAAATCTGTTTTCACAATATTTTTAAGAACTGTCATGAATTTGATTTGTCAACTAGAGATATCAAATATTCTTTTTATGAGCAATTTGAATAAAACATAACTTTTCAAAATGTTTCTGAGTAGTATGTAGATAAATTCTGGAAATATTTTCTTTTCCCTGAATACAGGTTTTTAGGTAAAATTAAAGAAAAGAAAACCTAGAATGAATGTCTTCGTTTTGTGTCCTAGGAAATCCATAAATAAATTCTTGAAATATTATTTTTCCCCCAATATAAAGTTTTAGTTAAAAATAAAGAAAGAAAAACTGATAATAATTTATTCGTTTTCTGTACAAGGTAATTCATTTAGGAAATCAATATGTGTCATCTCTCGCAATCAAAACATTATATAATCGATGAAATTGATTTTTAAACTTTTTTCTCCTCTCTATACATCAATCAATAACCCAATAAGGTATTTTAATGTATTTTGAGAACAAACAATAAGTGATTATTCTGTTTATTTTGATATTTATGACCATTGAGGATAGTATAGATACGCCACATTTATTTTTGCCCCGTCGTATACTACAATGTAAACGCAAAACCGACTGAAACTCAATAGTATTCACTTCAGCCATTTTTTTTCCTGTAACAAAAACCTCGCTTTTGGTCGCCATGGAAACATACAACATCTAGAGGTTTGTGTCAATCTAAGAGCAAGCACGCAAAACGTGCTTATTTAGAGAAATTTTGAAAAAAAAAATGTGCTGTATTACATGCTTGATTTTTAAGTAGTTACTTTCAGTTAATATATATTAGAGTCAGACTTAAATATTTAAAAGGAATAATGAAGAAAAACGAAATGAGGACAGAGAAATACTAATTTTTGTTTGTTTGTTTCAACAGTTGAAGCACAACTCCAAACAGGTACCAAGAACAAGTTACCTCCAGGTACAGTCTGCACCGAAATATTAGATTTACACAAAAATATCTTAGAGGTTCGGATATCCACGAAAGCTGAGCTATGGATGATTAGATGATAACTCAGTCTTCCATAACTTCTCTTAAAAAATCGGGTCTACTAAAAATACAGTTGTGTACTTTATTTACGAAATATACGGTCGAACCTGGTTGAGAGAAAGTCCCAGGGTATCAAAACTCTTTTCGTATTAACAGAGGAAACAGCAAAAGGCATTTAAGGTCATTTTGAAAGTAAATGACTAAAACAAAAATATCAAATAATTGAAATGATGTCTGTAATTTATGATAATTTTAAATTAATCAGTATTATTATGCAAAAAAAATAAATAAATGAGTTAAGATAATTCATTCACCTCTTTAAGCTAGACTTTTACAAATTCATTTATTCATTATCATCTTCTCAATTCTTCTTTTATGTTAAATTTTCCTAAATACTTTTATCTGTTATTGATTGTTAAGTCATAACGATATGTTTTTCCAGTAGGTGCAATATTTACTTCATCTTAAACAGTATAGGTTCCTATTCACGTTCGTATTAAACGATGCGATTGTTGCTGTTTTACAAGTTCATAAGATGGGCAAACTGTTTTCGTTCGTCTCAAGCGAAATTTTGTGTTAAGCGTTTTCGTCTTGACGAAGTTTGATTATATTTAAGAAATCCTGTTTAAAAAAAAATTACTGTACCTTCCACATTTAGTATTGGCTTAAAAGTATAAAGTACATAATATAAAAAACAATGTCAATCAGTATTTGGTGACATTTCCTATAGCTTCTATTCGCCTAAGCAAACTTCAATCTTACAGATATTTGTAAATAGAGAAATTATGTGTAACCCAGAGGGTTTCAATAAAAATCAGTGTAAAACATTTTAGTATACTCGGCAAACACAAACCTGCCAGATACTTCCTGAACAAGCACTTGCATGTCGGCGCAGCACCCGCTGCTGCGGCTTTGGGTAAGCCGTACCGAAGACGTCAAAATCACGTCCGCATTGGGCAAAGATGACGCATCAACACGGTGTGGCTTTGGAGTGCTGCTTGCTAAAACGGTGCCGATGCCGGTCTAGCTGTTTTCCAAATTTAAACCAGTAACATTACCTTTCAGGTTTGTCGACGCTCAACCGATAGAACCGGTGTCGGCATGTCACATACCTGATGGGGCTGTGTTTGCTGGGATACTAAATAGCTCTTATCACTTATACCAGATTACGATGCCAAAAGGTCTTTTTTATCAATCTGACGCTATTTATTATTAAAATATTTTAAAACATAAAAGCAGCCCTAAAAGTTCAGCAACCATCTAATATTTAAATTGTAGGCATATGCGTAATATATTAAATCCATACCTGCAACGCTGTACCACTCGGAACTGCAGTTAAGTGCACCCGGACTAATTGCAAAAATACAGGGTTGTCCAAATTAAACTTCCCCAACTCAGAGGTCTGTGCAGGATGTTGTATGGGTCATACTGTGATGAAATTTTGAAAACAGACTGTTCAGATCACGTGCTCGGGATTTATTAAAAAAATATATTAGTACAAGAAGTTGCCAATAGGTGGCGCTGCATATCAACAAGACGTTCTGCAGATGTTCTATATGTTAGCCGATGTTGTGTCGAATAGGGCATATGAATAGCACGAGAAAAAGTTGGCACACTGACAACACCATGTCGCGATTGTCTAGTGGCGTCCACGACCGCCAAAGCAACGTCTTGTACGCGTGCAGAATCCACAACATGTCGTCCTCTACCTGGTAAAACGCCCAGCTGTCCGGTTCTTTCGAACTTCTTCATTATGTCTCGTAAAGCGCGTGGTATCGTTAGTCCTCGGCGTAAGCTCTTCAGCCGACGGAATGCTCTTATTGCAGCACAGGAATTCAACTCATTCCGGTAGAAAAGTTTCTCAAAGTCGCCATTGTGCATCAGCGAGCTGGAAACAACTGCCTGTGCAGTGCCTGTCTTTCTTCTAGTCTTTTGGATACATTGCGCAGAAGCTTTATTTCTCCAAATCACGTTGTTGCAATATGCAAATTACAAGTGTTACAGCGCCACCTACTGGTAATTTCTTGTACTAATATTTTTTTTAATAAATCACGAGCGCGTGATCTGAAGTGTCTGTTTTCAAAATTTCATCACATTATGACCCTTACAACATCTTGCACAGGCCTCTGAGTTGCGGAAGATTAATTTGGACACCCTGTATGTGACTGTCCCTAATAATTTGGAAACCTACGACTGTAAATACCAGTTCTCGACTACAGAAAATGCTTTAGTACAAGAGGATATTGAGGTCGAGACATATAGTATTTGACGACTTTCATTCGATACAAAAATACTAACAATAATCGAATTCTGAAATTTTTTAAATGAAACTGAAAAATCACTTGAAATTACCAAATATCAGGTATTCACTTGTATTTAACAATTTTCCGAAGTTTTCCTGGATATAAATAACTAGAGGAGCAGTAGTAATTATTAATAGCGTTTGAAAAAATGTTACCTTGTTGTGCACTGATAAATATAAAACTATTTGCTTTGTAAATAAATTAAACTTACTCCGAAAGTAGCAAGCAGTTGAATCAAATCTGTTATTTTGCAGTTTCCTTGGACTTATTCAAAATCTTGATGCAATCTCTATATTCATTTTATTGTAATATTTGTCAATTGAATCATGAGCATGATGCAACCAAAATGCAGCTGCTCTTCCTGTGCCCCGTTAAATTCACGATATATTTGGTAAATCGTTGAATTATTACTTTTTGAACAAGGTACATTAATGTAAAGATAAAATATCAAAATAGAGAGATTTTTACAATTTGTCAGCATAATCTTAATATTTTATAACAGTATCAGCTCGATTTGGCAGGATAGGTAGTATAAGTGGTCGACTAACAGGCGGAATCTCTTGAAGGCTTCTTGTTGAATAATCTCAAATTTCGAACAAGATTTATATCCCCTGAATAACTCGGCCCAATTAAGTAAGTCAATTCACTGCACAATCAATAGACACTAACCAAATGGAAGATTCTAAGCCAAGTTAAAAAACTGATGCTGTCCTTATAAAAATATTTCTGTGACTTTGTCTTGAGCAGATATAAAAGATTTCACTTTATCTCATATTTAGTAACCATACATAGTATTTCAGTACATGGCAATTTGAAACCATATAAATCATATAATACACTAGAACCCCATTTCATTCTTTGTGATTTTTTTTTCTTATGCTTTACGTTTGATGCATTATGTTCTTGTTCTTCCTAATAGTCTCTGGCTAACCGCTTAATGATGCCAAATCCTCTATATAGGAAGGCGATGGGCGAAAGGGAACGGCTTACATTTTAGTGAGCCCCAGTTGCCGGAAAACTGATTTAGCTCAGGATCTCCTAATTCTGAGCAACTCATGTCCTCTAGACAGCAGATTTTGCTCCTCTCCGTTCTACGTGCCTCAGACTGGAGTCTGTCATATTGCATCCCAGCTCGTGAACCCCCCCCCCTCCCCCCACAAGCATCCATCCTCGCTCTCCCAAGGGAAGGGGACACTTCTGTCACGTTCAGTCTTCTTTTTTCAAGCGGGCATCCTCCAGAAGTTTCATTACCTTTCCAAGTTGTCTGTCTCAGAAGCCGGAATCAGTTCCACTACGTGTCCAATATTTAGCACTCTGTGTGGTCTTGCAGGAGTCCAAAACTCAGCCTTCAGTCTCATAGTGCTAAAAGAACTCTGACCTCCAATGGCCAGAGTCTGATCCCCATAGTGTAAGTCCACTCAACAGAACTCTGTGCGAAATAGTCTAAAACACTGGGCAACGCTGGACACGCTTCTAGCGCCCTCCAACCAGCAAAAGTCCTTTTCTGCATATATCTTCATATCAAGTATGTTCCTTAAGGGCCCACTGTAAGGCACAGATGTGTCCGCCTGGTTCCAAAAACTGTACCAAAGGACCCACTGCCACGCGCTGGTCCCCAAATCTGTGCCAAAACATTCAAAAACTTTAGGCGCCCACGCTGCGAAGGGTAGCGTGCGCTCCTCTTGCCAGGAGGGTGGTCGGTTTCCAAAACCCTTCACATTCTGGACGTTACCATCGCCTGCACAGAAAGCTTTAAGGAATTCATTCTACAAGCAGCAGGTGACGGTGTCCAAATTCCAGATGAGATACATAGCACCAGGATCAACACCTTCAGAATTATCGTATAAACATGGAAGAACTGGAGCCAATGGCCATATTTTACGTGCACCAGCGCCCATTAGTGTATATGGTTCCACAGCAGTCCAACCGAGAGACTCGCTGACCAAAGTCGGTGCCGCATCACTTTCCATGATCTTATGGTAATGGAGCTTCGGGACTAGACCACTGCTGGTCTCAACAGGATTTTGTTCTAATTATACAAACCCTTTAAAAATTTCACTTTTTTATATGCATTTTTATATTTTTGGAGTTGTGGAGAGATATAGAGACAAGCTTTCTAGTTTTGCAAAAAGCTACTTTAGAAATCAAACAGCAAATCTAAACACAACACGCAACGCGCAACAAAATGTCAACATTATGTCACAAAACGCAACATAAAAGTCAATTGAAAGTTTTGAAATTAAAAAGAGGGATGGTA
Source organism: Cheiracanthium punctorium (assembly GCA_038373885.1). Taxonomy (NCBI): domain Eukaryota; kingdom Metazoa; phylum Arthropoda; class Arachnida; order Araneae; family Cheiracanthiidae; genus Cheiracanthium; species Cheiracanthium punctorium. Next base: position 379,050 of record JAWZYV010015792.1, read on the forward strand.
TTTCAGGGTATAGAGTTTCAGGAACCTAATTTGCTGAAAAACCAATGGTGTTGGGGCTATTTAAGGATTTTGAAAACATAACCTCGTCACTCACACAACGTACCGCTTCCACTCGTTGGATTGCCTTCAAACAGATGAAATCAACTACTGCTATGGAGTTACAAATCTAGAGTTGTAGTCAATTTAAAATGTGAAAATTAATACTAGAAAAAATGGAAGGGAGGGTCAAAATGAACCCCGTTGGCCGTTTCAGGTATTTCTAGAAATATTTATTTTGTAATTTGTATGTAAAAATTTGTCACAACACGCTTGGAAGAATTTTGGAAAAAGTAGAAAAATGAGTAGCGGTGTTGAACTGTACATTGTAGTAAAGCATAAGATATCAGGAAAAGGGTCAAAATGACCCCAAAGGCGCTTCTTTTGTTGAAGAATAAAAAGGGTGATTCTATTTTAAGGTATATGGTAGAGTTTAAAGGAAGTTGAATTTGCAGAAAAATTAATAGTTTTCGAGATATTTTAGAATTAGGAAAATTTAGCAGAGTCATTCAAATAATGTTTGCCCGGACCTTGACAAGTTTACTGGACTGCTACGTAGCAATTGGGAAAAAAAATCTAAATTTCTTATTGGAAAGCCGTATGATAAAAATTTTTAATGCAGTTTATGTTACCATTATTTTAAACATTAGCTTTCATAGGTTAATACAGTTCTTATTACCAACTCATTAAAAAATTAGTTTTCACAGGTTATATCTTTATAGGTATTTCATACTATTATTTTCATAGAACACGAGAATGAAATACAAGGTTTGTCTAAATAAAAAAAAGTAGGTTAAATTTTTTAGGTTTGTCTAAAATAAGCATTTAAAATAAATATAAAGCCTTTATGAAAATAATTTTAGGTTTTAAAAATGTATAACCCTCTATATTTCAAGAAAACAAGCATGAATTCACAGAACGTTCTTCCAATTTTTGCCAAAATTTTTTATTACTTCTACTTTTTATTGCTAAATGAAAATAAAGGCAAAACTAATATAAAAGAGTAGTCTTACGACTAAATAAATAAAAATTATGCTATATTACTTTTCCTTGTATTATGAGAGCTATAGGGTGAACATTCTAACTTTTCGATTTTGAACTTTTTCCATGAATTTTCTGGGAAACTACTTACTGAAAGTTTAAGAATATTTTTTGTACCATAAGAGTAAGCCTAAATGAAATTAAAATTTTATTTTCGGTCCATTTAAAAAAAAAAATAAATAAATAAAAACATGCATTTTAGTGTTAAGACGAAATTTAAAATAAATATCCGTGTTAAATTACTAATGTTCTACCACTTGATTGAAATTACACAATTAGCAATACAGTATTGATTACGACTTCGCTTCTGCTAATAAATAATTCAATTCTTTCACTTAACTTGTGCAAGCGACACATGTTACATCCAAACGGTCTTTAAAATGATAAATCAAACAAGAGCTGCGAAATCTAGCTCCTAGACATAAACTCTTAAAAAATTAATCAATGAGTAAGTAATTTCTCGGGTCTTCCGTAAATTTTCGTAGTATAATTGCAAATGAATGTCAAGTACATTGAAACATTATTAGAAAAATAGAATCGCTTGTAAAACCCATATGCCTATGGGTTTTACAAACAATTTACCAATGGTTATTTTTCACTCCAACATACATTTTATTTTATTTTTTATAATTAGTTACCTTACAAGGAAACCGTAAGTAAATTTTACAAATTTTAAAGTGTATTTAATTATCGTCTCACTCTAAAATCATTATTGCTTTTTAATATTTTTATTGTTGCCGATATATATATATATATATATAAATGTATATGTAAAAACTCGGCTGTTCGACCTTCCTCAGGGGGAGACACCCTCCCCCCCTGAAACCCCCTAACTTTTTAGTTTCATTATTGCCATATTAATTGACTGCGTCATTTTATCTCTCATCTTTAGTGTATTTCACCTGGTAACCCTATGTTGAAATTTTTATGATTGTAACCTATTTATAGAAAAATACATGCGACGCAAATTCTACAGCTTACGAAATACTGTAGAATAGTATTTAAATATATGTAAAAAAGTACATGTGATGCATATTTTACAGCTTACGAAATATTGTAACAATAGATTAAAGCTGTTATGAACTAGTATTTAAATATATGTAAAATTGTGTCGCATTTTTATGTCGCTTTCTTGGGACACATTTTTCCAAGATTTATCTTACATTATATGTATATATATATATATATATATAATGTAACATAAAATAACAGAACTAAAATCTATTTTTTATAATAAACTTAATAACTAAAATATACTTTTTTATAAAAACACAATCACTAAAACATATTTTAATTCCATTCACAACATATCAATAAAAACATCTTTTTTCAATGTGAAGCATTTAAAATAGAACTAGCTGAAATTTCTCTAGGCACATTGTTTCAATATGTGTACATAAAGGTAATAGAGTGACATTATCTAAAAATGTTTGAATAACTACTTAGTAGTTATTACCTGTGATGTCTCGGATTTTCTTTCATATCCCCATAAAAGCTTTGTCTAGCTCGTCTCTGAATTGACAGCGATTTCCCTCGGGATACATTGTTTCGCGTGTTTTACACTGTATCTTGTGTAAGCTAGCAATCACCTTAAGAATGCGCTATTGAAACGTTTAATCGTCTCTTAGACTGGAACTTGTATTATACGCGATTTTCAAAGATCTTATGGGCATCATAGAACATATTTGCATATTAAGAAGTGTCATCATATTGTAGATGAGATAAAATGGATTTCCACTACGTAGTAAACATTAATATCCATTTAAAAGAAGAACTACTCATAAACAAGCAACGCAACAGAAATACCCTATTTGTATCTAATGCAATTCTCATCAAATATTTTGGTTATTGATTGAATTTAGGCATTTAGGCATTTATTATTATTAAAAGAAATAAGTAGCGCAACTCTCGACATTTAGGCTTTCTACACATCTAAAACCAAGTATTAACATCATGTGCATGGGCACCATGGAGACAGTTCCAAACACCCGTAGGCCACCAAAGTATGTATTGATTCTAGGAGACTAATCCAATACGTGCACCCGCTCTATGTTAAACATTACACGATTGGTAATGTCCACGAGGATTCCCCCCAGGAAATACCAACTAATCTCTGCTTCTAGCATCCCTCCCGAGGAGTCTCTGAGAGGATCTCATCAGGCACGCGGGGCTTGGCCAAACGGGTGGTAAATGGAAAACCTTTACCTACTGCCCCCAGAAGAGCCATGTGATTGGTCCTAAACCAGTGAAACCAGAACAAACCCGGACACTGTCCACTCGCCATTATATCAATACTACTACACCGAAAATATCTCAGGACACCAAAATGTACGAGCATTGCTCATGCAGCATAGACAACGGCTTGTCTATGACAGGAAGGAGGTCTCAGAGTCATGTCGTATTTTCATGTGTCAATATTTCGCCTAGACACAGATATGTCGAGATTTCGCCTAGACTGAAGCTCATAAGACGAAATTTGGTATGTCTATATGAGTTTGTAACATGGTTGCTGGATTGGACAATTTTCTAAACTTCGTAACTTATGGGAGGGGGAGGTGGTCGAAACGTTCTTTCCTCATATCAGAGTGATATCAAAAGAAAAAGAAGTCAAATCCATAAAATTCTTCTACTAAAATAAGAGGTGTCGTCCACAAAATAGGCTTACCAAGGAAAGAAAAAAAGTTTAAAAAAAAACCATTATTACCTGGAAAAAATATATTGCAAAAGATACAGCAATATTTCTGCTTCTTCTCAACCTGAACTGTGATATTTGTCTTCCAGTGTGATAAGTTTTTATAGTCCAGTATCATAGAGGTCTGCCGTCTGAGAAAGGAGCCACAGTGTCACAGCTATTTGCAGCTATTGTCTTCTTCGGTGGTTCCCGGAGAGGAATTTCTTCAGGTGTAAGTCACTGGAAGCATAGGTTACCGGCCTTACTTCAACTGACAAAGACTCCAAACAGCTGTGACACTCTGGCTCCATTCTCAGGCGGCAGACTTCGATGATAATGGATTGCAAAATCTAATACCACAGTATGACAAGTGTTACAGTTCAGATTATTCCACCCTCATACAACACTCGGAAATGCGTAAAAATCACATTCAGGACATTTTGAATTTCGCTTTCCGAGATTTGTAGACGTGTGAGAAGGAGGAAGTGGGCCATCTTTATTGAAAGAAAAAAAGATTATATATTATCTGCAAAATTCTTGCTTCGAAATGTAACTAATATGAATCCCATGTTTGGGTGCTCTTATTTGTAATTAAAAAAATGTTCAAAATTTATTTATTTCAATGTTGGGTTACAAAAAGCCATTACTTCCCCGTCCGCGACCATCTACTAACCAAGCCCAATGCTTGCTTTCCATATGTAATATCCTTATAAATAAAAATGAAATTCTGTTTGTTTGTTTGTTTGTGGATTTGATATGTATACAAATCCACAAAAATCTGATGTGTCCAACACATGACTTCCTTGCACGTCCATTAGATGAAAAATATTTTCGACGCACTTCCTCTAAATTTATCTGTTTGAAAGAGATAAAATATCAATAATAGTAAGGTTTAGCGATTTCTAGCCAAATATTTCGATATCGCCAAGCTGAGTTCAATGTGAAAGATTTCCTTCTGACACTTTATTTGGCGATATTTCACCAAAACCGACAAACTTGAGATAGTCAGCGAGATTTTGGGGATAGCCAAAGTAGTCATTGACCACAGACTTTCAATGAATTGAATGCATCTATACACCTCAATGTATTCAAAGTCATTTGGCTCACCATGTAAATAAATTCTCAGTCGATTGCTGTCAAAAAAGATATTGAAAACAGTTAGATATTACAATAGTTCTAAATACAAAGTTAAAAAATCTACGGGTTAAAGTTTTAGTGTTATACAAAATAGGAAATAATTTTTGGCGCCAAATTTGGCGATATTTCGGCGAAACTCGTCAATGTCGACGACATGTGGCGAGATTTTAAGCATAAACCAAACAATGACAGATTATCGCCAAAACTCGCCAAGAACGATGACAAATGGCGATACTTTGGGCATGGAGCAAATGACTGACTATCGCCAAATTTGGCGATATTTCGCCAAAACTCGCCAAGGTCGAGGACAGACGGCGAGATTTTGGGCATGTACCAAACAATGACTGTCTACAGTTGTATTATAATGAAGATGTCCATAGACATTAAGGTACTGAAATTCTTTTCGGTGGTCCTGTAAATAAACTCTCCAGTAGATTGGAACCAAAAATCGAGATGCACAACTAGATGTTACAACATTCATATATATGAAATTTCATAATATTTTTTGAGATTTGAGAGTTAAATATGCACACACGTACACCAAAAGTCGCCAAGCTTGGCGACTTTTGGCATAGTTCTTGAGGGAGGCACGTGACCGTGGTCGGACCATTACCTAACTTATGTGGTAGGACGGTATTGTGCTTGAAATGGATGAATGCCCCTAAAATTGCTATTGACCGTAATGTATTGGAAATTTTTTGAGTGTTCCTGTAGCAGAACTATAAATGATAAAGACACTTTTTTTAATGGAGAAATTCATTTTCTAACTCTTTACAGCATATATCACTTCTGATTCGTTTGAAATAGCCCAATACCTCTAAAAAACGCTTTGATGAATTTCGGCCCATAGAGCGTAATGTATTTCGAAACTTTTGGGCGGTCCTGTAGATAAACTATTCAGTCGAATGGAACCGAAAGGGGAGGTGCACAACTAAATTTTACAACAATCCTAAATATAAAGTTTCAACATTCAACGCCTAACAGTTTTTGAGATATGCGAGTTTAATGAATTTCGGCCCATTGAGTGTAATGTATTTCGAATGTTTTGGGCAGTCCTGTAGATAAACTATCCAGTCGAATGGAACCAAAAGGGAAAAATGGAACTATCAGCCTGAAATTTTGCACAGATATGTAAAATAATATAGAATAAATCATAGTTCACTTTAAAACTTTGAAAGTCCTCCCGTTTCCGGAATTTAAGAAATTTTTATGTTCTCCACGCAAAAAGCTTTCCGTAATTGTAACCCCTGTAGTGAAAAAAGTGTGAAATAAGGATCGTGGTTGCCATGTGTGGCGATTTTGCCTAATAAAATGTTTTAAATTCTCAAAGTAAAAATAAAAGAATAATAATGATTTTTTTGTTAGTTTATATTTGTAAGATTATTTTTTTTTTATTATAATATCTTGTGCATATGAAATCGGAGCAGGAATGAAATGTTTTATACGCAAAGCAATAAGAATTGAAGATTTCCAAGGCTAATATGTAAAATTGTTTAGTTTGGCGAAAAAATAAAATGGCTCAAATGCCGATTTTGAGAAAGTGAGTTCTAGCGGTTTGCACAGTTTTCGGCTTGGCGCAAATTATTGAGAGCTTAAGGAAATAGATTTTTGAAAACAAGTGCGAAGGTTTCATTAGAATACAGCGTTAAATTTTAATGATCCTTGAAGAAATAATGCAGTTATTAAGGGATTTCAAGCGATCTATCTTCAAAATTCTCGCCAATTGAGTACATTGATTTAAGTTGGGGAAGTTCCGCCAAATTTCAGAAAATTGAAATCTTCACGATGAATAAAACACGTTATAGTTGATAATTTTCAAAAATTCGGCTGTATTAAGGGATTCCACTTTTCAAATAAATGCGTGCTTTACTTTTTGGCGGTCGAACCATTTCCCATATTGATTGCTGCTAAGTCAATGCTTCGAATGATTCCCTGAAAAAACGCTTGCAAAATGGCGTATGTTGGCACTTTGGCGAGGCTTAGATTTGAAACTGGATTTTATTTGAGACTGGGATATATAATGACACTGGTTATAGATAAAAATGAATGTTGGTATGTGTGTATGAGGTTGAAAAACTCCAGCACCGTTGAGCACCGTTGCACCATGAAATTTGGTTCACCTAAGTCTTTTATCATTGAGAAGCTTTTTATGCTATCCGTTTTCCTCTAACTTGCCTCTAGGTGGCGCAGCAGAACGTCAAATTCTATTCCGTTTAACCGTTTGCTATGCGAATATCGTCCAATCGATTTCGATGGAATTTGATACACGCGGATATTAGAGCGCGGAGAATATTTTTCAGTATCCATTTTGCTGTAACTTGCCGCTAAATGGCGCTGCAACGCATCAACTTCTATACCTTTCGACCGATCTGCATAAAATTTCTTATACTTACAAATTTCAGCACGAAGAATATATTCTGTGGCACTGCATTGCATTATTATTTTAACTCGCCACTAGATGACGCTGCAGCAGGCCAAATTCTTGACCATTCAAACGGTCGCTATGAAAATCAGTATACAGAGCTATTTGAACAATGAGAATATTTTGGCGTTATCCATTTTGCTATAACTCGCCACTTGACGGCACTGTAGCAAATCATTACTTTAATTAAACACTAGATCGCGCTGCTGTGTATCACTTCTTGGCTGTGCAACTGATCGCTATGAAAATAGGTATACATAGATATTTGAACACGGGGAAGAGTTTCGCGTTAGATGTCGCCTCAACACATGAACTTCAGGGCTGTCCAGCCGATCGTCCTGAAATTTCGTATTCATCGATATCTGAATGCGAAGAATATTTTCGCCGTATCCGTATTGCTAAAACTCGCCACTAGATTGCGCTACGCCGCATGGCCTTCTGCACCGTACAAACGATTGTCTTGAAATTCGGTATGCATGGTTATTGAACACAATATAATGCGATATCCATTTTGCTATATCTCTTTATTACAATGAATATTAATCACCACAAATCGTAATATCAAAAAGTCCATTCATTCCCGTGCGAAGAACGGGTACTTCAGCTAGTGATAAATAAGAATGAAGCTGGTGACTGAAACAAATTAAAGTTGTCACGATTTATACGCATTAGCTAACTAGTATTACCTAAAACGTATCATATTATCATAGAATGATTCATCCAAAAACTGAGATGTGAGCCAGTTTTAAAAAAGAAAAAAACTAGTTTTAAGAAAATCATTAAATAGGAATTGAAATGTTTCTTTTTATCCAGAAACTTGTAACAAAAATAAAACCTATTAACAATTCTTGTTGGCTGTCTGTAAACTGACATGAGTATCTAAATATTTTTCCATACTTTAAACTTTCTTTCAATCTCCAAGATGCATTTCAAAACTTGTTTTTCTCAATTTCTTTTTAAAATTTTAATTCAGCAAAATAAAGAAAAAAAGAAAGCGAATCGTTTTCTGCTTGTTCTAGGTAATATATTCTGCTAGCAACTAAATTTTATTTCTCATTTCAAGCAAACTTGTTTTCAAAGTAATGCCATACATCTTTCAGGGACTATTTTCTGCTTAAATCACTATACTTCAACATTTTTTCTTCTTTGTATAAATTCTGGAAAACGATTCATTGACATGATTATTTTTTGCAAAGTAAACATGTTGTGTCAATGCCTCATGAATTTTAAATTAACTTATTTTTGTCTCCAATCGCAACAAAAAAATGTTGCTTTCAAAAAATGATTGATCTACTGATTTTCCTGAACTGAAAAGAAAAAACCGCTAAAAGCAAAATCCCAAGCACACATTATTACTGTATATTTTTGGCTTTTAAGATTGCGTTTAACAAGATAGGTGATATTATGTATCTAGTTTTTTGGTAACTGTGGAGATTCTTACATTTTGGCGAGCGTTATTTTTATTTTTACTCTTATTTCTCATCTTGAATTTTGGATAGTCGAAATTAGTTGTACATGGATGATATTATCATTCTAGACCTATTATTTTTGGAATTTTGATTTTTTCCCTTAAAACTTTTTTATTCCATTTATAACTAAAGGAAATGATTCGTACAATAAAGGCACTTTAAGGCTTCCTGCCGTTTTAAATTTTATGATAGCATTATATGAAGGAAATTCTATATATTTTTAGCATTTTGTAATTTTTGGTTTGTATGTTGCGTCGAAAAGCTATCACTGATCTCCCATCATATTGCTAATTATTAATAATTGTCTAGTCTTTATTACATAACAGGGTACTTTAAAAATACGAGTATATGCCGCAAATTTAAAGGATGATAAATGAAACAAAATATGAAGGTACAACATACCATGCAGAATTGAATTCGGCATCTCCAAACACATGCTAATAATTACTTTACTAAAGATGTTATTTAAAATATTATTTTTATCAAGATTTATTACCAGTTATTTAACTACCGTAAAATTTCATCACTAAATTGGAAATGGAAAGTATGGAGCAAATTTTACTGATTGAGAATTTTTTGTGTGGTGGCCGTTTAAAAATTTGAGTTTAGTATTTATGTAGATTTCATCTTCCGAAAATTTTAATCTATAGCATAAAATTCCGTACCTCTTTTTAAGTAATTTTGCAATGTGTTGTACCGTATTTAATCGCGTAATAGTCGCACTTTTAATTTTCATTGTGAAAGTCTAGGTGCGACTATTATGCGGGGAAAATTTACTAGATAATATTGCAACTCGAAACCTATATTTTCTGCTTCAAAACGAGAGTGCGACTATTATGCGAGAGCGAATATTACGCGCGTAATCACGCTATATGTCAACGATCAATATTTAAGGAATAAAGGCCTAGGTCAATGTTTTTGGGAATCCTGCATATCTAAGTATTTAGATTATGACATTGTTATTGTACAACCGCAAAGCTGGCCCCCAATAGGACATTTCAAGAGCCATACCTTCAAGCAACGAATGGTAGAGAAGGATAATTTCTACCACGACGCCTTTGTAACGATGAGAATATAGACTAAAAAGTAACTATGTAGTCATTCTTGCGCATGTAAGACGGTGGTATTAAATGTTTTACCTTGATACGTTCGTCCTCTCTTATGAGTCTTCTTAAATACATATTCGTCTATAGCAAAAGCATTCACTGTACCAGTTTAATAACATATACTTCCCTTGTAGCTACCGATTCCCAATTTCAGGTATAAGGGGATTCAGACATAGAAGTTCTGGAGCTGTCGGACATTATAGGTGACGGCGATACGCCTATTAGCTAAAGGCAGCATAATATGACATTTTACCTGAATAATTCAGAAGCTCGCGCGCGCTGCAGCTAACAGGCATTTACCATTAAAGACATTTGCGTCTTTGTGAATACTGCGAGCCGCAACTTGAACGGAAATTCTGTGTAACTACAACTGAGGCTTTGTGGGGAGACACATATTAAAGGTATATAACTAACATTCGCATTTGTATTAACTGTAGCAACTCTATGAAAAATATTAAACTTAATCCTTTGCTATTTCAATAACTTTTCTAACAGCAATTTCTAGAACATGAATATAAAGATCAAAAGCGTTAAAGCAAACATAAGCATGGCAGTTTTAAAGTAAGCAAGCTGGGAATTTTGAAGCAAAAAGAAAGTTTTGAAGTAAATATAAAAGGAGATATATGAAGGATAAGCAAAATATCTCCTAAAGTTTAATTTAATATTCAATCAAAAGATAATAATTAAAATATTTTTAACGTGGATTTTATCACTTAAAAATGGATAAATGAAAATCCTTTAGTCTTTCTAGGATGACAGGATTTAAATGAAGAAAAAAAATCAACGCGTATCTTCCATAATATTGATTTCCTTAGTAAATAAGGATGGATCAAATTAAAACGGAACAGGGAAACGCAGTGCATAATGGCCTAGTTTATTTTTAAATTTTATCACTAGATTTGCATAATCCCTTGATCGATTACCTAGCTCACCTAGTGGTAAAAACCTTATTCGTAAAGTTGTTTGGCTGATAATTGAAGTCAGTTTTAGAGAAGTGTTTTTCAGTTAGCTGTCTGAGTAGGCATCTCATTTCCATGCTTGTTTCTTAGCTGACTAGAAATGTGAAAGCCACATAGTGAAAGACTGTGACTGTGTGACGAGTGTTCCGACTGTGGGATAGGTCGCATGTGGCTGCGATTTGTCCTGAAGCGAAACGACTCTTGAGAGTGGCGGACTAGATCGCTTGCCTTTGACTATTGCACACAGGGATAATGCAGTTCTGATGATTTTAACATGCTTGACGAGATTAAGGAGAAGCAGTTCTTCCTGATGCAAAAAACACTTCAACGAGATTTTGAACCTGCCCCAACGAATGACACGCACTTCCTACACGATTACCTAGGCCAATTGTATTTCGTAATAAGGACTGTCTTAAGTGCGCAGGGATTCCTTAAAAAAGTGTTACAATCAAGGTATAAACCCCACCCCACCACCATAGCCAGATGCCCCTCGTGTGTGCTTGCCATAGTACATAAGCAATGTGTGTAAGGACTGTCTTATGTAACTGCTTGTAGACGTAGAGCGGGGATTGTCTTTCTTAATGCCTGTGCTATCTCTACACACAGTTTCCGTCACGCTTCACATAAACACAACAAATTAACAAAAAATTCATGAACATTTTAAAAAGTTCACAATTCATTGTTTTAAATATATATATCGATCACGAATTTAAGGAATGCTATAAAAATTTCACTCTAAGCGGCATGCGAACATGAAACCACCAACTATGAAACAAATTAAAGATTAGTCATGCCAAAAGTATTAGTGATAATACACTTTCTATCTCAGTCTTATTTCTGATTAAATTGGTGTATAATGAGTACTTCACGTGTTTGTTTTCATTGTTGCAAAGATGCAAATGCAGAGATCCCCTTTAAGATTCTATGCTCACTTACTGGTATTGGTCTCCGAGTTTGCCACGGGTACCAGAGTTTTCTTGTGCAAGACTAGGAAACTTTTCGTAAATTTGCTGATAGTATTTAATTTGTGATTTCAATAAACTTTCATCAATTAGATGTATGCAAAGAATACTTAAAAAGTAATTATAACTTCAAAACTCACGTAGATTTTTCAAAAATTTAGATATTTTAAACTCATATCATTCTTGCTTTTTCATTGAATTTCGTTCATTAAGCGCAATTCTTACTCTCAATTGCAATTTCGACTTTATTTTATCATTTCAGAAAATGTTTAATTTTAAAAATACAGATTGTAATAATTTAAGTTGGAAAAACAAGAATGAAACTTTCTTTTTTTAAATAAAAATTATTTTTATATTTTATGTGTTACAGAACACCATGGGGGTGGGAAAAATAAGACGGCCCCAAGCGAAAAACTGGAATCACTCTATCGAAAATACTTCAATGCACTTTGTAAAATGTTGCAGTACGAACATTCAAATGGAACAAAATACAGGATGTTCATAAGAGAAAACTTTGCGGGTGGATGGATCTCTAGCGGCCATTCCGTACAACCGATCGAGATGAGATTTCAGATAGTTATTCAGAGGTGAAAGCTCGGGATTCTATGAACGGCAACAAGGTGTCTGCCACAGTTGTAAGTATAGGTACAAGAACTCGAAATTTTCGAAGCACCGTCTTGGCTAGTGCTTGATAGGTTGAACTCCTCTCTCGGCTGCACTGCTGTGGGACGCTAATCTGAGCAGGTCTAGTTCCAATGTCCTCCATGTTCAAAAGATACCTCTGGGGGGTGCTGATTTCGGGTGCTAGGTCTCTCATATGGAATTTTAACAAAATTAGGAGACCAATCATTGAGGGAAACGTTGGTCTGCATAATACGCGCCTCCTTAATGAAAAGATCAACATCTGTCACCTCGTTGTGATCAAGCCTCCAGTAGGTTGTTCACCCGGCTATTAGAACGAAAAAAAATAATATCCGCTGAGCATTTTGAGACGGTAAAAAATGGGCATTTTACCATTCGAAAATTTCGAATCTCTGTAACCGTAACTGTAAGCGACACTTTGTTGCCGTTCACAGAATTCTGAGCTTGCACTTCTGAGTAGCTAAATCTAAATTTTATCTCGATCGGGTGAATGGAACGACCGCTAGAAATCCATATAAAGTTTTTTTTTTTTTTTTACAACCCTGTACATTTTAAAACTGATGCCTTTACATTCTCCAAAATTTCAGGTATTCACAAAACAATTCTTAAAAAGAAAAATTTGTCACTGTTACTAAGGTCAGGAACGTAGCTTCGATGCGGACTGCCTTGGAGGTCTAAGCTAAAAGAACTTACAAGTGATTTTCTATAATATCCGAGATATAAAAAGAAATCTCGGATATTATAAAGATTTTTATAATATCCGAGTTTAAAAACAAAATTAAACTTTAAACATTTTAATTAATAATTTACTCAACATTTACTTAATCATTTTGTGTGTGCAGGTTTCATATTACACTCCGTACAACGTCCACTAGCTTTGGAAATCACTCTTTTTGAGTTTACAGGAGTCAAAAATCAAACATAATATTTCGAATCTCTCTCAACTTAACTTTTATAAAAATATTTTTCATTTAATTAAACGCATAAACTATTTTACTTTTTCAGGATACGATTAAGTAACTATAGCTAGAAAATTGAAGGTGTTACATTTCGAAAAAATAATAAACATGGGCTTTCTGGTAATCTGTTGCGCTCGGACCCCCAGTTACGACGCCGATAAAAGCTCATGTCAAATGCCATCTTTCAACAATTGTTTATGTATAATATTTTCCAAGTATTTCGTCAAGAGTTGTCAAACGAGCACTTACTTTATGAATAAATCAATGTACTACCAAGTGAAGGATATTATCATTTCAAATCTTACATCTTACTTCAGTGTTTTTACCATCAGATTTTAAGGAGGTGCAATGAATAATACATGCGAGGCTAAATATATCTGAAAGTACTTATAGCACTATATCATTGCCTTTAAAACATTGATCCCATGCTAAGATAATGGCTATGGATTACCATTTGCCCGTTTAGATCTTTCATAAACTAGCTCTGAAAAGCGCAGATGGTAAATGGCAGATGTTAGTGCTCACAAATTAATATAGGTTCATGCACAGATGAGCCTCTTTAATAAGCATCATTTTGCCTTCATGCAGTGGCATATTTCCCTGTTTAAGAATTATGGGACAACATCATGTGATAGTTATGAAACATAGAGAGCAAATAAACAGACTATTTATTTTAATCACAAATAAGTATTCTCATTAGTTTACAGTATACGGAATAGAATATATATATATATATATATGAGTGTACTTCTAGTAGCAAAAACTTTTCGACATACATTAGCTTAAACAATAAATCCATTTACGTTTCGAGATGTAAAAGTCTTATCTTCTCCAGGAAAGAATTATTGACCATTTCACTTGCATGCAAGGAAGCAAATTGAAAATGAAAAAGTAATACTGAATTAAGTCCTGCTTTATTGAGTTCATTAAATTTTAATAATGTAAAAAAATTAATTTTGATCAAGTTAACTATGTTTACGAGTACATTTATTTATAAACTAGCTGAAGTACCCGTTCTTCGCACGGGAATGAATGGACTTTTTGATATTAATATTTGTTGTGATTATTATTTATTGTAATAAAGAGATATAGCAAAATGGATATCGCGTTATATTGTGTTCAATAATCATGCATACTGAATTTCAAGGCAATCGTTTTTACGGTGCAGAAGGCGATGCGGCGTAGCACAATCTAGTGGCGAGTTTTAGCAAAACGGATACGGCAAAAATATTCTTCGCATTCAGATATCGATGTATACGAGTTTTCATGACGATCGGCTGAATAGTCTTGAAGTTCATGTGTTGACGCGACATCTAGTGTCAAGTTATAGGAAAATGGATCGTGCCAAACTCTTCCCCGTGTTCAAATATCTATGTATACCTATTTTCATAGCGATCATTCGCACAGTCAAGAAGTAATACACTGCAGGGCCATCTAGTGGTTAATTAAAGTAATGATTTGCTACAGCGCCGTCATGTGGCGAGTTATAGCAAAATGGATAACGCCAAAATATTCTCATTGTTCAAATAGCTATGTATACTGATTTTCATAGCCACCGTTTGAATGGTCAAAAATTTGGCCTGCTGCAGCGTCATCTAGTGGCGAGTTAAAATAATAATGCATTGCAGTGCCATCTAGTGGTGAGTAACATCAAAAGTAACGCAGTTAGAACATATTCTTCGTTCTCAAATATGTAAGTATAAAAAAATTTATGCCGATCGGTCGAACGGTATAGAAGTTGATGCGTTGCAGCGCTATTTAGCGGTAAGTTACAGCAAATGGATAGTGAAAAATATTCTCCGTGTTCTAATATTCGCGTGTACCAAATTTCCTCGAAAATGGTTGGACGATATTCGCATAGCAAACGGCTAAACGGAATAGAATTCGACGTTCTGCTGCGCCACCTAGTGAAAAGTTAGAGGAAAACGGATAGCATAAAAACTTTCTCCATGATAAAAGACTTAGGTGAACCAAATTTCGTGGTGATCGGTGAAACGGTGCTGGAGTTTTTCAACCTCCTACACACATACCAACATTCATTTTTATCTATAACCAGTCTTATTATACGTATATACCAGTCTCAAGTAAAATCCAGTTTCAAATCTAAGCCTCGCCAAAGTGCCAGCTTACGCCATTTTGCAAGAGTTTTTTCAGGGAATCATTCGAAGCATTGACTTAGCAGCAATCAAAATGGGAAATGGTTCGACCGCCAGGCATTTATTTGAAAAGTGGAATCCCTTAATACAGAAGCATTTTTTAAATTATCAACTATAACATGTTTTATTCATCGTTACCTCGATGTACTAAATGCTAAGATTTCAATTTTCTGAAATTTGGAGGATTTCCCCCAAGTTAAATCAATGTACTCAATTGGCGAGAATTCTGAAGCTACATCGCTTGAAATGCCCTAATAACTGCATTATTTCTGCACGGATAGTTAAAATTTAATGCTGTATTCTAAGAAAACCGATACACTTGTTTTCAAAAATGCTATTCCCTTAAGCTCTCAGTAAATTGCGCCAAAAAGCCAAAAACTGTGCAAACCGCTAGAACTCACTCTCTAAAAATCGGCCTATCAGCCATTTTTTTTTTGCCAAACAAAAAAAATTACATATTAGTCTCGGATATCTTCGATCCTCATTGTTTTGCGTATAAAACATTTCATTCTTGCTCTCATTTCTTATGCGCACACGATATTATAATTAAAAAAATAACCTAAAAAAATAAACTAAAAGAATCATTATTATTCTTTTATTTTTACTTTAAGAATTTAGAACATTTTATTCGGAAAAATCGCCACACATGGCAACCAAGATGCTTATTTCACACACTTTTTTCACTACAGGGGTTAATATTACGTAAAGCTTTCTGCGTGGAGAACATAAAAAATCTCTTAAATTCCGGGAACGGAAATTAAGAGAACCATTCAGGAGGAAAACGTTTTTAAGTGGAGTTTCAAAGTTTTAAAGTGGACTATCATTTATTCTATATTATTTTACATATCTGTGTAAAATTTCAAGCTGACAGGTCCATTTTTGTGGAATTGTATACTACCCAAATCAACAAATTGACAAACAGAATTTCATTTTTATTTATAAGATAACCTACGATTGTTTTTAAAAATACCCTCTCTTTAAATTGCGCCAAGCGCTAGAATCATAGAAAATCTGACACACTTTCAGATTTTTAAATACGCACTAAAGTGCTATATATAAAAAGAGTTATAATCCATGGGTCTTCCCTATTTTCGCTCCTTCTTTCATTAAGTTGGAAAGTGTATCATTATTCATGAGTGTGATTAAACAAAATTAAAATTGATATTTCTAACATCCTTTTTTCTGGATGTAATACATTAGATGCAGAAAAGCTGCTCAGAAAAATGCACAATTCCAACTGAATGAAAATTTCAAAAACTTATACGCAGGTGTATACATAACCCAAATAGCAGACGATTAAATTACGATAAATAGCGCCAAGCGTTAGAATCCTCCTCAAAATCGCGAGAATGCTGAAGATAGATCGCTTGAAATCCCTTAATAACTGCATTATTTTCGCACGGATCATTAAAATTTAACGCTGTATTCTAATAAAGCCTTTGCACTTGTTGTCAAAAATCCTTAAGCTCTCAGTAAATTTCGCCAAGCCGGAAACTGTGCAAACCGCTAGAACTCACTTTCTCGGCATTTGAGCCATTTTATTTTTTCGCCAAACTAAAAAATTTTAACATATTAGCCTCGGAAATCTTGAATTCTTATTGTTTTGTGTATAAAACATTTCATTCCTGCTCCGATTTCCCGTGCACTCGATATTATAATTAAAAAAAATATAACCTTACGAATATAAACTAACAAAAAAAAATCATTATTATTCTTTTATTTTTACTTTGAGAATTTAAAACATCTTATTCGGCAAAATCGCCACACATGGCAACCACGATTCTTATTTCACACTTTTTTCACTACAGGGGTTACAATTACGGAAAGCTTTTTGCGTGGAGAACATAAAAAATCTCTTAAATTCCGGGAACGGGTGGACTTTCAAAGTTTTAAAGTGGACTATGATTTATTCTATATTATTTTACATATCTGTGCAAAATTTCAGGCTGATAGGTCCATTTTTGTGGATTTGTATACAACTCAAATCAACAAACAAACAAACAAACAAACAAACAAACAAACAGAATTTCATTTTTATTTATAAGATATACGAAAAGGGAGAAACCGATCCCATACTCCCCTACTATTATGAAAAAGGGAAAATAATTTATGATAAACTATTACAGTCTCCAAAATTTGTAGGTGTTTTCAAGTAAAAAATGATAATTTCGAAAGAGATGATGAATCAAATAGAAGGTACAAATTTTTATTAAATTTTTGAATCAAAGCAAAGTGATTTTAAAAATTATTTCTTTAATGTGATCAAGTGCCTCTGTAAGATCTAATTGAATTTATCTCGCAAGTTTCTTTTTTTCCCCAGTATACCTGTTGATGTGATAACATTAAAATTATGTTTGAAAATCGTAGCAGACAATTTTGAAAAAACGTTAAATAATAATTCAACATGCACCTTAAAGAAAAGTGAATAGATGTATGTTAGAAGACGTAATCGGATTAGTAATTTGCTAACTGAGTTATTTTATTATCTTATCGAACTTTTGCTTTAATTGTTCATTCTTACTGTGACTATAAACGGACTTTAAAATATGCATTTGTTGTAAAAATATTGCAGTGTCTCTATGTTACTCTTATAACCTCTCTCTTTAACAAATTGCTCTGAATTTAGAAAAAAGAATCACATTTGAAAGAAAATTACATTTTCTGATTTTAAATTCTGTTTATTAGTTTTCTATTTTTATATGGAAAAGAGTTTTGGACTAATTTCTCCCATGAAATCAACGATAAAGCCAAACTTCTTTGAATCGAAAAAATTATCATTAAAAACTGGTCTTTACTTACTGGTCTTTTAAAGAGAACTTTCGTATTTTGTCAATATTCATCAAAGGAACTGAAGGAAATGTAAAAGTGCCGAATACTTAAGCAACGTACACTTGTGTATCTACCAGGCTTTTTAAGCAAGCGTGGCAAAATCCAACTACGTAGATTGTTCAAGCGTTTAAACGAAATTTTTTTCTAAGTATCAGTCAAATTCCCACTCAAACAATTAAAATAAATACGGAACAACATTTAAACGATGAAATTAGTTGGGATATCGTGGGGAGGCTAGAATTAAATCAGTCTCAAATCCAGATTTGTAGAAACTTCATTGTAACGCCCAGAGTCGCGTCAAACTTGTGTAAACAGTCTCAAAAAACTAGAGACAAAAGACCTAGACAAGGTCGTACAACAGCCAGCATAGCCAAAATATATCACTATTTGTCTGTTACAGCTGTGCATGCCAGGCATGCTATACAGCTTCTGAGCACTTCCGTGACTTCTATGCAGCTAATGATGCCGAGTTTCAAGGGTTAATGATTTCAAAAGATTTCACACCATAGAAGACTGTTTCACTTTCACTGACCTGTGTGAATAAGAGAGTCCATTTAGCATGGAACCGAGATTATAGCCATTGAAGTGCTAGTCAAAGATTGGTCGTTTTCTTTACGGTGAACTCTGGTTCAGTCTAACCAGTAATTATCGAAGTACTCTATACTTTCATATTCAGCACGTCGGGAACTCTTTACCAGTCCTTCGTCCTAGAAATCGCCTGTTAGGAGAGGAGGTTTGGTGGTCTCAGCTAAAATCATGTCGAATCGTTCCCTGTCTTTGACTAGTATGAAATATAGGGAGCTATCTTGCAGTTCTAGGTGCTCACCTTTATAAGAGTGAAGTTGTGTCTCATTTCATTTCAATAGACAACATCGCGAGTCCGTGTAAAGCTCATCTAGTTGAAAATTTCTGGAAGACGGAAGATATTCAACGGATTGACTGACTAGGTAGATCTCCAAACGTCAACCCTAAAGAGAATGCCTGGGACGCTATGGGGAGAGCTATTACAACTTACAACCTGAATAATGGAACCCATAAGGGATCTAAAACCAGCGTTTCTGAACAAAAGATACCATTGCCACAGTAGCCAACAAAATGATTTATTTCCACAATGAAATCCCGGTGTGAGGCCTGTAGACTCTAAACCCTATTAGCCTATACATTTATGGAGTCATTCACACCAAATTTCTTTAAAATCTATCAAATTGTTCAAGGCCGTACCCAGAAAAAAAAAATCGGGAAAGCGTCCAATCGGTAGAAAAGTCAGAACAGTTCACAAAAAGGCATAATCATTATCATTTTGTTAACAAATATTGAAACTTGGAGGGATAGGGGTTTTGGTTCCTTGGGCTATCCCTCTGAGTACGGTCTTCAGTCGCTCTGGAGATATAAGCCAAATCCAAAAATTCTCTACAACAGTACATAACTGATGACTAATTGGTCTATTGAGTCTTGTCCTAAACGCTTTCAGATTTCTAAATTTCTAAAAAATAGATAAAAATTAAAGAGCGCATAGATTTTTCTTCGCTTATAGGGTTATGAAAGTTATTTAAACATTTGCCTGCATTTTTCTGCATACCGCTTGAAACTTTCATGTGGGATGTTGTAAGAGTATAAGAAACGTTTCAGTATGAAAATTTGTGAAAACTCCATAAAACTCAGAAAAGAATAGATTTTCAAACATTTAACATTTTTTGTTGCATCTTTTTAAAGTTTCATGCGAATTTCTAGTCTTATGTACAGATATATATACGACACAAACAGATGAAGGTTTAAGACTTGAAAAATTTCTATTTTATATCCCTCTGAATGTCTTAAAAATTGCCGAAATGATAAGTTAATTTCATCTAATGACTAATAGCATTTGTGCATGTAATTTAAGAAAGAAAGATTGTCACGGAACTACTACTAAATCAGGTTTAGGAACTTCTCTCCCACCGAAAAGACACAACGTTGAAGATTCTCCTTCTTTGCTCATTAATATATTGCCTACCTATACCGGTCTTGGAATGTTTCGCCTTCAATAGATACAACGTTGAGGCCCAGTGGCGCATTCATATTCCAGTGACGGATGTAATATTATGTTGAATAGAGGAAACATCACCATTTGAGCCATTAACGGTGTTATTCGAAAAAATCATGTGATTTTGGTACATAAGTACAAATAAACTAATTATGCAAGGCCCTTCAAAATTTTGAAACTGTCACTTTACAAGCTGTACTACATACTGAAATAAACGATCAATCTGTATCAGTTTCGAAACTTTTAGAAAAAATTCTTAAAAATCGGAAATTTTCGCAAAGCGTGTCACTCTTCGAAAAATCTTACAACTCAGATCCATGTTTAAGAATTTTTTCTGAAAATTTCACAAAAGCCACAGCTTTTTCGCTTATTGCAGTGTGTAAAACAGCTTATGAAGAAGGTTTTGGAATTTTTTGGAGACCATGGTGATATTAGTTTATTTCAATTTGTGTACCAAGACTAAAAACAGAGTTCTTTTTTTTTCGACATACACCCTTAACACGATGGAAAAAAACAGATTAAATATAGGTTCAACATGAACAATTTTAAGGAAAAAAGAAGAGTTAAGGAAATAAGGGTTAATTTTAAGGAAAAAGAATGTTCGAATGTAAGGGAAAAGAATGTAGTGAAATGAAGCTTCATTTCACTATAAAACATTCTGTGCACGCTCTGTGTCTCTCCTCCAATCTTATTTGCTATAATAGAGGGTATCCCACAATGATTGGGACAAACTTTAGCGGGAGGTAGGGCACATGCTAAGGAATCAGAATCACATAGAAATGCGGGGGCAAACACATCGTTTTCATTTATTTGTTATTAATCGCTTTGAAAAAGTGTTGAGATCTTCGTCTAACTTCTTAACCAAGTTTGTAATAAACAATGGGATTGTCTCCAAAAAATTTATCAATGAAATGAAACAGATTTTTAAGCTACCAACTTTAATCACATGTTTACTGTGGAAGATACATTAGTTTTTGATAAACAGTGGTAGAAAATTCTACTATTATTTCGGCACTTGTTCCAAGATGAATATTAACAGCCACATGAAGACGACGTTCCCGACCTCTCAATGCTATGGGACTCTATATCCTTATTATATTCCTGACCTAACCTTAAATTTTCTCCCAATCATTATGGGACATCTTATATATTTCAAAATTTATTACTAAATAATCATGAAATAATGCACAAGATACATTTAAAGTTTAAAACAGCTTTAACAAATGTGTCATTTCATTCAAAGCTCTTTATTACAAAAACTAGCACCCCTCAGCAACCTTCTTTATTTATTGGATCATATATAAAATTACCTTCTATTCTAGGAATTAGTTATCTAGCTATTGACTCCCTCGGGATTCGCAGTTAATTTTGAAAAAACATCCCTGAACTTGGCATCTGTCTATTCTGTGAAATCAGGAAGTCGGCAAAAATGTTTTTATCGGCGGTTTTCTGGAACATATATTTTTCTACTCTGCCAGTTGAAACATTACTTTCAAGCTGACTTCTCAGGCTAAAGAAACTGCAGTTCTCAAGAGAGGTCAAACACGAGTTTCTTCAGATTTATTTTGTGAGTAAAAATGTAAGATTTTTTTTCACTTTTATATTTATCGTTGAAAAACGTGCTTAACGATGTTTAGTAGTAGTTTCTTTATAGATCATTTTCATCTGATCTCCTCAAATGTGGTTAGGTAATATAAATAAATAAATAAATAAATAAATAAAATATTAAAATATCGAATCTTTCCACATTGTAACTGAGCACAAATGTATATTTTTTAAAGCAATAGTATTTTTAGGTTTGGGGGTTTTTCAACGAGGGCAGTTTAAACAATTTAGAGCAGTCTAGGGAATTTTTAATTAATATTTAAAATATAAAAACTAATTTTTTAATGTTTCATCAGACAGTCTTTTTCAAGTGTGCAAGTAGTGGGTGTTTTTTAAAGTATTTAAGTCTGCACAGTAATAGGGTTTTTAAGTCTATAAATCTGCATATCAATAAGTCTTTTCGTAAGTCTTTTCAGTAAGTCTTTTAGTATATATAATAGTAAGTCTTTTTTTGGTTTATAAGTATGTGCAGTACTAAGCCTTTTTTAAATCTATAAATCTATATAGTAATTTCCTTTAGAGGAAATGTTTTCGTAAAATTTCTAGTGGTATTCATGTCTATTCCTTTTCCACCACTTTTCAGAGTTCGTTAAGGTTCATGGTTTTGCATTTAGGATGAGCACTTTTCAAGAAGCTAAAGACATAGTCCGTAGTTGCAACATCAGTAGATTTCTCGGGATTATGTTAAAAATATATCTATGCAATACCTGTAACAGTCTTCATCTTTTCATGGAATACTGCATTAATTTTTGAAGTATGACTAGTAGCTTTGTTTTGATGTAGGTTCAATCTTTAAAAGTCATTGGGGGTAAAGAAATAAATCTTGCTTTTCTGTAATTAATCCTACTTAAAACTATTTTTTATTAAAACGTCGAGTTTATTTGACCCACCCATTCCTTATCATTTTTAATTTCCATATGCTTTGAGATTCCTGCGATAATTATAAGCCTCTTACTAAAACTTTCTTCGAATTGGCGGAATCGGGTTTGTACATTCTTCCTTTTCGTTTTTGATGATATAGACATTTTTTTCCAAGCATTGATTTAAGTACAACCGTGCTTCATCAAGGTTCAAGTTGCATTTCCATTTATTTCCTTCTAAATAGATTTTACACTGGGTTTTGCCAAATGGCCTGAATTGAATCGCATGCATCGGCAAAAATCGGTGAGTATTGTTATTGTTTTATATTTTTAATCGTCTGAGAGACAGTGTCAGCATCCATAATTTTTTTATAAGAATGAATTAAGATTTTAAATCGACTAATTAAAAGTTTCATAGTTTATTTCTCTTTTTGCTGCTCACAAATGGAATCAGTTTAGTCTAAAAATGTTCTACCTGAAAAAAAAACCTCTTTTTTTATTATTATTGTAAAAAGGTCAAATACTGAAGCTGACTATACATCTGAAAGGATTAAGATGTAAATATTAGTTTACTATTTCATGTATTTCTGCTTCAGATGCATTTATCAGATCTGGTCACTTATTAAAAAAGCATTGTGGCTGCCCCCTTATGTGAATGCGCAGACTAAGTTAACCATAACATTTCACGATGTCGCAGATCTGCAACAAACGAAATAAAGCTAATAAAATTAGAATGCTAAAAATATTTGAATGGCTATTTTTTTCTTAAAATAACGTAAACATAAATCACTTAAAGAACAATATTAAAAAAATTGTGATATTTAATTGATATTTTAACACGTAGCTGTGTTTTGTCCTTCAGAGATCACACTATTAGTTATTGCAACATATGCAACATAGTTTTTTTTATAATTCAACCCTACAAGAATACTGATAATTATTTAAAAAGTTATCAGCTTAAACTTCTTAAAAAGACTTCAATAACAAGTTAGTATGCTACAGATATATTTTCGGATTATATAAAAATAAAAATAACCGTTTTATTGAACTCTACAAAAAATTCGTTTTAAAAGGAATTAAATTTCAGCGTGTTTATATTATACTTTATTACATTACAGAAAATTTAATTTTTAATTTCAATTGGTGAGATATAAACGGTTAAGTGAAATTGCTATGCAAATATGTCATAACGGCAGTTGAAATCAGGAGTCTAAATTTATTGCATTAATATTTATCCCTCATCGTAGATGAAAATATAGGTACTCATTAAAAAACAGATGTAAAAGAATTATCCAGGAAATATTTCCAGTATATGAAAATACAAAAAGAAGTCATCGAACAAGTATCTTTAGAAAGAAAACAAAATTACAAACAGATGTAGGTTGAGGGAAGGATTAACATCGAAGTCAACACTACCAACCTCAAAACACTATCATGCTCAGGTTTTCATATTTCTAGGTGAAATTCAGTCACTTTTCCTACATGCAATATTTCAAATTAACATACTGTCTGGAGATGTAAAACACATTCTAAATCACAAATGTTGTAAAAGATTCCGAAAGAAAACAAACTAGCATATAGAATCAAATGAAATTTGTGAGAATTTTTTTTCATGTGTATTTTGAATCGCTTTCACTTTGTATATATTTTGTATCATTAAAGAAGTACTACGGCTTCAATTTAATAGTAGAAAAATAATTCGGAATGTTTCATAAATATTATAAATAGCAAATGTTGTAAAAAAAAATTCCTAACTCCTGCACTGTTGAATAAAGTACACAATTTATGTTCCCGCCATTAGAAAATCAAATGCGGTTTTCGGGTGAACCTTGTACCTAAGAGGGTTTGTGCACTTGTCACCGCCGCCCGCCTGCGAGCGGTAACGTCTTGGGTTTGAATCCCTTTAATCCATGGTTGTGACTATCTCGTCTACCGCGTTTGTACTTATGTTGTATTATTCTGTGATTGCTAGTGTCTGCTATTTGGAATCAAATAACTGTTAAAACGGAGGTACAGGGTACAAGATCGTCTTCGAAAATGTATTCGAAAAGTTTCCAATAAAACAAACACTACCATTTCCTTAAATGTGGCGTTTATCATGCATTTTATCTCCTGTATGTAAGCTTTTGCTCATTTATTTAGACATGAACTACAGCGAAACTAAATATTCATCTTCATTAAGCAAGTAAATAATAATTTTTTACTATCTATTACGTGACATCATAACTTAATCCTTCAGTAAACTGGAATAACTCTTAATTAAACTGCTGTTTCATAAACTTCAATTTTGGAACTAAGCAATATTGTTTTTTCTGTTTATAGTAAAGTCTCTGGATTTCATATTCAAGTTTACATCGAAACGAAAGTAACAAGCAGAAACCGAAAGTTCCGTTTCAGAATTTCTCTACACTAATTATGAGAATGTATATTAAGTGGATTTTCTTGTCGTTATTTAATGCTCGCCGTGATGTTTAAATTTCCTGGTTGCATAGAAATGTAAATGCATTTCGCTGAACAAGACATTAAAATAATATTGTAGGAAAAAAGTTAAATCCAACACACATTTTAAATTTCTTAAAATTCTAAGATTTGGTGTTATATTTTTGGTAGTGCACAAAGAAACACATAAAAAGAAAACTTTATTAAGTATTCGGATTTGGCATTCTGTGTAAAATTGGATCGGTTGTACCAAGTGCAGTTTAGTGTACAACTTTTACATTAAAACTTTAAGTATGTTTGTTTAGTTTTAATACAGAAGATTATAATAAAAATCGATGTTTATTGGAACCTATGTCGTTTTCTTTTTATACTAAATATACTATGAAGAACAAACGTTAAAAATATGCATTCATGTACGGAGTTAAAATATTACAGTTTCCCCCCCCCCCCCAACTGTTTGCGGGGTTAAGTTTCATCTCCTCCATCGATTACCGAAAATCCGCGAATAATTGATGCAACTTTGAAGCGCCTATGTATGATATTATAGACGATGAAATGTGCTTCCCAAATACATTCTAAAGACAGTCTTACTCATTAATACAGTAATACTGTAGTAATATGCAGCAATGATAAATTAAAAACAGTAATAATGTAGTGTAACAGTAATAATGTAGCGTCGTCTGCAACCAATCAGCAGGAAGAAGTAACGAAAGATCCTAAATGTTATTTTAAAATTAGGCTGGTATTCAGACTCTCTAATGGAAGACTCTCTAATACAGGATCTCTATTTAGTAAAGGCTTTATTGACCAATTCCAGTTTTATTATTGGTTTAAAAACTGGACTCGGTCAAAAAATCTGATGTATTCACCGTCAGAAGAGAGCCTGCATCCCAGCTTTACTTGTTTACCAGTTACACTGTATCATCTCTCTTTTCCATTTTTTAAAATTTTATCTTAACTGACATGTTTTTTTAAAATTATTTATCAATTAAGGTGAATATGAGCATTTTTCTGCTAAAAATGGCCTAATTGCCGAAATTATGAAAAAAAAAAAACTTTGAGATCAAAATCTGCAAATATGCGGGCGTCGAACGGTGCACCGCGAATGGGCTTGGGAATACTGTAATTGTTCCGATTCCCTTTAACTCTCGTGATTCGAGTTCATGACGAAAAAATCCCAACAAATTTTCCTCCCTTATCCATAGTTTTCTGATTATTTTATCAAATTTAATTTAACTTCTATACTCTATGACAATTACATCAAGGCTGAGTATTTGCACCAACTTTTGATTTATTAGAACTAGTTATCTGCCAGAGGTCGAAATTTGACCATAAATCATTAGATTACTTTTAATTTAAGCGTGAATAAGGTTCTTCTGTCAGAGTACGTCTCAAGGTTCCATATACAGTAGAACTTACTAAAGTGACCACCTTTGCTAAGAGACCATCTGTCTATAGTGACCACTTTTGTTCAATTTCACTGTTCAACCACCACACTTTTCTGTAAAGACGGTTTTTCTGTAAAAACTCTATCATATTTTGCTAAATGCAATGGCAGCTCCAGCGAGTGGGTGATAGGGGTCATCTCCCTCAACCGACCTTGGACTTCACACGTTCCCGCGCGATTTCACACATTCATTTTGCGTTTTGAACAATTTTTGCTAATCTAAAAAGTCTAGCCGCCCCCTCCGAAAATTTAGCCTGGAGCTGTATTCGGCTAAAAGCCCATTATGTTTGGAGTTATAAAATCTTGAACCGTCGCATGCTTGACTGCCATTATTTGCTAAATACTACACTGTAAGAAATACCTGCAGTTTTACTACACACATTGCTGTAAAATAATACAGCACAAGTACTGCAACTTTGGCGCACAGCAGCCTGTGCTGTAAATCAACTCACGAAATGGTTTAATTGCGCTGACAAGCCACTCACGTAGAACCTTGTGCAAAAATCGGACACCGTCTTTACATCACAGCGTATTGGCGTTACGTTTACCCAAACGTTGTGCTGTAATCTAGGAAAATGTTTTTTTCAGTGTAAATTACAAGTAATTCTCACGTAAACACGCGTTACAACCACTTAAAAAGTCCTTCACCCAAGGCACCCTTCACATAGGCAAATAACCTTCCTGTAGATTTGCCTAAACAAGACACACACACATATACAAGTTTTTCTCTATTTAGTAAACAAGGATATTTAAGTATTCGTCTGTACGTAGGTTCCATTTATTTCTGTTTTGAATATGAAAAAGGTTTTTCAAACTTCCAAATGAAAAAAGTATATATATTTATTTATTTTATCTATATTTCTCATTGGAAAAATGATTTTTTAAAATGATATTATCGAAATATTTCGAATTTTTCTGACCTCTTCCCACCAAAGCTATTTGCATCATTCTTTCAGAATCAATATAAAATTAGATAACGAGCAAGATGGTTATAGTTACACTGTCACTTCAGCGTTCTATATTTTACAAATGCTTATACAACGTAATTTCTGTTTCAAAACAAGCCTAATTATGCACATTAGTCTGTAAAGTAAAAGTTTTGAATTAATTGGAGGAGTAATTTTTTTTTCTCAAGCAAAATATAAGTCTATACACCAGGACATAGTCCACTCTTTCATTAAAAAATTCTGCAATCAGAATAGATAAAAGTTTTTTCTTAAATGCACTTAAAAAAAGGATAAATAATTGAAAAGGAAAGGATCTTGTATCTACTAAAACTCTTACGCAAACTTTATTTTCTTTTAAGTGTGTTTATATGAAGTTATAATTGCATTTGTCCGAATTAATATCATATTAGTAATATCAGAACTGCTTATCTTATTTACTAAAGATTTTTAAGCGTTGATTAGAGAAAGATCAAAATAAAACTCTGGAGTGACCCCACTAGACTTTTCGAAAACTTGGTCTTTTAGAAACGTTTAAATAAATTTGATTCAACTCAATCGATTGCAGCGTTCACACGCTAGTGCATTTCTAATAATTCGAGTGTATAGGACTCGGTGCATAAGAACACTTTTTTGCAGCCCTATTTCCTACACAGACCAAAATCGAAACAGTAAATAAGATAGTGACCTATAATATGCGTTCCTAATTTGACCTCAATCGAATATATAATATTGAAGGTAGCGCACTTTCAAGAATTTGCATTTACAGACATTGATGTATAAGAATTCTTTTTTCTATCCCTGTACAAAAACCGTAAGCCCAACTCACCAAAATCCATTTAATTTGTATAACAGTGACTTGTATAATGCATATTCATTTTGAACTTATTCGAATGCACAATTTATACAGTAGCACCCTTAAAAAGAATTTGCGTCCATAGGCCGTATTGTGTAATCAAAATAAAAATCTGTGTTGAATAATCTGTAAAAATCTGTAAGCATTCTTTTTTTCAACCCTCTGAGCAAACTATCAGCTCTGCATATACTAAAATCTATATAGGTCATGTGACCGGGACTTATATACATATCCAATTTGCGCTCAGTGGAATAAACAGTTTAGACGAAAGCACATTTCCAAGAATTTCCATTCATAGGTAGTAATGCATAAGAATATTTTTCCGTAGTGCTGTAAAATAAATATGCATCCTATACTCATCAAAATCAATGTGTGAGAGTGGTCTTTAATATACATACCGAATTTGAGTTCAATTGAACGCATCTTTTAGGCGTTATCGTGTTCACCCACACACAACATACATACATGCATACATAAGTAACCGTAAAAACAACATAAAGGAATTCAGAAAACCTCAAAATGCATAAATTCATCAAAATGTCAAAGTAAAAGCTTTCCATGATTAAAATATTTATTTTACATGGTACATGCTGGACTAAAAAAAGCGATTTCATTTTAGAAATCATGTTTATCTGCTTTCATCCTTATATAAAATGTATTTTTTTAAAGGGAAATTTCCTGTATAAATCTTTTGTGCACAAAACTTTCAATTTGATATCATACGAACAAAACTGTACAATATACATTTAAGTCTTCTGTAAAGTATTTTAAGTCTAAGAATTTTTTTATTTTACTAGAGAAAATGTAACGCAATTTGGTATGTCTAATCCCTTCATTAGTATGACTAAATTAAGGACATTTGTCTAGTACTCATTCTAAACGGTTTTTCTTTCCTTTCCAAGATTTAAGTTGCATTTTAACAGCAGACTTTTACATTTATTCTCATTTATTTTATAATTATGTTACAAGATGCAATGTCAAACATAATGAAAGCAAATTAACCAGCAGCTCCCAAACATACTTTATGCATATTAATTGCAATATGCATAAAATTATTTTTTTAATCATTTTTGTGATGCGTTGCTAATTGCGTTTTAGAAATGTATTATCTGAGAGCGTAATTAAAAAACATATATATTGCTATAATACGCGACATGAAAAGACACTTACGTACTGATATTATGGCAAGATGTGTAAAAAAAAAGCACTATTATTATTTTTCAAAAATAAACGCTTATTAGTAAACTTGATGAAATTGGTTGCAAAAATTTGGCATTATTAATGCACTATGATAATTTTATTCAATCGAAAAAAACTTTCTTAAAAATTAAAATACTTCAGATTAAACTAAGACAAAACAAATCTATATTTTAATAGCATAAACAAAATTTTTGCTGTAGATGCATTTTCATTTTCATGTCATAAAAAGGCAAAATCTTTTTCTGTATCTGAAGGAAATCATAAATACATTATTACAAGCATGGGTTGAGAAAAATTAATACAAAAAAAATTAATACTCACCAACTAATCATAAACTAAGGAAAGATTCATACCACAAAAATTGCCTTTCCATCTTTTATGCCCTCCCTCATTTTTTTTTATTTTATTTTTTTTTTTTTTTTGCCTACGTGCCTGTTAAATTAAAAAATCTATTCAGGCGACAATGATGTATGCATTGTCGCAAAGTTAAGATAGATTCGGTAGGCTCCAACTCCCCTGGGGTATATTCGATGGAAGGCATTGCCCTCACTACTGATAAATGTCCATTGGTCGGTACTATAGTAAAATTTTACCTCAGAATTTGCTGAATTTATAATTCGGAATTTGCATTATAACGTCAAATTCTGCATTTTAATAACTCTTGCTCAATTGCAGTTACGGACCAAAATAAAATATGTAACGTAAAAGTAGTCTTAAATAATTCACTTGCCCAATTACTGGTAAATATTCCTGATGATCACAGAATTTAATATTTGTGTTTCACAAATGGAAATTCTGTAGTTCGAATAGTGTGATGTTCATGCCTATCATGGTAACTGATACTCTGCACTTTCTAGAAGGTTTAACGGTATCGCCACACAATAAATTTTACTAATGTAACAAGTACAGTTCGAGTATGTTAAAATTTATAATGGCTTGTAGGTTAAATTTCATCGACAGTTTATTATCTGAGTTTTCATAATCACGTAATGAACTTGCTGAAAATATATTGCTTCCTTTAACCCTTTGAGGCGCAACCCTTTCCCAATGCTGAAAAAAGGGCAGCCGTTGCCATCGCTCGACTTAACTGACGACAGCTGGCTGTGCCGGCACAGCCAGCTGTCGTCAAAAAAAGGTCCCTAGATCTGTGGCACGCGATGGACGTTTCGATCGTCCGCCATCTTGCTGGTAGTTAAGTCGAGCGATGGCGACGGCTGCCCTTTTTTCAGCATTCGGCAATCTATCCAGCTGTTCTTGCATTCTTCCATTTTTCAGCAGATGTCAGTGCTGTTAAAAATAATCGTGACCATTTTTTTACGGGAAATGACGTGCTAAAAAGTAAAGGATTCTCGTGGAGCTATGTCACCCGCAACTATTTTTATAGAAATCAAATCTATTCTTCGTGACTGGCAACAGTCAAAACGTCACAGTTTAGTGTCCCCAGAGCGGAAACACTGTGCGTTAAAGAGTTAATGCTATTTAAAATTACTGCACAGTTTGCAAATTACAATTAACGTATGTTAATAGCTTAACATTTTAATTCTGATAAAATAAATGCATTCCGAACTCTCCAGTCATTCTTCCCTAAGGCCTATGTCGACTGAGCAAATAACAAGTTTTAATAAATATCCATTAAAAAAATGGCAAAGATAATTAGAAGAAAACTAGACAATGTTGAGATGAAGCACACAAAAGGAGAGGAAAGAAAAATTTAAAAAAATAATAAAATTATAGGAAAAGCAAACTAAGCATAAATTATCAGCAACGAAATAATGAAACGGCTTTCTTTCATAAATAATATTTCAATTTAAAATTTATTTCATTTATATATTTTAATTTTTTTTTTTTACAAAACAACCACCGATTGTATCTCAGTTTATTAAATTATTTCATTAATTTCTGCATTTGTATTACGAATTAAAATGCTTATCGTGACTTATATTAATCATGAACATCGCACAAAAAAAAATTTCTTCAATTTATGCAATGCACATTTGCGTATAAATAATATGTTTTTTGTTACATTTAAAAAATATATGTTTTTAAGATTTAATAGACGAATCTACCATTTATAAAACACGCTATACATTTTTGGAATCCGTAATTATTCAATTCCCACAATAATAAATAGTACCAGGTTTCCGAGCCATGCTCAGAATCTAAAGGCTCTTTAAGTGTAAAATAATGAATACGTAAATGCCTTGGCACGTATCAATAATCTTCATGGTTGCCAAAGATTTTCATCGCTGTCGGATGACCCATACATTATCAGGTAAGCTTTGGTCGGCATTCAATGTTACAATGGCATATACTTTGTTTTGAAGAGGGATGCTAAATATTCGATGGTCGGTGCCATCAGAGTTGAGCAAAAAGTAGTTTAACGTAAGGTGCCTCCTTTCCTTCTGTAGTAGATCAGCGAGGGTATCAGCGAAGATCTTGGGCGATGCATTCACTAACAGCGTCTTCATTACTTCAGAAATATATCTGTCCACATTGAGGACGTTCAAATTCAGCATCAAGAATTTGAGTTGGTTGAACTGTCAGATGAATGAGTTTATAAAAAAAAAAAAAAAAATCATCAAGTCTGTTATACACTGTTCGCAACGTAGCAGTACACACCAAAATCGTATTAGTTTCACTCGTCATATACTGTGAACATTGTAAAGTATGCTTTCAAATTTCGAATTCTTTGAAATGTGGGTGACATCGAAGAAACAACCACACCAATTCATTAGGAAAATCGGAATGAATCATCATCAATCTTACAGTCGCCAAAATGGTTTCGGTTAATTTTTGTTTTTACTCTTCAGAAAAATGCAAAGCTCGAGGGTGAATGCAATCCATGTTAAAAAGTTTTAAACTATGATAATGAGTACCCACATTTGTGGCAGCTTTGTAGATACTTAGGCTGTTTACCCGAAGTATATATTTGTTGACGTCTAGCTGTTATATGTCGTTCTCCTTCCAAATACTAATCATCTGTTCCATCTGCTTGTGTTTAAACTGCACGTTCACACATTTGCGCCAAGTGCTGATGCCGGTGATCATATGTTTCCACAGCTCGGTTTTGACCTACACTTTCATGTATTTACGTCTTTATATTACATCTATGATGATAATTCTTTACGATTGAAATTGTAAATTTCTCTATAGTGCTTCAATTCAAACATACAATACTTATTTTTTTCTAATTCAAAGAAAATAAATCTTGCATAAACAAATTCAATCTTATAGATACATAAATATAGATGCCATAAAAGTATAATCTTACATAAATATGCTTTAAACATAATTTTATTTTATAAACTCGCGCTTAAGAAAATAAAAAGTGTAACGCAATTTAAATTATTAGTACAAAAGGACACTTCGAAATCATGAAATCAAAAACAGAATAGATCAAAAATATTCTTTTATTATAACCCTAACAACTACTTAAACGTTGACAATAATAGAACAAACGGATGGACTGAAGAAAATGGACTTTTAACCTCGAATAAATCAAAAATACATCGCTCCTATATAGTTACGCTGATCCCTGACTCTGTCACAATTCCAGTTCAACCACTCAAAATAAAACTTTTACCATCATTAATCCAAACAGATTAAAAATGTATTGTCTAATAACTTAAAATTTACACGGTTCGTTGGTGCGATCAGCCTGAAAATTATCATAATTATGTAAAAAAAAAGAAAGAAAAAGAAGAAAGAAAAAAAAAGAAAGAAAGAAAAAGAAGAAAGAAAAAAAAAGAAAGAAAGAAAGAAAAAATCTGATAATCCACCCGTTCCCCGATTTTTAAGCTTTTTTTTTTTTTTTTTGTATTTTTAGCTCTATTTCATTTAAGAAAATAAAAAAAGCTAATCATTTGAGTGTCAGAATGATCTATTGCAAATGACATTGACGCTACATTGAAGTCACGGTTATCAGGCTTTGGAGGAAAAATTACGATTCCAATTCGCTTAAGATAGCTTTTCTAATTTACTACTCAGTTTAACTTTTTTTCAAAAATAAAACGGTTTTTTATGCATTAAGCATGGATATAGGAGAGGATGTTGATACCAAACAAAATGTTTAGAATACGAAATGTTTCTGCAGATTATATAATTCGAATTTCGATGTATAATAAAAATTGAATATGAAGTTATTTGATTTTAAGTGAGTAAATATTAAATATTCTGAGTG
This sequence comes from Cheiracanthium punctorium, assembly GCA_038373885.1. Lineage (NCBI taxonomy): Eukaryota > Metazoa > Arthropoda > Arachnida > Araneae > Cheiracanthiidae > Cheiracanthium > Cheiracanthium punctorium. The sequence continues at coordinate 412,993 of JAWZYV010015792.1, forward strand.
TAGACATTCTATCGCCCGCTGTAATTGTCTCCACAAAGGACTTTATCCTTTAGTTTTATGATAGTACACAACACAAAACAACACAGTCTTATCCATGTCTAAATAAGAATTGAAAATTTATTGAAAAAAATCTTAGTAACCAGATTTCAGCCTCCCAATTTACTGCTTACACATATGGGCAACTCCCAGCCTGCGGCTGGATGGGGCCCGCCATGGCTTTTGGACCAGCCCGCAGAACAAGTCAAAACCCTGTATAAAACATTCAAACTTCCATATAAATCCGAATTATACGGCCCGCGATTTCGCTAACATCCTGAAGTCAGGCCCAGGAGTTCGCTACTATCGTAAAGTTCTGCCCGCAACTTTTCAAAGGTTGTCCATACGATGAAAAAATAAATGAGTTGAAATCATCAACTGCAGTGAATGAAAACTAAACTGATGTCTGATCACCTGCAAAATTTATTTGAATATCGGCTGCGAGCCCAATTTAGGAATCTATTGTATCATTATAAATTTTTTCATCGGAGTTTCAAAGATCGTTTCATTATAAACGGTTGTCCTTAAAAAAAAAAAAAAATCGTCAGGATAACTACATTTAAATATTTATCGTCAACTTGGCGGAATAAGGCAGTTAAAGTAGAATTCAACCTAGTGCCGTTATTTAAAAAAAAATGGAATTATCATGTTACGTCACAGGATCTTTTTTCTTACTGTGAATGACTGAAAAGGGTGTCATTTTCATTTAAATTATTCGGCTAAGCTGAAACTTTTATGCACTTTTGAAATTCGCATGATTATGATCAATAAAATACATGAAAAATCTTTATTGTTTTAGTATATACGCGAAAATACGTTTAGCTTTACGTTAGTTACAAAAGGATAATTGTAATAAATTCAGGCAATTTTTCACATAACATTTACGAATAGTTTTGTATTAATAACTATGAATTAAAAATAATTAAATTATTTACGTATATTCCATTAAGGTGCTTGCGGGGATGGCAACGAAGATTCTTTTCTCTTTTTCTTTCGCTGGTTGGCAGGACGATATTTTGAAATAAACATAACTTTTTAATTCTAAACAAATTTATGTAGCTGAATGGTGTAATATATCTAGTTACTAAAATATTTATTTGTCTGTGTACTGGATATCAAATTCCATTTATTTTGTTTATTTGCGAAATTAATTTTTACTATTATATATCGATGGCGTGTATATTTTAATCCGCCCCAAACGTATTTGAGCGTCCCTTTTAGGAAGATTGCATCAAGTGTGTTTTTCAAACTCTCAATAGATGGCGCTACCGTCCAAAAATTTTAAATTTTAAATTTTGAGCGTTTTAGAGTTTTTTCAATCACGTGACCTAGCTGAATCGTTTCAGGGGCCCAAAAAACCCCGAGGTACGAAATTTAAAAAGAATCCTTAGAGCAGTTTTCGAGATCGCTCGGACATACACACCCACCCACACACACACAACCATTCCTCGTTTAATATAAGAGCGGATATACTTTTTAAAAATTGCCTAACTGAATTATTTTACAGCAAATAATCTAAGCTATATCAGTTTTACTCTCTCCTTACATTTTTTTCCAATTATCTTTGAAAAGTAGTCCGCAACCGGGAATGCAAATTTCTTCTTATCTTTATGCACGGTGATATCTAAATATTTTTGCCCTCTGGGCACTGAATGCAATTAGCTTTCATAATTCAACTTTTATATGTTTCAGATTAATGAAAATGAAAAATATTAACTCCGCTTTGAAGAACCTGTAACTTTTTTTTCCTCAATTTATTTGACGGAATAAACACAAGCCATAACTCATGCTCATTGATTATAGAACTTTGTCTTCAATGCAATTTTATTATTATACAAGTGCAACTTCCTAACAAATAATTAAATCAATAAAAATTAAATCACCAAAATTTTCATTTTAGTCACCAGAATCTGAGCATGATATTTTTTTTTTTTTTTTTTTTTTTTTTTTTTTTTAAATAAAAAAAATAAAAAACTAACATTGTCGAAAGTAGCTTTCCACAGACACGATGTTTCAGAATTATTTGAGTATTCCTGTCAAAGCAAAAACTATAATTGCTGCGTAAACCTTTTTCTCTAGGACACATGTCATAGTACACATCTATACTTCGTATGAATCGATGCACGTTTGTGGCAGGTAGAGCACGGACAGACCGATAAACCAAAATCAAAATCCATCATTTTCTTTTTTACTGTTATTCAGTGTCAAACATGTGTTGCATTTAAGAAAACATGCATGCTGTACTTAGGATGATTCATTTTTCATTTCGTTCACCGCTTTATGTGAAATACATTCACCAGTATACAATTTCTCCATAACAACCTTCTGACTTGATATGGAAGAATAATGCATTAAAAATTTATTTGTACTTTTCGCTAAAAAGTTGCTTCGATTCATCATGAATATTACTTTTCTGCTATCTAAAGTTTTGTCAATATATGCAAATTTTAATAGTTATTGCCCTCTATCAGTGTTTAAATTTTCATTAATACGTGATTTAAAGCTCACTGTCACTTATCTAAACATAATCCACCTTTCAATGGCTTCGGAGCACATAATTATCAACAATATCTTTTTTCGCATTTTTCAACTTATATTTAGGAAAAATTCTTGATACAATGGTAAGCCTTTTCAAGATCACCGGAAGTTAATCATGAGAGAAGCTTCAAAAGATTTTCTCGTAGTTAATTTGAAACTACGGGCATTATTTTTTATTTTTTAGATAGCAACCGACTTTTAAAGAGAAGCTCTCTACACAGAACTGAATAGTATTACGTTGATAAAAATTCAAAACTTTCCCCTAAAAGCTGTAAAAAATCGGGATCTTTTAAATTTTACTAGCCATATAACATGACTTTAAAGTACTAGAAGATATTTTATTTGTATTCAAGGGCATAAATATTAGCCTACGGCAAAACTAATATGTATATGATAATGTGCTATTTATTAGATGGACATTAATGTAGAGAGCTACTGAGGTTACATGAAAACAAAATCTCACATACATTCAATTAAATCATGCCTTCATTTCTCATTTTAGAAAGTATTTCACAGCATTTTCAAATCGTATTTATCACTTAAGATCTAAAAGTGTACGCATGAAAGACAAATAGTTTATTTTATAATGCTGGATGTCGGATGACTGTAGAAAGATATGACATTTATAGAATAGATTTTTTAAGATGTTCATTTTAGTAAGATGTGAGTCCTCAAATTCCGTAGCATTTAGTAGAAAATAAAAAAGCTTAGTATAACGAATGGTAACGGTTATGGAACATTTCTCAGCAAATATGAATACAACTATTTATAACTGTGGAACTGCAAAACATATGCTCTTGCTGAATATGCTCTTACTCGTCACGGGTACAGAGATGTCTTTTCGTACTTCATCATTTCCTATGTACCAAGACGACAGCGATTACAAGAAAGGTAAATCAAACTGAAAACAAGTATTAATTATATATTCACTTCTACATAACGAACAACTCCTACAGCATTTTCCTCAGCAGAGTCCGCAATATGACTTTGTGCTGCTTGTATGTAACATGGTCGTCGTGATGTATTCGTCACAGAGAGGTTAAGGCAAAGATACGAACTACCGTCTGGGATAGTTTTTGCGATACATCACATGGCGACATACATGGACGTAGAAATAACACTACGGTGTTACTCTGTAACGTCACATGTATGTTCATCTCAAGCATACACATGTGACGTTGGCTTACATCACATTTGTGAAGACACAAATGAGGTGAAATCTAAAATGACGAAATCAGAACGTCACTCCCACCATGATTTACGTATGGGAAGCAAGCTTTTAAATCGTAAGCATTCTTCTTGCATACCAATATTTTACCCGTATATTCAAAAGAGAGTGTGAGGAATCGTTGTTAACCATAGAAGAGGAAAATGCTTTTCCATTTTTATGGTGATGGAAGTAAACCACATAAAAGCATCCCTGAATATTTCTTCCAGTTACTGCTTTTTGCTTGCAATTCGTGATAGTTATTTTCCGAATGACTGCTAAAAAAGTACTATATGCATAAATCACCATTTTCAACTGAATACAGCCATATACAATTCAATTGAATAGACTAACTTTACTTTACTAAAAACATATTTACGTTTCTAAAGAGCACTTTAAACGATTACTCAGCATAAACAGTAATAAATTGAAGGGTTTGATGCAGAAACTAGGTAAGTTTATCCCACTTGAGTTACATTTACTATCGTGCTGAAAAAAAAATTCGCTTTCGTTTGATTGAAAAAAATCATTTCTGACCAAAGTAATGTAGCTCCAAAAATTAGTTCTTGTATCACTCAAAAGACGAAGCTGCCTTTCGTTTTGGTTAATTTACCAAAAGTTTTTTTACAGTATTCCTCAAACTCAAGGAGTTGGGGCTGCTTCTTTTTTGCAGCAAATCATTCAATTATTACGTGCTTGAGTAAAGTAACTATAAATAGGACAAAAAAGTATACCATTTGCAATAGATACAGTACATATTGATAACATGTATATATGTATTCAAAATATGCAAGCAAAAGACAAATGTATAGACAAGTCAGAAACACAAACATGTTTCAAATTTGTTCGAAAGCCTATAGCTTAAATGGTTACACGTAAAAACCAGAGTTCAAAATGTGCTTTATAGTAAATACGTTTTGGGGCGAATGTGTTGGTTAAAACTAATATCATGAATTACATCAAAAACTATTCATAATCAATTACACTTTTCTAAGTTTAATGCAAAAGTAAAACTAATTTATATTGTATTTTAAATTTTATTTTTGCTGGAAAGAATAACTAAACGGTTTCAAAATATTAACCTATAACTGAAGTAGTTTTATGTGTTAAACATAACTGATTGAGAAGGATCTAGAACAGCTTAAAGAATAACACTTGGAAAGTTGATATATACTGAAACATTCAATTCATCATATGCTCATCTGAAACTCATTTCAAATAATTAGTCTCCACAACAAGTTGCTTTCATTATCTTAAAATATTCACTAAAGAAATAATGAAAAACCCATAAAAGTTGAAATTAATTATAGTACATTATATATCACTCGTCCTAAATCAAAAGAAAGAGGTGAGTTTTTTTATTATCTTAGGTAGAAGTTTGTGGTATACAAAGTAATTAATTATCTAGTATGAAAAGAGTTTTTTCCGATGAAAAGATAAAACACGCTGAATAAAAAGTTTAAAAATACCCGTTTAAAATATGGTTTCTGTGAATATATATTTTAATTAACAAAATCACTCACTTTCAGGACTTTTAACCTTTAGACAGTTGTTTTTTCTTTTAACAACAAAAAGTTAAGCTGTGTAATGCTGCTAATATGAATGTATACTTCAATGGTTTGAGTTCGTTTAAAAAGTGCTTCCTGGGAAACGCGTCAGCTTTTTATAGGTATCGCTTTGCTTTATCTGTTAATCAAAAAGTTAAAAAAATTACTTTTAATAAAATGTATTTTTTAAACGTTACGTAGGCTTTTATGTTTGAAAAAAAAGTGTTTAATAAATTGAGGTATGAGACAAATCACGCTGAACTCCAAACTAAGATACTCAACCCATGTTTGAACTCTCCTAATTAAACATATTAAACTAAAAGTAACACATATTTTAGAATGAAACAAATGTGCAGCAGTAAATAAATGAAACGAACGTATACTGATCACTTAAAGTCTTTAAATATGAGTGTACTATTACAGGCAGAGATAAATGAGAATCTCCCAGTTTTTATGAGTAACTTTTATTGATGCCTGATGATCTGCATTCGCTAGTACACAGATTTTCATTAAAATCGCTTACGAAAAAGTAGTTTTGCAATTCCTTCATATGCTCCGCGATCTCTTGGATATCAATTGATACGTACATTGTCTCATGCTACTTTCATCTGTTTACAATTGCTCTTATAGATAAGCTATTATATTTTAAATATTTAAAGAACTAATTTTTACTAAGAGTGGGTATATTCTTTATTTTCCCTTTCTTTTTTAACGTTGAATTCATCTTTAAATTATTTTGCTCTCATCCCTGACAAGGAACAAGGGTGACGCATTCTTAACTGTGTCTTTTCTGAGTTCCTTACAAACTTAGGTGTGGCGCAAGTCTGAGCCGCAGCGGCACATTTAAAGACCAATGCCTGAAAGGCGTTAGTCTCCAAACTAATTCTCGCAGAATCGTTTTTGAAGAATGGTCGTACAGCTTAAATATGAGCTCAAACGGGATGAAACTCCTCTCCCTTTCTGAATTTATCGTGAAGAGTGAAAAAATATATTTTTGTTTTTGTCCAAGACGATCAAAGGGTTAAAAACGTATATCTTTCACCCTTTTCTAATTTTGCAGTATTTTCCTACAGCTACTTTTCTTTGTACTGTTCGAGTTCGCTGACATTTACAGCTATTCGCAATCTGTCTGTACTTAAGTGTATTTTCCCATTTTCCCTTTTTCAGTGAAAGAATGTCACTTGTATAAATGTCACCAAAAACCTAATAGTGTGTCACGATATATAACTGCTGTTTAAGAGTAATTGCCACTCTATCAATCTGATTTTTAAATAGAAACCTCATGCTAGATAGAAAGATCTTGTTCTCTTATTCACCTCACTAACAATTGAAGATGAATGAAAAGTTAATATTGGTGTTGGATAATAACAAGGTCTCTCAGTGTGAAAGAATTTCTTTATTTTACATTATGGAATTAAAGACGTCAACCCATGTTTAGTTATAATCACTTTTTCTTTTTCTGTTCTATAGCCCATCGGGAACCTGGAGGATTTCATTTTAAAATGAAACGTAATAAATGATTATTTAACGGAACAATTTTAATCGATAATTTGAGGTAATTATGTAGTATGATATTTATGAGTTAATTTATTTATTATTGTATATTATACTAATAATTATGGATATCAAAAATCTCACAAAATTTCTCAACGATCTTCACAAAACATTAGGCTAAATTGTAATGTATTTTCAAAATAACTGCATGTAGTTGTTTTATTTTCATAGTAGGAAATCCTAGAAATCTAACGAAAGTAAATGAGAAATGGGAAAAGTTTGGGTATTTGTCACTCATGGCAACTTTTAATTTTTAGGAAACTTACGCATGCGTGTAACTGATAATAATTTCCCATTAATGTATTCAATAAAACGGTTCTACACGTATTTCCTTTGCTTGAAATGCTAGATTAATCACTTAATAAGCATAATGGATTAATAAACTCGAAAATACATAACACGAAAATAATACACGAAAATATTTCACGATAATGATTAATTTATAACACGAAACAATTTATAACACGAATATAAATTAATACATTTTCGTGTATTAATTTATAACACGAAATTAATACACGAAAATATTTCATATCTCGCCAGTGGATGGGCAATACACAAGCTGAGCCGAGAAATGTTAAAAATTATGGTCATCTTCGTACGGTAAATAAAATGGTACAAAATTTAAACTCTAAATTCCTGTCAGACCACCTGTTATTAATTTATTTTGCTCATGAATTTTACCACTACAATGATTACTTAATACAGAATTTTAACAGTGTTTCTTTTGCTAAAAAGTCCTAATATATACTTGATTAACTTTCCAGTTCATCAAATACGCTTTTGAGTACTCTAGAAATGTAACTGTTATACACACGAATTTATCATCCTGTTACTCTCATAGGCTAAATCCGTCTTCAATTAAGATATTGCACATTCATTATTATCAGCCAAACCGTCAATAAAATCAAATTGCATGACTTACAATTTCCAGATTGTTTGCTGTTTTAAGCGTTAATCTTTGTTTCCATACACGAAATTAAAAATGCATGCAGAAGAATAAATTTAAGCATGTCAATGTCCTGGTAATATATAATATGGACGAATGCTCAGTCACATTACAGTTAATTTCCCGTGCCACCAATCATGTATAAATTTGCATCGACTCACGGACAGATGCGAATAATTCATAGATTTGCATTGTCAGAAATATGACTGTCAGTGTGACATGCAATTGATGTCGCTACACTAGAATTCGGAGAATATTAATTTTCCGAAATAATTCCGAGGAATCTCTTCAGTCAGATTAAAACGATTTCATGACAGCAGATGGAACAGTTTGGATATCTGAGACCAATGGTGACTTTTCATTTTTTGTCCATTCTTTGGCAATTTGCGAGTATGCTTAATTGACAATCATTTCTTTATGGTTGCCATAAAATTAGTTCTCCATGCATTCTTATACATAATCCTTTGCATATTGGGGTATTTAGCACTGCGAAAACTTTTATCTCGCCGTGATGGCAAGTATCCAAGCCTTGCCTTATTGATTCTGAATAACAAACTTCTTTAAGGGTATCGCGATGCTACTAAACGAGAATTTAAATTTGTTGTTCTAAGAAATCATAACATGTTTTTTTAAAGGCAATCCGTATTTTGACACAGCTTATTCCAGTTTCGTTTTTTTTTTTAGCACTGCAGTGCTATTTCGTTCACGTCCGGTTTTGCTGTTAACATATTTTTGTGAACCGATTTGTGCGGACACGTTTTCATCGCATTTTTCGATAGGGTTGAAGAAAGCGCGGGAGGGGAGATACTGAAAGTCGCGAAGGTTTGCAATTTTGCATGATTTATTGCTAAGTTTGTGGCATAAAAATAAGTCCCTAAAACTGAATCTACCTAGGACATATTTTCCATAGTTTGTGAAACACTGGCAAACGCTATAGTTTATTACAAAATAAAAGTAAAAGAATATGCCTGATGATGGTAGATAAACAGTTTTAGTGGGTGATTTTAATATTCATTTTGAAAAGAAGAATCGTTTTATGTAACAAGGAAGAAAAATAAGACACACTCTTGTGTAATGATACACTTTCCAACTTAATGGAATGAGGAAGAAGAATAGAGCAGGTGCATGAATTATGATACGCTTCTAATCTACAGCAGTTTAGTATGTATTTCAAGTATGAAAGTGTTTCCGATTTTTTTTCTCTCTTACATTACGTATGTAATCACTGTGAAATTGGATTTAAAATATTAAATATTTCAGCCAGTAGAAAGTTCGTTATAGATAATATTATTTATTGGAGTATCTCTTTCAAAGGTACTACTTAATGTATTGACTTAGTTTCGAGACGAAACTTTTAATTAAAATAAAAATAAAATTTGCTACTCAGCATAGAAAATCTTCCCCGAAAATAGAAACATTTAAAAAAAACATAGAGATACAGAGAGGGAGTACGAGTGTAAATCAATTCTTTATTTTAAACTACTCTCTAATAAAAATTAATTGAACTGTCTAACATGAACTGGTAATCGAGCTTACAGAATATCATGGTTTAATAAAAATTCGTCCCAGAAAAGCATTGAAAGACACAGTTCTAGGAAGTATCTGTAGACACACACACAGAAAAAAGTCGTTCCGTCTTTTTCATGATAAAGTTTTGAATGTTAAAACTGTTAAAAAGGGGAGAACAGACTCAAGTTCAAAAACAAAATGCATTCTAATGAGTTTAAAAGTTTCACTTTTGGTGATGTAGATAAACAATTTTGAGAAAATAACTGCCCGTTAGGAGAAAATAAATATCAAACGCTACTGTCAAAATTTGTAACTGAAAAACTGTTTATGACGTGAACAAGCGTTTGGGTTAGTTAACAAAAATACAAATGTATTGCAATTAATGTAAGATAACACTGAGCGGAGTTTCACATCTCAACCACTGAGAGTAATATATTGCGCGGTAATTTTTTGTGTTGCTCATAGCGATACGGATAATTTTATGAGTAAAAGTAAATCAAAGTTTCAGCTTCTGAGTTTTCATTTACCAGTTTTATGGTACACTCTCCCATAAAAAAAAGATTATTTAAAAATTGTATTTAATAACCTATTTAAGTAAGTTAAAGATTTGTGGAAACCAAATTTCAGAAAACAGTGAAATTCGGGCACATTTTTTTTTTTAAATTTTTGTTTCAATAAATGTACGTATTTCAATTTAAAAGTGTAAGATTTGTTTAAGCTTTGTGGTTATTGATTATACAAAAAATGCGCAAACAAAGCCAGCAGCGACTTAAAGATAATTTAACCAGGTACGTCATCATTCCGACAACGAGCTAAGCTGAACCACAGACATTTTTTAAATGAATTGGAATCGCAACTTTCCCTTCAAAGTCTGATAAATGTGACTTCAGCATGACGTCATGTCAATTGCGACAGCTAAATTTGTAACGCAAATGATTAATTTTTTTTTTACTCTCGGAAATAAAATGGAGATGAAAAGAGCGAAAAATCGCTTAAAAAATAGGGAACGGGTGGATTTTCAGATTTTCAAAGTAACGCAGATTTTTTCTATATTTTTAAACATAATTACAAAAATTTTTAAATGAATCGTACAAACAGTGTAGTTATTACTAGGCCTTTGTACTAAACTTTTAAATCTTTTTGGAGTAATGATGGTAAAACTTTTATACTGGTGTGGGAACCTGGAATTGTTAGAGAATCAGTGAGTCAGGTATTAGGGTAATTATATAATAGTATTAAGCTTCATTAAAGAATTAAATTGAGTTTTCGGGAAAAAAAAGAAAAGTCTTAACATTAAGACAAATATTTTAAATATCTTTTATTGAATATAGTTAATAATATGTTAAAATTGTTACCAATATTTTCTAGAAACTCAATAAATAATATCAAGGGTATATTTTACGTTAATGTGTAATAAAGTAAGGTTTAAACATAAGGTAAAGTATTTTTAATATTTTTATTTGTAAAATAAAATCATTTATTGAGTAATCAAAAACACTTTAAATATTTGTGCCACAAACATTAGGCATTTTTATTGTTTTTTCTTTTACTCAAAATTATCAAAAAATTTTTGGAAAAACAAATTTATATAAACTAATGACTAAAACATATAATCATACCTTCAAGGGCCTGTCACATAGTTGAGAACAAAATAATCATAAATAAGATTTATGGAATAAAAAATGAAAACATTTACTATCGCTGCGACTCTTATCAGGGCCACACTCAGCAGATCATAAATATATAAACAAAAATAGCAGGCTTTCGGTAACTGGCAAAGCAAAAGGCTCAAAAATCCCCTTGGGTCCCGTTCCCACTACAGAAAACATGTTGAAGCAAATGAAACGACTTCAAATTGTGCTCTTCAAATGATGCTACAAAAATAATACTGAAAATAATACTAAAAATAATACTACAACACATAGTGTTTCCAAAACCAAGAGAGAAAGATACAAAAATTAATCCTGAGAATTAATATTCTAGAAATTACTAACGACCTAATTTATTATATACATGCTCAGAAATATCTTTAAAAATCAATCATACCATGTTAATTATTCATATTAAAGTAATAATTAAGGGATAGCACTTCGATTATATGGATTCACTAAGTAATATCACTAACTACAACAACCGTTATAATGATAATTAATGCACTGATAAAAACAGCAGAACAATTTTTTTAATTTTTGTAAATTAAGTTTTTTTTTCATTTAATATAAAAACCCTCTTCTGTCTCAACGCCACACACAACCGAAATAACCGACCCCTCCCAAATAACATATGTTGCATTAGTGCCAAAATAATTAATACTGTGATCCCGAAACTGACAGATAGTATCAAACGAATATCTTTTTATGTCAATGTGTATTAAAAAAAAGCCTCATGCAAAGGTCATTACTGGAGTATTTTTTTGCTTGTTAAATGTGGAGTAATTCATTAAATGAAACTCAATTTGAATGTTTTAAAGAAATTATATTTTTTGTACATGCATATTGTAAAAATTAATGAAAGAAATTTCATTACAAGTAGTTATTTTACGATTACATTTGCAAATTATCCGTCATCATTTCATAATTTTGAACAAAGTAATTGCTGAAAACTAAATGATTGCAGAACTGTCTGACAGATGGAGATGGTGAATCGACATGCAATCCATGCATGGAATGCATGGAACTGTAGCATTTTGTTGAGTAACAACGTAAATAAAAGAGATTTTTACTACTGAATTTCGGTAAGATTATAATAAATAGCATCCCACATATGATGACAAAATGTCACTGAGATACTAAATTTTTCTATTCTAATTATTCAAAAGGGGTCTCTAAATTGATTGTTTAGCTTTTAAATAACAATATGACAATTCTTTTTTATTATTCAAAATGATTATTTATTAAAAAAAAATTAATTGTCACTTGTTTTCAATTTCTTTAATTTCATTTAACGTAAAATAAAGTATTTTAGCCTTTATTTCTGTTCTCATATTTAATTACTTCGGCTTTCAAATTTTGTATTTCGCTTTTTCTCACATGATCAGTTTCAGAGTTATCTGCTTCTCTATCCTAATTGTATGCTGAAATTATTCTTTTACTCTTTTCTCTTTGCCAAACCATTTTCTCTTTGTCGGTTGCATTTCTTTAGCTTTTCTAGCTGTTGGGAAGCGTCTTTTCCTCATGCAAATCCTTTAAACTTCTAATATTTACACTTAAATTTAAGCTATATGCATCTATGCTTAATGGTGATCACCTACTTTTATAAGCGTGCAATACTTTACTTCCTTCATTACCACAGATATCGGCTCACATCAGTTAAAATCTTCCTAAACTAATTTTCTATCACACGGATTTACTATAAATTGACTAGTTTTATTTCCACAGTTGGATACCCTGCTCTCATTGTTATGTTTTTCCATCTCTCTGTTGACTAAGATTATCATGTGGTCTTTTGACGTCCTTTATAATGAAAATATTATTGGCTCTCTTTCGGGCATACCATAGATATGCCAAGTTTAACCTTTCGACAGCCTCCTAATCACTGTTCAATTTAATTTCACATTTATCAGACTAGAGACTCATCTTCCATTCTTCCTGACACAACGTGTCCCAGCCACCACCATCTTGTAACTGTGCATCGTTGCTAAGAAATAAAATAAAGGTCCTATTCATTTTCTACAATTGTGTCTCTTGTAATAGTATCGCAAAAAGATATACTTGGATTATTGCTCTACGACAAAACGCTCTTCCACTCTACGTCATCACTTCGGGAAGAAAAAAAAAAAAAAAAAAAAAACCTAAAATAATTTAAATTACCTCAGACAAAATTAATTTCTTCTTCACATTAATTACGACTCGCTATTAGTCAATGTAACCCCAGATAATGGAATATCCAGTATATTAAAATTAATTTTCGTGGAAAACTGGTTATTCCACTAAGCAGAGATCGACAGTAAAATAAACGTGACAGTTTTTCACAATTCATCTCCGTTTATCGAGTGCGTCAAGATTTTTGTCAACAGTATACTTGCACACTTTTCTTTTAAATATTACTTCAAACAAACCACGAGCTGAATTTCTCGTAAATAATAACGGAAAAGTGAAATATTTCACAGTTAGAAAGTTTCTTTTTCTCTTAAAGATTTTCAACTTGTAATGGAATCAATTGTAAGTGCGAAATGTTACAGTCGGGCAATATAACACTTTAACAAATATCACATTGGATTCCCCCCATCATGGGTGTCGCATTAAACTATTTCGGAAAAAAACATAATCTTCTTTTGAAAAATAGCTTTCATTTTCTTCTTTTATTGGACTGTTACATTAGATTTTCTTTTTCCGTTTCGATTTTACATATATTTTAAAGGAAATGTGAGGAAGGATTAAATTTGGAAGTGCTATCTGCATCTTTTAGTGATTTGATGGAAATGTTTTTGACAAGAAACACCGAAGCCATTTTTAGGTTTAGCTTTTATTTTGTGACAAAATTATTTATTAAAATATTGAAACATATTTACTTCTTTCAGAAAAGAAAAGAAATATTTTATACAAAAATTGAGTGTTAACGGATTGGTTTGTTTGTTCAATTGTAAGAATTCTAAAATATTCCAATTTTACCTACAAATGATTACTATTTTTTATTCAGAAGTCTTGACTGGCCGAAGACAATAAAACCGAAGACAAATATGAGATATAACATCCGAAACAATATCCATACCTAACTGAATAAATAATTTTTTTTTACGAGCTCTCGCATTTTTTAAAGGTATCCAACAAGCAATAAGATGAAAAATGTTTGTCTTGCTGCCTGCTCATTTCTCCGTATTCTAACTGCTATAAACAAGAATCAATCTTCTGTGACTTGATAAATTCGAAATCAGCCTTTTGATTTGATCAAATCAACAGGAATTTGAAACAGCTCATTACAAAATCACCGAAACACCGCCGGTTAAAAAAAAAGAAATAACATCCATATGCAAAAAAAGGCAAATCCTATCAACTGGCACTAAAAGCAAAGAACTTAGAAGCTCTGAACTCAGTCAAACAAACAACGATAGTCCCCCACAAATACATATATAGGTTTTTATCTTTAAAGTTGTCTATTCAGAGAAGTGCACAGCGAAAACTACTAGTCAGAATACTTCTAAATTTACTACTTAGCCCCAGTAGCACAACTAATTAGAAAGACATTCAGTCTGTGTTCTTACAACGAAGGCTGAACGTCTTTTGAACTGGTTGTGGTACTAGGGAAGGAATCGAGGGAAGACAGATTACTTCCCTCAAGAAGACTTCCCTAGATTACTTCCCTAAGTGAAAAAATAGCTCTAAAAATCACCACCAGGTGGCGTTTTGCAGTGTTAGAGTTGCTGGTATGCAAATTTTCTCACCGTGTAGAAGTGTAAAACATCTCTTTCGTAATTCTTCATTGTTTTCTTCGCTTGGGAATAATTATTAGTCTGTTTTATTTGCACTAAAATGTTATGAAACGCCACCTGGTGGTGATTTTTTGTACTATTTTTTGCATCTATAATGATATTACATTAAAAATTATTTATCTCAGGAAAAGATACCTTGAAATTATTTCATATCGAAAGAATAAGGACTTTCAATGAAGCTCATCAAATATTATTATGCATGAATGATTAGCTTTTAGTAATATTTCACAGCACCATTTTATTTTACTTGTGCGGTTTCTTAAATAGAATTTGAAAATCCATTCATTTGAGCAACCGTTATTTCGATAAAATCTGAAAGTACTATGAATTGCGGTACATATCAGACTATCATATGTCTTATTGGGAAATTTCGTGACATAAAGAAATAGTTCCTGCAGCCATATGTTGTTTACTTTTGTTAAGCGAAGGTAACATATTGCTTTTAAATTTGCCTTAAGTTTAATTCAATCTCTCCGATTTGTGACATTTTCTAATAATATATAAGAGCTTACCTTGTAATTTTATCTAGCATATGAAGCTTTTGTAATAGTTAATGCTCCCAGAAATATTCTTATATTGTGCAAGTAACTTATAATACGCTTTGTAGGTAATCGAATTCAATTTAAGAGCTTCGGGTCTAAACTCATTTTAAAACCAGAGCCTTAACTATATAGGCTTAAGATTTTACTTTAATAAATCTTTAATTACTTCGATAACTGTCAAGAAATGTTAGTTTAATTCCTCAAATCAATCCTATAAAAAATTCATCAAATACTATAAATTTCGTGCGTTCCAACTAACTTAATATTTCAATGATCTGTTTGAACGAAATAATGTAGAAAATACAACCAGGAAAATAATAATTTTTATAGCAAATATGAAAACTGCAGAATTTCCGACGGTGCATGATTAATACTCAAAAACATAGTATGTGAAATATCTTTTTTCATCTGTAAAAAATTAATGGCGATTAAAAGTGTTGATTTCATAAAATTATTTTTACAGTAAATCTAATGGATTTAATCAACAACGAATTACTGGCATGGGTTTATCGAACATGCTTTCAGTTGGCTCAACTTTACAGATACTTTTCAAGCCTAATTACTATTAAACTTAGAATCTTTTTGTCATGTTGCAGTAAGAATCGGAAAAATTAACAGCAAAGCTTTACATGTTGTTCATAAGTTACTGAACACTTAAAAAAGGGGCTAAAATGTACTCACCAAGCGATCCGTCGTAGGAATTCATGTATTCAGATGACATGAACTGAGTAACTAGAGACGTCTTGCCGACGCCTACGGTTCCCAACATCAGCACTTTCTTGGGCACAACTGGCATGGGGTGCTCGGAAGAGCACGACGTTGTCGAAGAGGCGCCACCTGTAACACCCGACGCAGACGAGGCGACGCTCGTGTTGCTTCTCGACCTATGCCTGTACAGATCACCTTTGTTGATAACACCGCCTTTCGAGGTGAGGCAGAACTGTCTCAGAGTGTAGCAATCCTCGTCCCAGTCGCGCGGGACGCTGGGGCTCCTGTCTCTGCTCTGCCATGTCGTACCAGCGTAAGGGATGCTATTACCACGTGGTCTGAGTGACCGGAAGGAGAGGGACCTTCCGTGGTGGGGGCTGAGGGATTTCCTGCGCCTGCTCCTGTGTTGCCTGGAAACTGTCAGCGTCTCCGAGAACCTTCTGGAGAGTACCTCCGGCTGGTGTCGCTGCACGGTGCAGGCCAGCGAGTTCATGTAGCAGCTCGGGTCGTCGTTCCAAGGGCTGAGGGATCCGGGGCTGGCCTCGTCCACCGTCAGTTCTGGTGCACTGCGAGGGAGTTTCGATCTCTTGTCGGTTTCGACAGCTAGGAAGTTGTCTCGATTTCCCTCTCCGAGCGTGTACAGCCCGTCCGGCGTGTTCAGAAACCTGCTTCTAACCTTTTTCAACGATTCTGGAGTAACTGGTATGGAAGCAGACCTGTGTCTCTGGTGAGGGGGCGAGCCGTAGTTGGGGGATCCCATTCTCGGCGAGAAGTTGGGAGATTTGCTGGGCGACTTGTTCGGGGATCTGTTAGGAGACAAGCCTGGCGATCTTGCAGGCGACAAAGCAGGAGATCGTGCAGGTGATCGTAGTGGGGATTTACTTCCGTTAATATTCATGGCGGTTACGGACTAAGAAAATCAGCTTTCACTAAGTGTAGTCTAACGTTACTCGCAATGATATTCCTTGCGATACACTATTATGGCTATCTTCAATGCACTGTTGTCCTCTTTGATATGTGAATTTGTTAAGTTAGGAAATAATTTAAAGCTCAAAAATTTTTTCTCGATCCAAAAATATTCTAATTCATGAAATCGTTCGTCAGAAAATATATATGACACAGCATTTCTTTTTTAGCTTAGTTTTAGTAAATTTAATCAATAATTCATCTCTTTAAATATATATTTGTATGAAACTGTTTTCATCACAATTACTTAGTATTTAATAAAATACATACCTCTGAACATCATTCTCATTTTTCAGTGAATATTAGAATAAATACCATTAAAAATATTTCTATCAGTTACTAGTATTCATATCTTATAATATTTGGATATAACCCATAAAAGTCATTCCAACTGAATCATTTTAAATTGTCAAAGTATTTCATGATTTACTAATATGAATCGCATTTATAAAATGTAAGAGAAGTTCAAACGTCTGCAATTGGTAGCATGACATAAATACTGAAGCATATATGGTACTTGTAAATATATATTTTTGAAGAGACTAGTGAAATATAAAATCGCGTATTTACTGCTTACTTGAAATTAATTAAAAGGAAAGTTTAAAGAAGATACAATGATACAGGTTAGATATTTATTCATTACCACGTTGCATTCCGTACATTTATTCTTAGAGAATTCAGAAATGCGGAAGCTTCATGCAGCTATGAGCATTTATCAAGCTATTGGAAAAAGTTTCAACAAAGAATACGAGTATCCTCTCTTCTGATTTTAAAACTTTCCGTAAAATGTACCTCTCGATCAACAATGAAACAGCACCGTTTTATTTTCACTGCTATCCAAATTGGTAAATAAGCACTCAAATAAATTAATGCTTCGCTTTGTTCGCATGTATCTTTTGTCGCCAATCCCACATTGAGAAATATCTATCAAAGTTTTCCTAAACACCTCCAAACAATTCCAGAATAATTACTCTTGCAGCTGATGGAACCTGGTGATCCAAATTACTTCCTTTTTAGCCAGAACAAAGGTGAACCGGATAGCTCATTATTTGTTTGCATAGACGGCTAATTACGGTTCTGTTATTTGTTGCAGGATAAATCACACACCACTCTTAATGTAACCTTTCACAGAGGAGAAACGCAATTATCGGGAGTAATCGTAGGGGACTTGCGTCCTACTTGTTTCTGGAGCAAACTGATATTTGTTCGAAAGTTTGAAAAAAAAAATTCTTTGCAACCAATATATGTGAAAAAAAATATATATTAGCCACTGATACAATGGCGAGATTTGTTTTGAACCGGATTGACAGGGTTATAAAAGAAAATTCTTTATGCTTCGTTTTTTTTTTTTTTTTTTTTTTTTTTTTTGTTTGTTTTTTTAACAAATTGAAGATGTTGGAATGAAATTCGGATATGAATTTTCTTCTTAGAAAATTATTTCAGGACACATATTTGAGATCATTGTGATGAACCATATAACTAAATTAATTATAAAATATTTTTGCTTTTAATAGATAATTTTTACCTCAATTATTAATTAACTTCTAGAAATACTGGGTACGCCTGATCTCTATTTTGTTCAAGTTATAGTTAAAACACTATTTTCAATAACTGTCGCTTAGTAAGTTCTCGTTTTTTCACATTTTATGCAACATTAATACATGAAAGTTAATAACAGTGTGTTATTTGTAATGCAAATTCAACAGGGATATTTTTTCTGCTTCTCATAATTAAAGTTTTTCATTCTGTATAATACATTTTTTCAAGTAACAGAGCAGCACTTAAAATATGCTTTTAAACAATAAATATTTTTAAACAATATTTATATGAATCTTGCCATCTAGAGCATTTCTCTTCAAAATATGTAATCACACATCAGAAATACTCATTTTGCCTTTCAGGGAGTTCACGTTTTCTAGTTATTTACAACTAATTTGAGATTGATTATTCATCTTAAATTTACATAAAATGTTCTACTAGTTTGCGTATAAAATACTGTTCTTATTCACACATGCTTAGTAAAACATCCTATAAATAAACAAATAAACTGTTTTCCTTTTCAGCACACCTGTAGCACCTCTTAAATTCAGATGTATGTTACATAATTAATTAAAACATGTGCCTTGCTCATTTAAATATTTCCCAACAATGGAAAAAATATTATTATCACATATTTTTCTTTTCTTTCATTCCTTAAGCAATTGCATAATTTGTTTATAAAGATCTGATTTAGCAATTACACATCAAAATCACTAAACATCTCAGATTTTTATTTAACTAAAAAATAGAACTTCTCCTAGGTTTGAAAAAATAATAATTATTAAAAGCAGGATATTTATATCAGAAAAAAATAGTTAAGCAATACGCTCAGCTTTCGAAACATTAAAAAAATTACACGGATATTTACCCATCACAGCAACAACATCGCTTTTTTTCCCCCGTACTCGCTAACCACCTTAACGATATCAGCAACCAACATCATTAATAAAAACGAGGACTTAGAAGAAATAACAGCGCAGGTGGAAAATCCCGAAAACAAGACATCCGACGCACACTCACACAAAAGCGTGCGGCTTTCCGCAAGCTTTTTTTCCCCCGGCAGAACGATGGGAGCTGCGTCGGCTTTCCAACGTGCGTGTGCTGCCGCTCTCTGGCAAAGAGAAACATTGGGCCACTAGATTCGGGAATTTGCCCAGCGCCGCCGCTGCCTGAAGAACACAACAGAGAAGAGAAAGAGGATTGGTGGAACAAACAAAAAAACTAGGTACTGTGTCCGGGTTGAGAGCCACGTCGAAATAGAAAAGGATAAAAGTATCAGCGAAAAGGAAGAGAAGGGGGGGATCAGACACAGAATGGGATTCAGGTTTGGGATGAGTTTTTCCATATGAAAATTCAGTTTTGACCGGGAAAAAAAATAAGAGACAGGGAGGTGAAAATTGTGTTTAAAATTCTCATGAACGATACTGGAAAAAAAATGACGAAAACGTAAGGTTGTTTTTGGCTGTTCAGCAAATTTATGCAGAATTTAACTATTGGGAATTTAATTTACATACAATAAATGTAAGTGTCGTTAAAAATATGCAGGTATCTATCTAACTGCTGTGGTAACGATTATAAAATAAATGATGTACGGACAAATATTTTGGTAAATAAATAAAACCGTTAAAAGAAGTAGAAAGGTTTAAAAAAAATCTGCAAATTAATAACTTTTGGCAAATTAATAACTTCATAATTTTTGGTGTGCACAAGCTTCTGGAAAGTAACTCAAGATATTGTATCTTGAAATATTTGCGCATTGTTTTTTTTTTTTTTTTACATCTGAATTTTACGGTGTAATTTTCCCTCTTTTTTTTTTTAAATACCCATATTTAAGCACATACAAAAACTCTCCAATTCTTTCTCCCTCTCTCTAGAACGTATAAATCGGTGGGGGGGGGGGAATAAAAAAGGACTCTTTTCTCAGAAAATAATGCTTCAGTAGTTGGAAGGTCAGTGTGAAAATTTCGCTACTTGTCTAACTTTTTTCGGGGTTTTAGCCCTAGTAGCCAAATGGCGTGATTAGTACGCTGGAAAACGGCCTCATTTAAATTTAAGGCACCATTTTTTAATTACTCTTCTTATTATTGAACTAAAAAAATCAAAGGTATATGTTTTATCACAATGAAAAATAAAAATATCGTTTTAGGACCATTTTTTAAACCAAATACCTTTATTCTGTAGAGGAATGTGTGCAGTTGTTGTTTTTTAATTACTTTTAGTTGATATAGCTAATAATTATGAAAAATTAAAGTCTTTGAGCTTATTATTTTCCGCTTTAACTCCCCTCCCCCTTCCTTGATACCCTAGCATACTCAATGGTAAAATGTAATATAATACAGGTTGATAAATTTAAAAAAATGTTTGTATATTTAAAGACATTTTAAAAAAGAGGTTTTTTTTATTACTCTTAAACGTGAAAAACTATTCTAACACTGAAGTATAACTGTTTGAAGCTTATTTAAGTTTGAAAAATTATTTCCAACAGTGTTGGACTATTACAACTTTATTTGTGAGGTAAAACGGAAATAGAGAGGCACAGTGTTAGTGAATCATGCAGTAATTTTATGTTTGAAAAGCATAATTAATTCATTTTTTTTTTTTTTACATTAGCATTACTTTCAGCAAATGCTGAAAATGACCGCCACCATTTTGAACGCCAACATGAACACGTCGAGCCAAATTTTTTGAAACACTTCGCAACATTGTCGGCATTGCTGGCGAAATTTCTACAGATATGATTTGTTTTAACTCATCGTTGTTTGCGGAAATTCTCTGGTAAACCCTGTCTCGACGAGAACATTTTCAAAATTAGCTGTAAGTAATGATAATGCAAAAAGTTTGAATTAAATTATGTTTTTCAAAAGCAAAATTATCAAAGGATTAAGTAGCAGTGTGCGTCTCTGATTTCTGTTTTACTTCACAAATAAAGTTGTAACAGTCCAACAGTGTTGGGAATTGTGTCTCACATTTAAATAATGTTCAAACAATTCTATTTCAGCTTTAGAATAGTTGCCACATTCTTCCAGCCAGCTGCGTATAAAAAGGGTATCTAGATCTGTGGCGCGCAATGAACGTTTCGATCGTCCGTCATCTTACTGGTAGTTAAGTCGCGCGATGGCAACAGCTGCCCTTTTTTCAGCATCGGGAAAGTGTTGCGCCTCAAAGGGTTAAATTGATCACCCCGTATAAAGCGCTTTCAAATGTAGAGGAGGCAGACTACAACACGAGCATGTCGTATGAGTTAGTTACGCAGGTAGGTTAGTCAACAGAAGCGCCCTCTGTTGGGAAATAGGAAGGAACTGTGCGAACGTTAACCAGTGTGCCATTTGTCTGTCAGATAAGTCGTGCTTGAAGTGAAATCCTGTCCTTGAAGTCAGTCCTGTGTGATTCCGACATCCCTATGGAGGCCAGGAAAGAGTAACGGTGTGTGAGAGGATAATTAACATAAAGCTGTATGTGGAAACTTCGTAAAAATTAAGCGACGCCATCAAACCCGAAAACTCAGGATTGTTGGCGAAATATATCATTTGGTGCACGATAATGCCCACGCCGATATTTTCAAGGTCGTTTCGCTTACACAGCAGAAATTTTGCTGGGAAGTCCTTACACATTTTCCATACAATACACGTCTCTCCCCATGCTATTTCCATACTTTTGGAGCTCTAGGAAAAGACCACAGTGGCCGTCAATTTACTTCGGACAAAGAGATGCACAGCTGGGTACCATCATTGTTCCGTAGGCAATCGCAAACATTTTTCCATGACAGCATTGACCAACTTGTCTCTTATTGGGTTAAATGCATTAACAGTTATGGCGATTATTTTTGAAATACTGAATAATTTACTTACTTTTTTCCCATCTGTCTCGTTTTGATTTGACTGATAAAGAATCTGTGTATTACTTTCTAAGAATTTCCATTTACGTCTTTTCGGAACAAGACATTATTCGCCAAACAATTTGTTCATTTTTCTTAATTAGCGAAAATGAATTAAAGATTTATTTTCAGAATGAATGATAAGTTTTGAAGGCTGTTTTTAATTGGTGTAAAGAACTAAAGAATAAAGAAACGGAACAATCATTGGCGTTTTCAGATTCATATCAAATAGTCAAAATATACTTGTAAATTTGCACATTTGTGATTAAAAAAGGGAAGACCTTTCCACTCGGTTAAAAATCTTTAGAATATTTTTTACAGCTGACTCCATCAGACTTACATATCTGTATTACATGCTTCAACTTATATTTACATACAGTTCCAAACAATACCTGGTGGTATTCAGTGTCTTTACCAAGTACTGCGTTAAACATCGACAAATTCTTGATCCCAATGTGACGTCACAATATGACTTACCTGTGTTTATCACTTGGGATTTAAATGCAACGACCTCATTAAAGATTTATCACTTCGAAATGCCCTGGAGATTTGGTAGTCTACGTTTGTGACGTGGCAAGCGCAAAACATATGAATCTTATGGTAACTCATTTGTGATTTGATTTGTAATATAACATTTCGTGATTACGCCAAATGACCTCACAATGCTATTAGGGATTACTCCGAAATACTGAAAATATTTCAACGTTTTTTTAGTATTTCTTTAGAATCAGCTTTCACTGGTTGTAACTCATAATTTCAATAAAAAATGAATAAATAAGGCAAACTACAAATCTTTTTTCTTCCTTTCTTTTTCTACGTTTCTAGGGCCGTCAGTTACGAACAGGTAAATATATACTTCAATCAAATCTTTTAAAAGTGCTAAACGACTTTAAGAGGTCCTACTTATTTCTTGAAAATATTGTGCGTGGGAAGTAGTACACGTGTGGGCAAAACTGGAAAATTACTTGGAATAGACTATTTTGTCACTATTAGCTCTGAATCTACCTGGTATAAATGATACTACGAAACGTAAACTGTATCTGACGGAAATGATATAGTGTCTTCAGAGGAATTTTAATTATAGCTTCGAAGTAACAAATTGCGCCATTTCCTATTTATTTTATTATGACTTAATCCATTGTCCCAAAGTTTTATCCTTTGTTTGAGCCTTTGAGTTTTACCAAAATACAGAATGTAGAGAAAAATCAAATATACTTATTTACATTCTTATTTATTTTGCCAGAAGGCAATTGATATCATTTGAAGAAAGTTGAAATTCAAATTAAATTTACATTTAAATGTGCTAAATACTTCTTATATCGAAAATGCCGTTCTATGGCCATAGAAAACATGTTGTTATGAGCGTCAAAAACCTTCGAAAGCTACATGCAATCAGTAAAACAAATCTCTTTATTGATCATAGAATTTTTTTGTTATCAAGACTGTAAGTAAATAAATATTAATTCTTTGCCCGACCATAATGTAGGATAATGTTCAAGGTTTTGTTTAAAACAATACTTCAAAATTGAAAACCAATGTTTTTGCTTAAAGCAACCTTGCATCACACTTGCCTGAAAACAAGCACTGTTTGCATTTCACTGTATTATGATTCTTCCGGCGTAAAAAAGTAGTTTTAAAAGCAAAGAAATGTCTTTTAAGAAACATCTTCAAATTACAGAGCAGTCATTAGAACTGTATATCTAAATCTTCATTGTAAATTTTAGTTATTCATTCGTTCAAAGTTCAAGCTACTGTAAAAATATAAATTCGCCTGAAATTTAAGATTTATTACAGACACGACCTTCTTGTTTGTGTGTTAGTGAACTTGTACCATTTGTAAAAAAATACATATCATTTATATTTTAATGCATTGAAAATGTTATTTTACAAACATGGAAAAGCTCCAGTTCTTGAAACACTCTCAATGTATATGAGTAGATTATAAAACGAAATAAATGCATAAATCTTCTAAAAATCAAAATAGATTTGATACTTTAAAATTCTCAATTGAGATACTGAACTAAAAGAGCGTAATGGTTTGTAAAACAGTGGTTTTTACTTTTTATGCAGAAAAGTTATTCCATAAACAAGGAAAGATAATGAAGTATATCCAAGAGATGTGGGTACAATTACTTCCACTCGAGTGACTGATTAAAGCAGTATTGTTTTTAATAAGAACTAAAAGTTCACGTACACTAGTAATTATATCTCAACAAAATTCGAAAGAAAAAATTCTACTTTTTTGACGAAGTACTTAAAAAGTTTTATGAGAGAAGCCAAAACATACATTTCACTGCATTCAAACTGTCTATGCAGAAAAGAGAGTTTTACAGGCAAGGAAAGAGTAAGTGAAAATTGGATGCTACTTTAAATTTGCTATTGACATTTTCTAAAACATTTCAAGCCTGCGTTTCAAAATGAGTGAATGTCTTCCATGCAATGAAATTTAATTTTCCTTTATGTTATAAATAAGCAAAAATTGTTCAGTCAATTTTCTGATAAAATTGATGTTTCAAGATTTATCGTATATTTGTCCAAGTGAGGGCGTTCTTTGCCTGGAAATAAAAAATTACGGACAATGCAAATAAAAATACAAATATTAAATCTATTTCAATTCTGCTTTTTCCTGCATGTCTGTAAAACCTTTCAAAAGGATTGGTCAAAAGTTTTCTGAAATTATATTGATCAACACAATTGTAAAATTGTGATGTCAAATTAGCAAAAAAATAAAGGATTATGATATTGTTACCTTTTTTCCTCTTCTGGAGACATTTTTTAAAATTAAAAATTGCATATGAAAAGGAGAATGCGTGCAAGTTACAGATACGTAGGGGGGAAAAACCTCAATTATGTAGGGTCAATCAGTACAGTGTTTACAAACTTTGAGGAGAGATAGAGTACACCAAGCCGGTTCAGAATCACATAGCAAAGCGGGGTCGGAAAACAGCAACTTTATGTACCTGTTAATAATCACTTCAGAAGAAGTGTTCAAATAATAGTAAACTTTCCGACCACGGTTTTTCAAAAACTAATCCCTCTTTCGACGATTGTCCTTGATAAATATTGTTAAATTCAGAATTTTTTCTTTCATCATTGATGAAATTGTCAGAGAAAAGATTATTGTTTATGAAATTTGGTTAAGAAATTAGACGCGCACTTCAACACTGCTTTCAAAGTGATTATTGACAGGTACATGAAGATGACGTTTCTGAACCCACATTGCTGTGTGATTCCGAACCGTCTTGGTGTACTCTATCTCTCCTGAAAGTTTGTAAAAGCTGTACTGATACACTCTGCATATATATATATATATATATATATATATATATATATATATATATATATATATATATATATATATATATATATATATATATATATATATATATATATATATATATTAGTGTCTTACAATTTTAAAAATTATGTTCCTTGAACCTTCTCGGGAGCGACCACCCTCCATTCCGAAAAAAAATCGGTCTTTAAGAGAGGTGGTTGTTCAAAAAAGTGTAAACATTTGATAGACAAGAAAACTACGCTAAAAGTATTGTTTATTCTATTATTTATGAAACTGTATACTAAAACATAAATAATTATGCACACATATTTTTAAAATTTAATCTAATATAGGGGCACATTTTCTTAACAAAAAAAATTTTTTTTGGTACGGATCCTATAAAAATTTGTATTTTGCATTCAAATTTTGCAGCCTCTTAAAAATTTTAATTGATGAAATAAAATTATGTATATTTTTACGAGTAACTTAGTAATTGTTTTATTGCATGTTTATGATTAATATTTAAATAATAAAAACCTAGGCCAGTATTTTAGTATATATACGTATGTACCTTGTTTCTTATTGCGTATGTATCCTGTTTCTTATTTGTCTACGATATAAATAAACACACAAACAAAAAACGCACAGCTTATTTTATTTTATATACACTGTATATAGATGTAGCTATAGTATACTTATAATTACTTTGACCAATATTCTAGATGCGATGCATTAGCTTCAGTGTACTAGCAGTGGTCCATCCAGGAAATTTTTCCAGATTTCTCTTTTTGTGAAGATTGCTTATTGTTTGAACTGCAATACTTAATTTTGTGAATTTCAACACTTATTTTTGTGAATTTTCGTACCAATTTTAAATAAAAGTTACTTTTTTGTTAAAATAATTGATAAACAGATTAAAATGTAGGGTAAAATGCCAATGAAGGGCCGATTTAATCGCTTATAGTTTTTTGAAGGGGCCGTTTTAATTGATTGTATTTTTGTGAAGCGGCCTGTTTAATCGATTGTAGTTTTGTGAAAAGGCCACAAAATGAACCCAATTTTCGTCTGCATAGACTCCAGACTATTAAGTCTTTTTGAGAGAAGTAAATGTTATTTTAAGTTAAATTTAAGAGAAGATAACTAAGAAATTTTTCTTCATTTGTTGTATCACAACTTAATTAAACAATTAAAAATACATACTCTTTTCTTCCATTTACTTCAGATAATCTCTTAAACTATTATATTATAACATTTTATACAGAGCTCTCACTTTACTTTGTATAAAAAGCACAGCTAAGACTTATTCAGTTACGTTTCTACTGGAACTTTGAATTCAACATTTTTGAAATCTCTCCAGCACTTCGTGACAGATTTTCAACAATTTACACAACTAATTCCAAGTTTTTAACCCCTCAAGTCAAATAAAGTTTCTGCTTCAAACCTGAATTCAACTTTCAATTGATATTTTCTGCTGTGCCTCGAGCGAAAATCGGGAGAAGCTACCCTCTTCTCTATTCTATGCAGTTAATTATTTTCCACCGAGTTTTGCTTTTGTTAAATTTGAGAAATATTTTAATGCACACTGAGTCTGAAACGCAGTTACATACTTAGAAAAGGTTGAACTATCAATAAATTTAGAAAATAGCAGCAATACAAATATCAATTAACGGGAAATCATATATTTATATGACTATTGATTTTCACGTTGCCTGTAATTGTACTTCTTTTTTAGAATAAAAGATAATTTGATGGAACGAAAATGTTTAGATTATAAATTCTAATTTTGTTAAAGTCATGAATAAGATATTGAGCGATTTATAAAAAAAAATGTATTGTTAGTGCATGAGTAATTTTTCCGAATACAAGAACATTTTAATGCTAACATAATTTTATTACCTTTACTTTTACGTGTATGTATATTTTTTATGTATATGTATGTATTTATGGATGGAACAGAATCTTGTAATTCCATTTTCACCCACTTCCAGACATCCAAATAATTTGAAATTTTGTTATATAATGAATCGATAAAAATAGGATAATACAGAAAAGGGTGTACTCAGTATTTATAAATCTTTTACAGAAGCACACAAAAGTGTTCCTATACTTAATGCACTATAGGCAGTTAATGTTTAAAGCTTATTTTAGATATATTCATTTATTTTTTAAAAATACATGTTTTTATGTATTAAAAAATAAGCCCCTCCATCGAAAATAGTATGTGCAGCAATTATTTTTTTTTTATTACAGATGTACTGAAAACAATTCCAATACATCATGGTCTATGGCAGTTTAGAGGTCAATTTCAAACACAATACAGTAATAATATAAACATTTATGATGGCTTACTCGAATTCCTTCACAGGGTTTCGCAGAGTTACATTAATAGTGATGCTTTTGGTTCATATTGCTTTAAAAGCGTTGTTTCTAAGGTTTTCAACTACAACTTGCTTAAAAACAGATTATATATATTGTTTGCATTTTTCAACTCTTCACACATTGTACAATAAAGAGCTGTGTTTTTTAAAACTTTATCAACACAAAATTTTTAAAAACTGTGATTAAGGTTTCTCTGTCTGTACAACGGTGCAACTAAATTTCTTAAAACACTAATAACGCTGTGTTCAAAACGTTATTTTTACCGTAACGACATATAGAAGTCTCAGAACATCCTCCAAGACTCCCAACACAAATGAATCAGCATCCCCTCCAGCTTGGAATGAGATTTTATGGGTTTCAAGTAGGCTTCTCTTAAGCAATGTCCTTTTAGCTGCTCTAGACAAAGGCCAACGAAAAACAGCAAGCCTTATTACAGCGAGACCCTACAACTTCGCTACAGCTAGACCCTACAACAGAGGGGCCCGATGGTGGTCCCCCCTCCTCTCTCTCTCTCTCTTAAAAAAAAAAAAAAAAAAAAAGTGATTCTGAGTGAAGACGAATATAGGAGTACAAAAGAATCAGAATGAAAAAGTTAATCTTCAGAAGTCATTAGAAAACTAAGATCCCTATAGTAACTACATTTAGATAAGTAAAAAATCTAAAAAATTTTTATGATAAAAATTGATTTATAGATAAGTAGTATTATATTTATAAGTATTATTAAGTATTACATTTATATATTTTTATTGTGGTTAAGGCACAGCTACATGGCTATTTGCCTAACGGGAAGGTTGCCTTGGGCGGAGGGCTTTTTAAGGGTTCTAATGCGTATTCACGTGACATCTGGAGAAAATCGCCCAAAACTCCAGACCGTTAGATCGACAACCGCGTGGTATTACATTTATAAGTGGTATTATACAATAGCAGTACTTCCCAGTAAGGGACACTCCCCGGACAAGACATTTGTTAGAAACCAACTTCGTGTCGTTTGGCGATATATCGCCAAATTTGGCGACAACACGCTTTTTTATATAATTTAAGAAGTACATAATACTAAAAAGTAAGTCAAAAGTCAGCAGTAATGATTTTAACGTTAAAACACATGAAAAATATTTTTGGCCAGGATTTTGACACAAATACTCCACTGTGCGGCGTCTTTACGTTTCGCCACGGCGGACGACAAACGTCTATATAGATATGTACCTTATGTGCATGGTGACGCGTAATGAGAAGATCTGTTATAGTGGCGTGGCAGCGATGTCAGAAAAAGATTGTCCCAGATCTGACACTTGATTGACATCATATACTAGCCATTATTGATATGGATGTGGTTGTGAATTTCGTTGTTAAAGATTTTTGGGTGACTTCGATGGTTAAATATGATATTGAAATCTGAGGCAGCCTTATCGAAAAAAAATGATGAACATGGTTTTTAAGTTCGTTCAAGGGCATATATATTAACTTTTTATATTATAGTCTGTTAGCATTAGAGTTGTTTAAAATCTGTGTCTAAGAATGTTTTAAAGTCTTAAACTAAGAATGATATGCTTCTTATTCGATTTGTTTGTGTGAGCGTACAAATGATTCAATTACTACATAAGTTTCTATGTGTTGAGTTTGTTAGACTTTTATTCGTCCCGCAGTGGTCTGAGAGCTGAACTCCGTTTCCATTAGAGCACGGAGAGGGAAGCATCATCCAGCTTGGCCAGTTCGGAGTTTTCCGTGGTTTTCTCCGAAACTTATCGTAAATATGGGTTAGGACCCCTTAGAAAGACCCCCACCCTAGTAGCAATCTTTGCTCGGGCTTTACCAGGCCTTTGATCGGTGCATCGGCTATTCATCGCTTGATCGTTAAGGATCATCTTTAATTTCTCGTATGTTCATCTTTTCCCGATGATCGAATCTTTACACTGAGGTCTGATAAACGCTTTCAAGTTTGAAGTAATGTGGTAAAGTGAGCAAACAGGTTTATATCGGTCTTCTTACCAAGTTGCTGAACGGCTCGAATCGCCGTTCCTTCATTAATGTGCAAAAAACATCATATTCACACCATATGTTTTTATTTAAGGTTGCTGATTGGCTAAGCTATTATGCGGGAAGATAGGCGACCGAAAGGTTGAATCCTATTGCCAATTTTTATCGCTTGCTCAGTTTAAAAGTTTCACAAAAGGCCATTGGCTTCACATCCTAAGTTGCAAGGTGTTTGCTCTTCCGAGAAGAATATACCCAGGTAGAAATGTCTGCATCTATTTTGCAAAAAAGCGTAGATTGTGCACAATTTGTGCATAAAAAGTGAATATTTTTGATTATTTTCAAAGTACACACTTTTGTGCAAATTATATGCAGTTTTTATGCATATTAAAAAGTGAATATTCTACATTGTCAAAAACTGTGCACAAAAAGTGTTTACTTTTTTTCATCATATTCAAAAGTGTTCAAAATTTCATAAGTATATCTCATAAGTATATTTCATAAGCATTCAAAATATTCAATTTATATGCGCAATTATTATATGTGTATTATTTTTTGCACAAAAAGTGCAAACATTTTCTAGTTGGGATTTGCGCAGTTTGAAACAATAATCGCAAAATCTTAAAATCTAATCCAAATTTTAAGAAACTCTAGGGACATAGTTTAAGTTGTACGACGTGTCATTAAAGTTTGCTTTATTCACTTAAGTCGTTCGTAATGCGCGAACAAAAATTTACGCAGCTTGAAATGATTTTTAGAAAAATCTGAAAAGCTAATAATTATTTTTTTTAAAAATACCTTATTACAGTTTAAATTAAGTGGCCACCTATCATGTCACCAAATTTTATTTCATTCGCTTCAGTCAGTTTTACGTGATGTGCAAATAAAAAAAAAAGGCTTCACGGACAGAATGACCGGACAAACATTTTTGACGGCCGTACATTTTGACGTCCCAAAAATGCTTAAAACAGATGGAAATAGCAAAATCTTTATAATTTTGAGTAGTGTACAGGCAAAGTCTAGTTTTATTTATTTATAAACTTAAATGTTTCAATTCCGAACTTGAAACAACAATCAGTTCAAACTTTAGTCTCATGTTTCCGAATCAAACCGGTCTAGTGGTTAGAATGCTCAACTACCATTCGTTAGTTCCCTGGTTCGATCCCAAGTTTCGGTTGTTTGAAATCTGAAGTTCTGACGGGAGGAAGAAGTCAAGAGATAGTGTAGCTTGGATTTCGTGAATTTTTTTTTATTATACTTTCAAATCAGTTTCTAGCTGGGATATGCCCCAATTTTTATCGATTGCTCAGTTTAAAACTCACCAAAGGTCATAGGCTTCACATCCTAAGTTGCAAGGTATTTGCTCTTTCCAGATGAATATAATCCCAATTGCATCGGCTCTTCAATGGCTATACGCCCAATTTTCCCCCCTTGCCGATGATCCAGCCCTACTATTTAGGAGTGGGCATGCCCGAGCACAATCCGAGAAAAGAGCCCCCAACGCGATGAAGAACCTTGCATGGCGCGTGCTGCGCTTCCTCCCTTACCGATCATTGGCATTTCAAGAACCGATGACCGTTTGCTACTAGGGCAGGGAGGGCACTCCACTAATAGGCCTAGATCCCTAGTGCAGATAATTGACCTTAATCCCACAACACAAGCGGCTTGGCCAGTGCTTGGGAGGGTCAACTTCTTCTCGGCTCGACTATTGTTTGACCATATACGCTAATGGGAGCTGGTGCACGTAAAATCTGTCGTGGCTCCAATGTCCTCCAAGTTCTTAAACGATACCTCTGGGGGTGCTGATTTCAGGGGGTTGGTCCCTGCTTTGGAATTGATTCAAAATTAGGGAGCCACGTGCTAAATCGTAGTTTCTCCCACTAAAAATGCCCCTAAAAATGGAAGGCGCACCCCCTCTGCCCATCGCCTGCCTTCGGGGGGTATCAGAAACAACAACAACAACTTTTATTCTACGTATTAAAATACACTACGTATTAAAATATACTACGTATTAAAATACACTTCCAAAAGTTAAGGTAGTGCTGGTTTTATGCATCTAATTTGCAAACGAATGAATGTAGAAGCAACAAAGTTGGAGGAAATGTGTACTAAACAGTTATTTATAAAATGTGACACAGAAATTTGCATAAATTATATGCAAAAAGGATTTATAACAAAAAAGCAATCTTGTTGTAAAATTCCATTCTGGGAAAGAACAGTACATCACAGTTTATGTGGTAAAATGACATAGAAATATAACAAACACGAGATCTAATTAGGAACCTGTCAAACCCTAACTTGAATGCATTGGCGGAATAGACTTTCTATGCTGTCAATTAAGTTGTCGGACACTGAAATAGGAACCGAAAACTAACCATGGAGTAAGCCTTGTTCCAGCTCATCTAACGACCTTGGGGGAGGACTTAAAGCAGCAACCAGACGGTCAAGATAATCCCAATTATGTTCTATCGGATTCAGATCTGGAGATTGAGCGCGTCATTCCATTCGCTCCAAACCATGACCCTCAAGATAGTCCTCAACAACCATAGCTTAGTGACGGCTTTCATTATCATCCATCAGAATGAAATTATTGCCAATAGCATCGGTATAGGGGAGGACATATGGATCAAGGATCTCATCCGGATATCTCACACTAGTCAGAGTTTCTCTACGAAACTCCTGCAGGTCAGTGTGTGACCACTGAGTGATATCCTTGCCCAAAGCATGATACCACCACTTCTGTAACTGAGTCTGTTAACATTGTTGAATTGATGGTATCTGGTGCGTTGTTCCCTCCAGATCAGCAGACGCCCTGGATCGCTCTCCAATATGAATCTGCGCTCGTCTGTGAAGAGTGCAGATGCCCATTGCTGTCTGAACGTTTCCCTTGCACAACATTAGTGCGCCCTTCTATGTCGTCCTTTGAGGGTGAAACACACAGCTGGTGCACACACAGCCTTGCATGGAGACCAGTATTGTCTTCGCACCGTACTAGAGGAGATTCATATCCCTGATGCTACAAAGTGGTCTGCAACGACGTCTGCCCCATTCTCAACGAATCTGTCAATAACAGTCCTAAATCAACAAAAGTTATACATGTAATTAAGAAAGGCTAATATTTGCGTATTTTTCTCTCACTCATATGCAGGGGAAGGTAGCCCAAAATGATACCCTTATGAAATGATAAAATAACATAAATGTTAAATAATACTTTGGTTCTTTGCCACAATATTTTATACTACATTTTGCATCATAAACATATTTCAATAATATTTTAAATTCTAATTGAGTAGCGAAAAAAAAATAGAATTTTTAAAAAGAGTCCAAAGGATCATTTTATCCTCACCCAAGGGCAAAATGATCCTACATTTGAAAATAATTGTAAATTATTTTTTATCGGCAAAATAAAAGATGTAAAAGTAATTATGACTCTGCATGATGAAATGAAATAATTTTTACAGTCATGTAGTATGCATAGTTTATTTATGAAAATTTTAAAATAAAAAAAGTGTCACAAGTAATAAAATGGAATATTTAAAAATTATAATTCAAAAATTATAGTCTACAATAAACGCAGAAATAAATTAAATAATATAATGGGGAGTCACGCATTTTAAGAAGATCTTAAAGGCTACCATGATGACTAGGACACGGTACTGGAGTTTCTTCAGTCGATGGATTATTTTACCCGGCTGTATGCTTTCCCACTTTAAGTCATACTACTATAACACGCCGAGAAACATAACAAACTAAACAAGCGCAATTCCCATCTAAAAGCATACTCTATTCAGTAAGCCAATTCATATTTCTGTACATTAAATACTGTATTTCTAAATAAAAAGGAAAGGTAGTGCTTGCCTCATAAAAGATCAAGCCCAGTTTTCTTAAGAATTCTACTCAGACACGAAATACACCGATTACTTAAATTTCACCATTGCTTCTTCTTGACTTGTCACAGCTAGTTTATGAGTTACTCAGCAGATAGAGCTGCCTGTCTTGAAGAAAACATATGTAGATCGTTTTGTCCACTAAGATAATTTTGGGCCGCTTTCCCCTACATGTTCTTTCCTATAAAAGTGATAACTATCGTTTTTGCATAAGTTTTTTTTTTAATTCGTTGTTATCACTTATATGAGCTATGAATTTTATTGTTCCCGCCATTTTTTAATGGCGAGCGTCAAAAAAACATTTTGTACCTTAACTTTTGGAGGCCACTGTCTATTAAGATGCCTTCTATTCCAACCACGAACTAATAATATTAGGACTATACAGAAGATTTTTCCGTGATCTAACATCTAAATTCAAGTCTGAGTATCATGGAAATTTAAACCTTTTGTTGGTAAAATTTTTTCACCCTCTTTTTTGAAGCATATTAAGCATTTATTATATAAATTTTTACCAAGGCGCATAGAAAATATAAAATGTTTTGAGGGGTTCGGTCATCAGTTATTTCAAGTACGTCTTTGTGGTATTATTATATTTCAATCAATGTAAAATTAGTACTGCTGGTGTCATGCGTCATACTAATTCCTCTTTCATAGTCTATAAGGCACTTTAGCTGCGTTTTAGTTAAAGGCTCCAAATACGATGAGTTTATTTTCTCGCTATTCTGTTAAAATATGCGAAATATTCGCACTGTTCAAGCTTAACTTAAGTAGCATGCACATGTAAATAGAATCACATACAAAAAAAAAATCTCAGTTATTTTATGTATTTTTTTTAGTTCATTTTGTTTTTAAATGAAATACGTATTTATACGAATTAGACAGAATTAAATTTGAAAGTAGCCAAACCCATTAAATGGAAGTCAATTACATAAAAAATATTAATAACATAAAAAATCAGTTATAAACTGAATTTTTCATAAAAATGCGTGTAAACAATTTTAGACTTAATCTAAGCCTTAAAATCTAAAATCCAAGATTATTATTAATATGTGTATTTAAAATAGTTGCTCAAACAATTTGCGCACATTTATTGCTCTTTTTATATAATTCCGAAGTTTTATTTTGCATTTTTAAGTTCCATTTTACACTTTCCTTTTAACGGGCGTCTAAATTTTCGGTGCAGTGAAAAGCCCCACTCACTTAACGACTGGGAATTATTTTTACTTCAAGGCCATTAAATCCTCATTATCGAGGAAGGAGAATAATAAATATTTTACATTTCTTAGAAATACAGAAAATTTATGCAGAAAAATATCATATTATTTCGTCTTTACTTGCCACTTATGTTTAAAGCGTGAATAAACGCTTTTCAGTTAAAAGCAATAAAACATTTTGAATTAATGCGATGAATTGAAATGAAGATTTATTTGTTGAAAGGAAGATTAATTATGCCGTTCAAAGTATTAAATATGAACCTCGCTTGTCAATTATTAAACATGTGACTAATTATATTGTGATGGGGTATGGTGAAGATGGCTTCAGTATAAAAATTTAGAACAGAAGATTAATCCCAATGAACAAGAACGGGATATTCTCAGAGTGACTAGAGTATCAACTTTTATATTTGACATAACCTCAATATTTCATCACCACATCAACAAATACAGGGTTTGCAAGAAATAAGTTGTTTCAGATTTCTGTGTCTCTTGGGTAGGACATTAGTTTAATGTATACGACGGAATTATACTGCAGCAGTAACGGAGTTGCGCTATTTCTAGTGATACAATTTTAAAAGAAGCGCTTTTTCTAACAACGCAGGCATGATGTGCAGAGAAGTAACTAATGCTCGTATAGAACTATCTATCTATATATATATATATATATATATTATCCATAGAATAATGTTATCACGTATGATAAAATTAATGTACTCTTACGCTAATGATGTTTTAGATTTTCAATATATATGTGTAAATAAATACAATTTGCGTTATAGTGCCATCTACAGGTGAATTTTACTACTATTTTTATATTTCACATCTAAAATCTCAAGTGCATCATCCAATGTATTTTTATTTCAAATTGTACCTCATTTGAATTAACAGAACGCATTCTAGAGCCAACTGCAGTGAAAAACTTATTTATTTCTGGCCCTGTATATAAGTATTCTAAAATTTTATTTACATTTCATTTTGTTAGTAAATGAAAAATTATATCCTGAATTATTTTTTGGTTTTTTAACCCAGGATACAAAAGAAAGAAGATTAATTTGCAATATGCAGAAATATGTAATGGCAGATTCATGCTTTGTTGTCGTTCAGTCGCATAGTTCTATCATGAAGTTCTATCATGAAAAGTTGTTCATTGATAGGGAGGAGAAGGGAAGGAGTATTATATTAAGTTGAGATCAGAATACCATCATATCTAATAGGATGCCTACATAACACTAACGAGAATCTTTTGGAAGCCTAAGGGGCTTAATTTGCTACTAAACGTCTTGCAAAAAGCAGTAACACAATAGCTAACGTAACACACTGTTTTGTTCGTCTTAAAAAATTCCAGAAACATGAGGATGAAGATGAGACTAACAAAAATAATTATTTTAACTGAGAGATAATTTATGTTGTTGTGTAATAATTGAGAAAACGGAATCCCTATTAATTTATAGATCGAATCGTCACGAATTTCAATATTCCTTACAAATAACTTCAATTACGACATTCCAGTCAAATATATACAATGGAACAGCATTATGTAATTAATCATGTTAAACATCATATGCGCACGTTTCCCAGCGAGATATACATTGAAACTTCTATGAACGACCACTTCTATTAAGCGACCCCCTACTCCAACGACCAATTTTTTAAGGCACTGATTTTTGCCCTGCCTACTTAATGTCAACAGAACCTCTAGAAAAGACCACATAACCCCCAATGAACGACCATATCCGGTTCTATGTCTGAAAATTTTCTAGCGTTTTACCGGAAGTAAAGTAAATAAAAACCACATTTCAAACCAGTCGCTCTACTGTAAATCGATAGCACGTGCAAATGCACGTGCACATCTCGTATATATCTTCTGGTTAAGAGAAGAGATATGTCTAAAAATGAGTGATTTTACCGTTGGAGTAGCGTATTGGTATGATCGAGTCACATGAAAAGGAAATTCGGAGAGGAAATTTGCGGTTACTTTTAGCTGTCAGAAAACCCTAAAAGCAAATTTTAAAGTAAATAGATTTTGTTATGGCAAATTTAGAATGCATGAAGAATATCGGAATAAATACTCTTTCTGTCAGATGTAAAAAATGAAGTAGAGAGATAAGTACTCTCTCTACTTCAACATCTTTTTCATCAAACGTTATCACTTTCTGAATCCCATTGGACGCAAATAAAAAATATAAAATCCCCTTCGGCGGAGTCTTTTTAAGTGCACATTTCCAAACGAGATATACAATGAAACTTCCATGAGCGACCACCTCTATTCAGCGACCCCCTACTCCAACGACCAATTTTTAAGGCACCGATTTTTTACCCTGCCTACTTAATGTTAACAGAACCTCTAGAAGAAACTACGTAACCGCCTATGAGAGACCGGATCAGAAAGTGATAATGTTTGTTGAGACAGGAAAAAGACTGGAACAATCTGAAATTTCTAAATGTATTTTATTA
Source organism: Cheiracanthium punctorium (assembly GCA_038373885.1). Classification (NCBI taxonomy): domain Eukaryota; kingdom Metazoa; phylum Arthropoda; class Arachnida; order Araneae; family Cheiracanthiidae; genus Cheiracanthium; species Cheiracanthium punctorium. The sequence goes on from JAWZYV010015792.1 coordinate 450,575, forward strand.
AAATTTAAATTTTAAAAATACGTTTGTTCAATTACTTATGCAGCGGGCTGTTTCATAAATAAAAACAAACAATATTTTTTAGCATTATTTTCCCTGGTTGTCAAACGTTTGTACTTCTTGGGGCGACCACCTCCTTTAACGACCGTTTTTTTTCGCGGAACAGACGGTGGTCGCTCCGTTTCACCGTTCAGAAGTTTCACCGCATCTTGGAATACTTACCTCATAAGCTGTTGAAAAACTTGCGCCATCGCCTTATCGAAACTTTGACACTACTTCCACATGTTCCAGTGCAAAAAAAAAAAAAAAAAAAAAAACCCGGATAGTTATGCTAAGAATCCTTCTTTTTAGTAAAGAAATGTCAAAACAGTACGTTTAATACTAGTACGTTTATTTTAAGTGTGTGTAAAATAACGGCTCTTCCGACAATATTACAGCAGCTACTGAACTAAAACTTTCGTAGATGATGTGTACTGTATTGCTAATTTATTCAGTTCACCCCAATTGACATTAAGAACCTCATTTCAGAATTGGAATACGTGCCCCTATGGAAAATATGCCACGATCTCCTCTTTCTACATTTTAATAAGGAAGTCTTAAAATTTCATAGTTTTCTATATTTTTTCGAAGACAAAGTCAAAATACTTCAAAATTTTAAAACCGTATAACACATTGAAGGGCTTTGAAATTCATTTTCAGTTTTTGCTCGAATGATATTCAATTCCTTATTTTTCTCAAATAATATTTGACGTTAAAAAAGTGCAATTTAAATATTTTTTGATGCGTCGATTTTCCGGAAGAATGTGAAAACCTGCCTAAGTCAGGTCTAGTTTTTTCATTATATTTTCAAAATTCCCACATGAGGATCTTTCTTCCATCAAATAAACTTTTTATGGAGTATCAGAATTTCATAAATTCTTTATGAGTAATGAAAATATTTATGTAAAAATTAATTATATGAGAATGCCAGTAATTAGAAGTTCTAGGAGAAAAAAAAATTCAAAGTCATCAACAGGTTTTTCCTCCTCTTTTTTTTCGAATTTTTAAATTATATATTAAAAAGTATATTTGTTGTACTTATTTATTCATCTGATTAATGTAAAAAAAAAAGATTATTTACTCTGAAAACTAATGAAGCCGTTAATACGCAGATGTTAACCTCTGTAATTATTGTAGCTTTTTTATGAGATCTTAGTTAATTCGAAGTATTCCAAGAGAGAAAAACAAACGTAATCATTATTAAGAACTTTTAATAAATAATATAGTCATTTCATCTCCTGTATCGTACATATGTCGCGTTGTAGATTCAAAAGTAGGTATAATTTAAGACATTTAAGTTAGCATAAATAAACAAAAATCGAATAACAATACATGCATTTAAAAATCCTTTCTGCCAATTTCGATACGTTTAACGCTCTGAAAATGTTAAATTCATATAGCCTTAACCAGTTTAGACTGCCTTTCGCAGTTTTGTTGTAATAGCTATAATACGGATATGATATCTTAGTATCGTTAAAAAATGAGGAATGGTATGATAAAGATACCAACGGAATATGTGTAAATGAGAATTATTTTACTTATGAAGTACTTAATGTACCTCAGCGTGGAATCTTAGACTTTAAGCAGGCACTATCTATCCAACGACCACTTTCAAGTTCGACATGAGCAGGGATTGATAGCCAGAAAAAGTTTTAGGAGCCACATACATATTCAATTATATTAATGGGAAAAAAAGCTTGTGGCCAATGAAACATTTTAGTAGCCTGGGTGACCGGCTACAACAACTACTGTGTACAACGTATCAAAGGAGGATTTTACAAGTCAGCTGGTTACAAAGCTCACAAACATCACCGTAGAAAAGGTTTCGTAACTGACTGCTTAATGAAAATTCAGACACATTTTGTCAGACTACCAGCAGTTGGAACCTTTTTCACAACAGAGAAATTTCTCGATTCGCATGCATGGTTAGGAATACCGGTATAATTTTATGTTCAGTAACTGGTCAAAATTACATTTCAAAAATGTATCGTGTAGTCACGATCCCGTTCTACACCTTTTATCAAAGAATATTACCGGTAAACGCTGTATCATCCTTTAACTGCATACAAGCGTAAAGGGAACTATACGAAAAGAGCTGTTTTTTTTTCAGCCCTAGAGAGCTCGCTGAGGTTTAACCGAAAATTGAAAAACAGCTTTCACTGAGAACTAAACTTGCTAATTACCATCAGCAAAAAAGATCGCTGTGCAGGAAGTAAGGTTATTAAAAGTGGGTACATCTTAGTGAGATTCAGTAATAATGTTCCAATATTTATTTTTAATGAAGTTCAATTTAATAATCTTACTTTATTTTGGATGGCATGTTCTTTTATTATTGTTTGTAAGACACCTGATTCGTGTTATTCAATGTGCATTGCCACTACAGCATCCACAATTCTCAACTTTGAATGCACTGTTCGGTAGCTCAGGTGAGAAAAAACCTACAAGGTAAAGAAGAGAAAAATGCGAAAACAGTTTAACACAGATGCTTAATTAATGCGCCTTGTAAGCTGTTTTCGGTGAAAGTAAACAGCCAAGAACATTTTGTTTTCAAGAAAATTTCTGGTTAATGACCAAATTATTTTGCTTGCAGAAAGTTTCATGATTGTGAAAGATGTTGATATCTTTTCCACTGGTACATACCGAAACAAATAAAAAAATCCCTACGCAAAGAAAGAATGTTTTGTCAGATGTAAAATTTCGTTGACGTTATTTCAACTACACAGTTATGTGAAATCAGATATATTTTGTTCATCCAAAAATAAATAATAATTATTCCATAAAATATGTTGCTAGTTCAAATAAACTACTTGGTGAACATAGAGCCAACTAAATTTCTGTGAAATCATCGAAGATCAATTGAATTGATCAAAATATTGTTTATACTTTTTAGCATCAATAAAGCTAAAAAGTGAGAGGGGGGTGGGGCTGGACACTCTTAGGAAGATCTGACCACAAAGCTGTTTCCAACTTAATTACTCCATGGGGACACGTTTTTATCCCATGCTCCTGCACCACTTCTCTCATTTCAAAAATACTTCACCAAGAAACACAATAAAATGTAAAGATTACAACACACCATATCACAACCTTATAATATTAAGTAAATTCGTTAGACATGGCCATATGTTTTAAAGTGTAACAAAATAAAAATACTTGCTGCATTAAACCTTTATTTTTATTATATTTATCTCCGTTACCAGTTATAATTAAACCTTTATTCTTATTATTTCAAATCATAACCATATATGATACTGACAACCTGATGTTGATACTGAAAATCAATAACAGTTAGTCCTTTATGTGACTAAGAAGTTATAGCTCATTGTCATTAGACGAGATGCAATTTCAATAGGTTTGTCACATTTAAAGCATATTCAGTGTATTATTGGATATTTAGTTAACACTTTCAGACACTGCGGCCACAATTGAGGACAAAAAAACTGTACTGTCGTACAGGACGGACATCCTAAATTATTCATATTTAAAAAAACAAATTTTTCTCAAAAAATTAATAACGAGGTCTTTTATTTCATTTTTAATTAAAAATTTAATTTATTATCAAAAGAAAAATTATTCAAATCAAAGAAAAACCCTTTTAATCAGGTTTGAAAGGATTAAAATAAGTAAACTATTATTTTAATTCTAGTTTAATTTATTTTTAGAAATTACACTATTATTGGTTATCAAAAGAAGATTTCAATATATATGTCACATTTAGCTCTTTTTTTGTCACACTTATAGTAATTTAAAGCTAAACTAATTGCCTGAAGCAAGTAACATGAGAATGAATGTTATCCTTGTAAGCTAATCTTATTTAAGATTGTTAATTTCCATAATAATTACGTAATATATATATATATATATGTATGTATGTATGTATGTATGTATGTATGTATGTATGTATATCTATATAATTAAAATTATTTAAAAGTATTATATAAAAATACAGCAATTACACACGCTACATAGCGCTTACAGAGGCCCCTTAACAGAATCATGTGTTTAATACTTTAACATAAAATAAAAGGAACACTTCCCAGGCCAGCTATTGTTGCATTTTATGCATTATTTCTATAATAACAGTGACTGGCATGGGGCGGACATTGTGTTCTTTTATTTTATATATATATATATATATATATATATATATATATATATAATATATAATAGCTTACTTACGTAAAGTGAAATCCCAAGATAATCCAATGATAAAGTGAAAAAAATATAAAAAATAAAAAAGTAGATAGCACATGGTGCCAATTAACGAGCTTATACCGGATAAGTGTTTAAATATAGCCTTTTAAGGCAATGAAAGAGTGGAAAAATTGAATATAAAGCGCCAAATTAGAACTGGTGTGCTTTTAAGCCTAATCACATGTAATCAGAAATAGTCGGAAAATGGAATTAATATTGAAATGGTGTGCTCTATCATCAGGCGCCACCGCACACACATTTCAATTTAATCGAAAAAAACAATAATAGCTAGGTTTCTGCAAGTTACCTGACCAAAATTAGGGTCCTTTTGTAACTTGGGGGCGCGACCGTAGCTATTAGAAATAAACAACGAGGAAGTGGACCGACACGAAGATCAAAGCTCAGTAATGGAGGCAGTATTAGTGCATGTTGCCATCAGAGAAGGCTTAATGCAATCAATAGACAAGTAATGCCATGGAGTGTGAATAAAAAATGATATATTAATAATACTTTGGAAGTATGGAAAGGAAAAGAATAAATAAATAAAAAAAGTAATAATTAAATGAATAAATAAAAAGAATAAAAATGGTAATAATTAAATGAATAAATAAAAATGGTAATAATTAAATGAATAAATAATAAAATAAATATTACACTAGTATAGCTAGCCTATGTTTTACGTAGTACTAGCTGCAGTAGCTAAGAAGTACTTAGTTGAGGTTGTGGAAATGGAGAAAAACTGTAGCAATAATATTAACAGTAATGATATTGATAATAATTATATTCATTTATTATTGCTATTTATGTTAATATAATTGTAAAATATTTATGTAGAACAGTACTCTGTTTGGCTTCATTGGTTACAGACTCACATAAAAAGGAAAAAGTACCAGTAATCAGCCATTCTTAAAAATAGATTTTTTTTTTTTAAATAAAATATAAAGATATATATTTTATGTTTTTTTTTTTTTTTTTTTTTTTTTTTTTTTTTTTTTTAATATAGAAAGAACCAACAACCAACCCCATCCTCACCAATTCTGATTAGGACATACAGTTTTTTTGATTACATAGAGGATATAAAATGGAATATATATATATATATATATATATATATATATGTTTATATGTATATATATACATATATATATATATATATGTATATATATATACTCGGAGAGAGGGGGGAGCAGGGCAGTTATTTTGTCGAATCATCAGCATCAAGAAACAAGGACAGATTATAGAGGGAAGACATTAATGTAAAAGATCCTATTTTACTTCCAAAAAATGGATGTCGATATCAATCTTCTAACTAACCGTCCCCACCGAAAAACTAACTGCCCTCCTCCACCCCCACCCGAGACAAAATTGCATTAATCCGTCGCTGTCACGAAAGGTTTACATATTGAACTTTTGTAAAATAAAACTTGTAACATTTCTTTCTCCAATAAAATCAACTTTGTTGGTGTATTGGTAATATATACTTTTTATAAGTCTTCCAAACCCGATAGTGATACACCCTATATAAATAAATTAATAAATAAATAAATATAAATGCAACTATATATATATATATATATATATATATATATATACAAAGGGAATTTCATAAAAACTGAGAGGAAAATCATAAAAAAATCAAGAAATATATTTACAGCAAAAAATGCATCAGTCATTTTTCAAAATACCTTCCGTCAGATGATACTCAACGGTCCCATCGTTCAACCCACTTTTCAAAACAAGTAGAGAAGCCCTTTTCTGGAAGCTGCTTCAAAGAACCGTCCATTGCTGAAATAACTTCAGAATCTGTGTTAAATTTTCTGCCACGGAGCCTCTACTTCAACGTCGGAAACAGCCAGAAATCGCATGATGCGAGATCTGGACTGTAAGGGGGATATGGCATGATTTTAATATTGCATTTACTAAACTATTGCTGAACAGAAGTAGCGACATGCGGGCGAGCATTACCGTGATGTATGTCTAATTCCCTACCAGTTCATGACGATGAAGTATTGACGTTTTCGAAATGTTTGCTGATGCCGCTGTCTCCTCACATGTCATTCGCCGATTTTCTTGAAGGATTACCCACACAGTGTTAACATTTCGATCATTCACAACACTTTTTGGTCGCTCAGGCCTAGGAGCCAGTTCTACAGACAAACGGCCTTTCTTGAAATCACCATGCCATCTGAAAATCGTAGACTCACCAAAACATTTATCTTTGTAAGCTCCTATCATTAACTTAACTGTTTCTGGAGCTGTTTTGCCCAAACGATAGAAAAATTTTATAGCACAACGCATTTCGTTTTTAACTCTGAATCACTCATCTCCATTTCTGTAGGGCAAATCAAACAGTTCTTTAAACAAGCACGGAACTAGGAAAACAAAATCGCCTGCTTCGTTTAGAATTTTGTATAAGCGTACAGTTAACAGTTTTAAAAATTACCTGCACTTGTATTTTTTAATTTCGCGGCGTTGTTACTACGTAAAAAAATAACTCTCAGCACTTATGGAATGCCCTTTTTATAATCGTCAAATAGTTAAATTTTGCATTTTGTTGCATCATATATATATATATATATATATATACACTGTACAATATTAACTGGAAGTACAGCAGTCGATTGCATATCCCAAGGAATGTGTGTGTTGCAGAAATAGCTCAAGAAAATATAATGATGCTTTAATATTTTCTTCATGCTTCAATTAATAATATTTCATGTAAAATACATATTGTAATTATTGTACGTTGTGATATTTTAGGCTAAATTCATTAAAGATGGCCTTATGCTGGGCAGGCGAAATATTTTGAAACATTTTGCAATTGGCGCTTGTCAGGTTTAGTTCACTTTGAATGATACTTAGGAGTAAGGTATAAACCACAAACTAAATCAGAATTTAGTAAAAAGTAAGTAAACAGGCTTTGATTTTTACAACTTTGATTATTGAAGCAACAATGCGAAAATTTAATGAAAGCTCATATATCATTCGAAAACATATTTAATATTAATTATATGTGTTTTGCGAAATGACTGCATAATGCATATTTCTATGCTTATTTCAACCTCAAAATGGCAGTCTATTTGCGTTTTATTACTGTAATTTCAAATATGCTCATATCACCCGTTTAAAAACACTAGGTGGCCGTATAAAGAATTAGGTTAATATCACCGAATTAGTTTATGTTGTTTTTAATGTAATTAATATCCGATTACTAAAAACAAAGTAATATAATAAATAAAATCAAAAAAAAGAAAAGCTATGATTGGATGTCTTTTTCTCCCCCTGAGAAACCTTTCATTAACTTAACTGTTTCTGGAGCTGTTTTGCCCAAACGATAGCAAAATTTTATGGCACAACGCATTTCGTTTTTTAACTCTGAATCACTCATCTCCATTTCTGTAGGGCTAGGAAAATAAAATCGTCTGCTTCGTTTAGAATTTTGTATAAACGTACAGTTAACAGTTTAAAAAAATTGCCTGCACATGTATTTTTTAGTTTCGCGGTGTTGTTACTACGTAAAAAAATAACTCTCAGTTTTTATGGAATGCCCTTTGTAATACGAATTTTAAACTATTTTTAACCTTTAAAGGGAAGAAAGACCCAAATTTTGTAACAATATATTGCAAATTGTAGTCTAGTTTGCTTTTCAGTAAAAAGTATTATGCTTAAAATACAAAACATATTTAAAATACTGGCTTTTACCATGAAATATATAATGACAAAAGACAAAAGACATCCATGATAAAATATTTAATATTCTGAAAATGAGGAAATCATTAGCACTATTAGAACTTCTAGCATTAATTAAATTTCTCCTTAATTGACCAAACAATTTATTCCACATTAGTATCTTTTTAAACTAATTTTAAAACTCGAGACTGTCTAAGGTACTCAATTTAAAAGTTAAATCCACAAAAGCACTAATGTAGAGTTAATTAACATACTAAAGTGTATACCTAACTTAATTGTCCATGACAGGTGAGGAAAGGTATTATATAAAGGGTAGGAAAAAATAGAATCGCGATGTAAAAATATGTTTTCGAAGAAACCTTTTTAGGTTGAGTATGCATATTGAAGCTTTCACAACAAGTCAGTTATAATTTAAATTTTAAAAGTATTCCCCTTAAAGATAAATAAATCTCGCCTACATATACATGCAGAAGCTATGAATAGAAAATGGGGTTTTTGTGTTAATTCCAGAATATTCATAAACATATATATTTGAAATGAAAACAGCTGCGTGAAACCTTTAAAGTGTGGATTTAAAAAAGTTAATTTCTAAAAGTTTACAGATTAAAATAGAGTAAAATTCCCAAAATTAGCGGTCTACGAACTTTCTATTTCAACTCACAGTAACTTGCGTAACTTGAAAAGATGAATTATGTGCCACTCATACATATTTTTATGTTAGTGTAAAATTTTTCATATTTTCACAAAACAGGGGAATTTTTTTTTATGTTATTTGAAGACGTTTCTAGATATGAAAATCAATAACTCGTTTCTAAATTTAATTATCTTACTTGAATCTTAAACAGCTTTCAGAAGCTTTTCAAATACTTGCGGTGAGAACTGCCAAGAACTGTATTTATTTTGGTTTATTAACTTAATTATTTTGAAAACTGTAACAAAATATGAAAATTTTAGACTTTATTTTAATATTTTTTAAAATAATTTACAAGCTACGTAATCTGGTGTTGCACGCTTATATTAGAGGTTTGAAAGCATAACTTTCCAGAAAAATTCTCTGGTGATGTCCACTGCAGCTCTCTAATTAGCTAATTCTGCCTTTCTAATGGAAATCAGTATTATTTCAGAGCAATCACTAATGCAAAAAATCCGCGCCATGATTTTTGCTGCTCCTACTGTGTACTCTGGCTTTATAAATTTCGGCAAATATCCTACAAACATTCAGTTGCCATTTAAAAGTTCAGTATTACTCAAATGCGCACGGGAAAAAGATGAACCTCTCATATGAACAACGAAACACCAAAGCGTTCGTTGAAAAAAATGAAGCAACAGGTGGACACACAAGCATAACGCCTTCTCTATAATATAATCTGGAAAACTGTGCCCGTAATTAGAATCCGGTTTGTCGTCACCTGAGCCTTCCTTTCCACAATAAAGATTTAGGGGTGTTCCTTCTGAAAAGCAATCGACGTCACAGCTTTTTTTTGAACAGATTTAATCCTTTGAGGCGCAACCCTTTCCCAAGGACAGCCGTTGCCATCGTTCGACTTAACTACCAGCAAGATGGCGGACAATCGAAACGTTCATCGCGTGCCACAGATCTAGAGACCCTTTTTTGACGACAGCTGGCTGTGCCGCACAGCCTCTCTCTAGATCTGTGGCACGCGATGAACGTTTCGATTGTCCGCCATCTTGCTGGTAGTTAAGTCGAACGATGGCAACGGCTGCCCTTTTTCAGCATTGGGCAATCTATCCAGCTGTTCTCGCATTCTTCCATTTTTTAGCAGATGTCAGTGCTGTTAAAAATAATCGTGACATTTTTTTTACGGGAAATGGCGTGTTAAAAAGTAAAGGATTCTGGTGGAGATATGTCACCCGCAACAATTTTTATAGAAATCAAATCAATTTTTCGTGATTGGCAACAGTCAAAACGTCAGAATTTGGTGTTCCCAGAGCGGGAACACTGCGCGTTAAAGGATTAAAAACAAACTAATAATGTTAAACACACTAAAAAATTAGTAATGCTTCTTCAACAAATACACTATGAAGTAACATTAGCAGTGAACCTATACGTCTCAACAACTTTCAGGAAAAACCTCAAAAGCACAAGAATTGCCTTCAAAAATGGGCATAAGTGTAACCTATTTAGGGAAGTATTGAAAAATTATGTATGTTTAGCATTTTTTCCTGAGTATTTGCTGATTCCTTTATGTTCATTGTTTGTAGCAGTTCACAGTTCAACTTGTAAGAAGACGTTCTAAATTTTTTTGCAGTCTCTAGTACAGGAGATTTCTTTAATATGCTATTCAATAATTGAATGATTTCCTAACACCCTTAATATCCCAAACCTTGCACCTCTATATGCCCCCCCACCACCACAAAAAAAAGAGAATATTAAAACGTCTGCCAGCAGAAGTCTAGTAAAGAAGGAGTTAAAATGTTCAAAGCGTGATCGCTTTCGAAATCGAATAAAAATATTAAATATGATTATTGATTTAAAAAGAGAAACTAAAAAAACAGCGGTCAAATTCTTCATCCCAGAAGATTAGTTTTTAAATTGTATGTTGAGAAATAAATTATTATCCAGATTAGAAGGACTGCAGTCGCTAATAATTGTAATTTTCTAACGACATTTTATAAAATCGTTAAAAGGGGGGGGGGGAGAAGTGTTACTGTGGCAGAAGCAAAACTCTTTTAAAAAGCATTCTCTAAAGTTTCCGATGATAAAGTAAATGTACAGAGCACGTAAAAACTTTAAGGCCCGGTAAAGTTTCCTCAGTGTTTTAAAATGAAAGAAGACATTTGCTTCGAAGTAGTATTAGAATGTTTATAGCTAAAGTTAGAAGACATATGATGAACAAAATTTTTAATAAAGGATCATAACAATTAAAATTAAGTGGAAGTTTGAAAAAACTGAATTTTACCCTGTAAAAACGTTAAGACCACCAGTAAAATTTTATATAAATTAATAACACTCCCAGAATGATTTCCTGCCTCTGAGTACACCCGTAAGTATATTTGGTAAAGGTAATTATCGTTTGTTTTTGTGTTTATAATAATTATAACAATTTCAAAAGGGAAAAGATTAACATAATCTGTAGTTATTGGGTGAAAATTGATTTGCAAGTGTATAAAATATGTGAAAACTGGTCGGGAAAAGGACAACACTTAGTTATTTTAACTAAAAAATTAATGATACTGTAATTTTTTCCGCAACAGCTGTCTCTTGTAGTATTTAGTCAGTGTGCCGAATTTAATACAGATCCTTCTTATGGCGAACCCCTAAATAAAACTACAGCACAAAATGGTCTCAGGTTGGGAAATACCGAACACCCAAGATAGTAGTTATCTTCACTGGCACTTAACAACAACTGAAAGTTGTCTTTGCTTCGTACTGGAGTGAAAACACCAACCTTTTTTTTGAACTAAACTATGAACACTGTCCGCTATCTTCTGACTTCAGGGACAAATTCCTGGGTTTTTTTGGTAGGGACGGGATAATTTTTCTAACGGACATTCTAATTTTTTGAAGGTTTAACCCTTTGAGGCGTAACCCTTTCCCAATGCTGAAAAAAGATCAGCCGTTGCCATCGCTCGACTTAACTACTAGCAAGATGGCGGACGATCGAAACCTTCATCGTGTGCCACAGATCTAGAGACTCTTTTTTGCTGCTGCTTTTTTGACAGCTGGCTGTGCGCGAGCACAGCCAGCTGTCGTCAAAAAAGGGTCTCTAGATCTGTGGCACACGATGAAGGTTACGATCGTCCGCCATCTTGCTGGTAGTTAAGTCGAGCGATGGCAACAGCTGATCTTTTTTCAGCATTGGGCAATCTATCCGGCTGTTCTCGCATTCTTTCCTTTTTCAGCAGATGTGAGTGCTGTTAAAAATAATCCTGACAATTTTTTTTACGGGAAAGGATTGCTAAAAAGTAAAGGATTCTCGTGGAGCTATGTCACCCGCAACTATTTTTATGGAAATCAAATCTATTCTTCGTGACAGGCAACAGTCAAAACGTCAGAGTTTGGTGATCTCAGAGCGGGATCACTGCGCGTTAAAGGGTTAACTATATTTTTTATTCCTCTTTCCAATAAAAACCGTGATCTCTCTCTCTCTCTCTCTCTCTCTCTCTCTCTCTCTCTCTCTCTCTTTCTCTCTCTCTCTCTCTTTTTTTTTTTTAGGGATGGAATTATTGAATTCGTTTACCCTCAATATGAGATTTCACACTTATTATTATGTTAATTGAGCACGTTAGCAAGATCAATATTTATCTCTTGTAATGATTGTTATAATGCTTAGTCACATATGGTCCCTTAATTTTCGATTAGACATTTTCTTTCTTTATTCACTTTTATTATATTTTTCAGGGGGGGGGGTCACTTACCAATGCCGCATTAACCACCACTAACAGCCGAAGAATTGACCATTTTGTTGCAGGGCACCCCGTTATCGGCCAACGCCACGGCTTATGAAGAGACGAACGAAGTAACACCCAAGCCCAAGACGGAAAGCCCAGACCCGAGGAGTGATAAGAGATAGGGCAAACCTCGCAAAGACCCCATAAACCTGGTAGAAGTTTCTCAACAAGTGTATGCCTAGGGAAGTGTATGCCTAGGGAAATGCCTTTTAGGACTTGGGAACTTTTTAAGGGGTTATAACCAACGACTTCTTAAGGCCGCTGCAGATACCCAGAGACCGTCGCTAGCCGCTTGGCCAATTATCACTTGTAAGCAATAAATTTTTCGCACGAGAAGAAAGCAGGAGATACTCCGGACAATAGGTAATTGGGGACCGTGGATAATATTGCGGTTTTCACACTTGTGGTTTTCACCCCATCTATTGTTCGGTAGAGGGTCTCAGCGGTCAAACAAACCCGGTCAAATTTCCCCGTTCAAGTACATTGTAGCCGCGACAGTCTCTGGGTATCTGCAAAGGCCTTTATACTAGGGTAGACGGCGCATTCAGTAGGATTTCGTCTGCTAGCCAGGAGCCAGCATGTACCACGTGACTTCGGCCGTTTGGGATAATACGTTAGGCCACTCATCGCTAGTTCGCTAGTTTGGCGCGCTTTCGGTATGCGCGAGATTTTTTTTTTTTTTAACCTAGTAATCTTCTGGCATATAACGATACCGACGAATTAAGACTGGAAAATCTTTCATTTTTAGTTAGAATTTAATGTTTATTTTCTGGATATTTTGTTTATAGTTTAATAATCTGTAAAATGATTTGCAATGTACTTTTAAAAGCCGTTAATTATAGACCAAATTCTTTTAATTGATTTTGTAGAAAATAATGGTAAAGTACTGCTTTTATAAAAGTAATCAGAATTTTAAAATGATTTTCACTTTAAATGTTTGTTTTAAATTCCATTAATCAAGATTTTCACTTCCTTTACTCAGAAAGATATTAAAGAACTTTCTGTAAGATTTAACCAAGTTTTGAAAATAAATTTTATCGCACAGTCTTTTCTCAATATCTTTTTAATAATAACAATACCAATGTTTGTTTGTTTTATTACAAGCAGTACTTGTTTACGAAACCGAAATACGTAGGACTTGGCGATAAACGAATATAGCCAACTGGCGCAGCTTTCAATTTCAACGGAGCAAACGAAAAAAGAATATAAAAATCAATTATTTTAAGAGGGTAATTAAAATAAATAGTGTGGCAGTATTAAATACACTTTGGTGCTAATAATACATGCTTTAAAACTCACTCACAGCGGTGATTTTCCTATAAAATATGACTGAAACTTTTCAACCAATTCAATAGAGGTATTAAAATGACAAAAATACTAAAAATAAAGTAATAAATTGTACTATTTTAATTTAACTGTGAAAGGTTACAGGTCCTCCTTTGACAAAACTTTATTTCCATCCGTATGCGCTGCACCGCATAACCATTTTTCCTTAAAAATTATTAAAACGAAACTGAGCGATAGTCTTTAGTCCATACAAATGAATGGGAGCTATTTCCAGAGTTGTAGAATTCCAGCAGAAATCACGTGAGACTAACATGGGAACCGGTTGGGGTTGCCGGTACGCTCTCTACCCTATTATACCTCGTTGGTTATAACACGTAATAACGGCACATCTGGAGAAAATTACCCAAAACTGCACACTTGTAACCCAAAACTGTAAACTGTAGATCGACAACCGCGCGGTAGGGGAGAATTCTGGACCTTCAAACTTCGGCCATCTACCACGCTCAGTCTCTTATCAACTCGGCCATAGTAGGATAACAAGATCTTATAAAAGGTTTTGTTAGCCACTACACTTTCTGTGCACTCGATTTCAACTATATTAACTAATGAAAATAAGATTAATTAGTGCTCCTATATACGAATTATTTTTCAAATATGGTTCCGTAGTTAATTTATATATAATATAGTTCATAATATATTTAAATATAATTTAAATGCAGTTCATAATTTTTTTTCGATTATTATCCAAAAAGTCGTTACGCCTAAAGAGGTTAGTTCTTCGTCCTAATCCTACTTATAATAACAAATAATTGTATAAATTCACGTTCAAGAGTGCCATTCTCTTATAGTTTCTTTTTTTAAATAAAGAGAACTTGAATTATTATATGACAATGTTTTTTTTTTTTTTTTTTTTTTTCCTATCTCCCGTAAAGATTGAATGTTTGTCAGCATTTTACCTAGATATAGCTTCTTAAAGGAAAAAAAAAACTGTTTCTTGCAGGTATTTTTTCAATCAAGAAAATATTTCTCATATTCTGAGAAAGTGCTAGAGTAACTGCAGTATTTTTTCTCGCATATATTCTGCATCACGTTGTATTTCCGAAATAGTTCCTATATACAAGCTATCTAAACAATTCTGCATTTGAATGCAAGGAAACCCTAACACTTCGTTTATCGCGTGCTACGTCATATGTCAAAGGAATATGCGGAGCGGAGCAAGGGTAAACAGAGATTGATTAGTCTGTTGAGAAATAAACAGAGATTCTTGCTCGAATAAAGCATACGGCAAAGTTGAATTTACTCGATATTCAATGAATTTTACTACAAAGGGAAATTGGGTCTAAACTTGTATTTCAAAACGCGAGATTGCAAAAGACGAAAGCTTCGTAGAAGGTAATGCATAAAGTATTTCTAAGGTTTAACATTTACACAAAGTTCTAGATTTTCAATTCTGGTTCAAGATTAGCTCTGGAAAGAATCTGACAATGACTGACAGTTTAATTTCTGATACTATTACTTTAAATTTGACACATATCTAAAATGATTTCAAATCGTTTATACTATATTTATTTAGATAATAAATTATTAACATGCCTAAATTAAATACATCTGCGTCAATAAACTCAAATATAAAGGATCTTTAAATTCTGTTTTTAGTAACAGTTATGATTAACAAAGAAACTTTAACATTGAGGCATTGCTAATGTATTC
Organism: Cheiracanthium punctorium; assembly: GCA_038373885.1. Taxonomy (NCBI): domain Eukaryota; kingdom Metazoa; phylum Arthropoda; class Arachnida; order Araneae; family Cheiracanthiidae; genus Cheiracanthium; species Cheiracanthium punctorium. Next base: position 465,905 of record JAWZYV010015792.1, read on the forward strand.
TCCATCCATTTGTATCATTGGAGAAATGTATATATTACAAAATTTGGCTTACATAACAAATCCAGAAAGTGCAACGGACTAAAAAGAAGAAAAAATATATTTGTTATGTTTTGCAATTTTAATATTTGTTAGGTCATAATTGGCACCACCTAATTTAAAATGTCTAAAAATAACTACATTTTTCGAATATTTTAGTATTGAAGACTATGTTGTATTTAAAAGTTGATTAAACTTAAAAATTCAATAATCGTATTCGAAAGAAAATGAATTTCAATTGATACTGCAAGAATATCAAGTTAAATGAAGGATAAAACAAGAGTTTGGTTAATTTTTAACCAGCTATCTTCTGTACAAGTGCAGATTCCTAGTGAAAATTGAACATCAATGGTTATAATTTGATGCATTATTATGTGAAAGTAACAAAAATCTGCGTAAACAAGTCTTTTTCTTTTACTTCTATTAAATAGACAGCCCAAGGGTGCAGGGCTTTTCTAAGAACCTTTTTCCATTTTGATATCCTTTTGACGATTGATCGCCTGTTGGTGACTTAAAATTATGAAATACCCCTCCATACAGTCAATCCATATAACTTGGGATTACTTTTAGTTGGTTAATTGTTAAATGTTTCAAAATTCAGGGGAGATGAGTTTATTCGGCAGATGTGGCCTGCAAATTTGAAAAGACTTACTTTTTAAGATTCAGTGGCATCTTCCTCCGCAGTGATATTTGCCTAACTTATATGTAAGTGGAAATTGTGTGGTTGTCTTTAAAAGCCATCTTCTTTTGCAGAACCAAAAATTTTCTGAAAAGATTCCTCTTCAAAAATTATCAGCCGGTTATTCTGCGATTTAGTCCCGGTCGATGCCACAGATCCACGGGTGAGACCGATTCTGCACTCTTAAGAACTTGGGACAACATTTCACCAAAGCAAGGTACTAGAAAGTTGGCTTCATAAGATGGTGAAACCTTGTTCCAGCATTTGGAGATCAAATTTTAACATACTTCCGTGAAGTACCAAATGTTGGAACGAGATTTCACCGTCCTATGGAGCCAACTTTTCTAGTACAATGTTTTGGTGAAATGTCGCACCAAATTTTTGAGAGCGTAATGATTGCTTTAAATGGTATTATTTTTGTAGCCTTTTAATTAATTTTGGTTTGAAAAATATTCTCAAATTACAATTCTTAAAAGTTCTTAAAACTCGTGATTAGATGCAATATTACGTCTCTTTATTTCAGTCCTTACATCATTTAAAGTGATTTGAGACAAGATAAGCAAAATGGACAACTAGTCCAAATTGATTCATACATCATCATCTTAAATGATGTATGTACTGAAATACAGAGACGAACTTGTAATTCAAACTGAGGTCGTGTTAGCACATTGGTCACCTAGTTGCAGGTTCGATACCAAAGTACTACTGAAAGTACAGGAAAGTAACCTCAGGAGCAGCCTGCCAACATAGTTTAGTGCTCCTGAAGCAAACCATTCTTTAAGAAATTCCATCCGTAAGCACCCGCTTAGGGAACCAACGACAGTTGAAGTTTCATTTTCCTTTCTTTTTTAAACATATTATGGGTACATATCAGAAATAATATTACATATAATAATACAAAACATAAACAAATTAACATGCAATAATAAACAATACAGCATAATTAAAAATACAGTAATAATTTTGAAGAGATTTATAGAAAGACGAAAAAAGTACACCTCTAGTAATTGTAAAGAAAATTTTGAAAGAAAGCCAGAAAGTGGGTAATATTCAATACTGATTTTGATAGCCAAATAGTGTAAGGTATTTAAATATATACTAATGGCAAAAATATACGCATTGTAATTGCAAATTAAATTTGGAAGAAAACCAGAAAGAGGGTAGCATTTGATGGTAATTTTGATGGTAATTTCTTATGATTGATAGTTTTATATGTAGAAATTTGATATTAGAGTTTATAATCTAAAATTAATAGTTTTCTTTTCAAATTCATTTATTTTTTCATTTCTTTAAAGATATTTATTCGGAACACAACAGAATATTTTGTGTTCCGAATGTGTGATAAGATGTTTTTGTCTGTACGAAAACATTTAAAGGAGTTTTCTTCTTTTTGTTTTTAATTTTAAAGAATTAGTGTTAGTTGTAAAAAGGTTAAATCAATAAATCTAGCGTATTTTTCTAATTATTTTTTACTATAATTATTTTATTATATTTTAGTTTTGTAAAATTCAATTACTACTGTGTTGAATTCAATTACTTACTTTCAGTGATTTTTATGCAATTCGTATTTTCATTTGATACTTCTTTACCTTAAAGTAATAAAGCAATTTTTTTAAATATATATAATATAATTTAATCCTATCGATACGGTGGAGCTGACCGCGGTTTTATATTCGTGGTACGGGGAAGTTTTTCGCAAAAGACATTGAACTGTATGTAAGCGTAAGCCGCGAAAACGAGGCGGCATCCATCGAAAAATCGAAAATTATATTCTAACATAAAAATTACTATTTACAAAAAGGGGTTAGTTATATTCCGGAACGGTTGGCAGCTATGGTAATCACACCCACACAACTTTCCATGAATGCAGATTTTAGTGGAGTGGCGGTAGTACTCAGTGAACGTTTCGTGGCCTCCGCCAATGGTAGTGACGAAAGGGTAAAAAATAACTTAGCAAAACATCAAACAATTTTACAATTATTTTTCCAGTTCATACGATATTTATAAAATCATATTTTAACAACACTGACATAATATTATGTCCACAAAATCTGAAATAAAATGCTCTTCAGCTACTGTAGAACTTAGCAAAAAATCAAACTGCTTTGCAATTCTTTTTCCAGGTAGTAGGTCTACGTACGATTCATTCTTGTAATATGACTGCAAAATTGTATTTTTATACTGACTTGCTGTTGTACATCGATATAAAAACTGAAAATCTGTGGAATAGTCACGACATTTAGGGCCGTATTCACCAAACTGTGAGTAGCCCGCCATGATCCGAGAGTTGGGAAACCTGCATTGCCGGTTTGTCTCGGAGTCAACTCGGAAACTGTATTCACCAACTTATTTCAACCCAGGGTTACCTAACACTGGAGTTGTCTCACCCAGCTTTGAAAGCTCGCCTGTGATTGGTCAGAGTAATGATTCCATGAAGGAATGACCTAGATTTAATGTTCCCGAGTTCGAACCCAGCTCCCACCACACACACTTCCTTCATGATATTTAATTTTTTTTATGCAAACTGCTCATTAAAATGTGAAAATTAATTTAACTTTATTATCAAAAAATATACTGATTAAACATTTAATACAAAATTACATCCAATATTTTTTATAAATAAAATTTCATGTCTGTTATACTTTTTTCAAATTTCGGAATTTTCATATTTTTTAACACAAAAATTAATTTATGCAGTTTTGATGTTTTTCTTTTTGAGGTACTTTATATATTATACATAGAATATGCATGTCTTTAAAAAATTCAATGATGCTGAAGCATATTGTTTTTTTCTCACATTTGTCTGAAAAATTGTTAATTCGCTATTCCCAAGTACAGTACACTACAATCAGACAAAAATGTTTAACTCCTCAACAACACTTTTTTTTTTCATCCTTTACACCTAAATGATTAATCTCTTCAATGTAAATATTTTTATCCCGCCTCTTGTTACAAAAAAAAAAAAAAAAAAAAAAAAAAAAAAAGCGAGGGCGAAGTAGTTTGTTTGTTTGTTTGTGGGATTACGGCCGATTAGCTACGCGTGGGCTCTAGGCCGATGGGTGGGGTGCCCTCCGTGGGGGACTTTCTAAGGGGTCCTAACCCCGAGGGCGAAGTAGATCCACAGTGCTCTGGCCAAATCGCCCCGCATCTGTGGAATAATAGAGACAAGAAGATAAATAGGAAAGATCAGAATTTATTTACTTATTTTCAACATAAAAAATAATTAAGAAAAAAAAGCGTTCAAATCAGAAAAAAAGAGGGAATGATAACCAAGATAAGTCCGACAGATGGCGCCTGCAGTCTCTACAGCAAAAAAAAAGCATAGTCATTCTCCAGAGTTTTTGAAAACATTGTACAATGATTTTTTTCACTTTTGGCTACTTTTATAGCTTGATGGGTGGTTTTCACAGTAGTTTCCGTCTGTTAAAGCACAGAATATTCAAGTATTACCAAATTTTTGGGATTTTCGAAACCTATAAAAACAACCCTCGTATCCGCCATTTATAACCCGGAGTCAACTCTCCAATATTGCGGGGTTAGAATCTGCACCTGGAGTCAGGGTCAATTCTCGGGGTAACCCCTGATTTTGGAGTTGTGAATACCATTTTCTCACTAACCCTTGAAGTAGCTCGCTTTGCTGGGTTAACTCCAGGGTTTAAAGTTTGGTGAATACGGCCCTTAGATAAATTTGCCACAATATCCCCAGACTTAGAAAGAGTGAGCGTGTTAGCGAAAATGTCATTAAAAATCACTCTCACCGATATTCTGAGAACTACAAATTAAAGGAAACTGTTAACTTTTAAAGTAAACCACATGTGTTTTTAACAGTTATTATGTGTGTGGTTAAGAAGTAATTCAATCGTGGTACGCAAAATGTACTGTAGATGGCAAAAGAAATGAATAATGAAGCTGGAATTGTTCGAAGAAAACGCATTGAATAATTGATGACTGCAAACGAAAGTTCAATCCATCAAAACTGAGAAAAATGTCAGATTGTTTTTGCATAATTTAAGCAATGGACAATAACAAGTACTCGAAATATAGATTATGATGAATTGTATGTAATTGTTTAGTCATAGAAATGCATTAATTGGTTTTAAATCAGACCTGGAAAATTCCTTCTTATTGAGGTATTAATTTTTTTAACGTCGTATTACACTCATGAATGATACTTTACAATATTTTTTCATGATCATTAAACTTTATTAATACCCAAAAACCTTTTAAACTTTTCAAAAGTAGCGTGCGATAATAAATCTTGAATTTTAGTTGCTACATTTATGATCTTGGATTATTTATATATATATATATATATATGTGTGTGTGTGTGTGTGTGTGTGTGTGTGTGTGTGTGTGTGTGTGTGTATACATATACAGGGTGATTCGCTACCAGACTGACAAATTTCCAAGGGGTGTAGGGGGTACAGAGACGACTGCAGACGAATCAGGATCACATAGCAATGTGGGGTTGGAAACGTTGTCTTCATGTACCTTTTAATAATAACTTTGGAAGAAGTGTTGAAATGTGCGTCTAATTTCTTAAACCAGTTTCATAAACAATGGGCTTTCCTCAGAGAATTTCATAAATGTAATGGAAGAAACAATTCTGAAATAACAATTTTTGTCAAGTGCAATCGGTGAAAGAGGGATTAGTTTTTGAAAAATCATAGTCGGAAAGTTTACTATCACTTGAACACTTCTTCTAAATTCATTATTAACCGGTACATGAAGACGATGATTCCGACCCCCTCATTGCTATGTGAATCTGAACCGTCTCTGTACCCCAACAACCCCTGCAAGTTTATCAGTCTGGTAGCGAATCACCCTGTATATATATATATACGTTTATAGATTAATTTAACATGCGTATTTTTTGCTATTCAACAGTTTTGTAAGTAAATAAAACTCATTCAACTTTTTTTAAAGACATCTCAAAGTTCAAACCGTCTTTGATAGAAGGCCCCAGGACCAGATGCCATCGACTTCAAGATGCTCAGAGCCCTCCAAAATACTTTCCCAGGCCTGCTAACAGCATGGGCCAACAAATGCCTGGAGCTGGGTTACTTCCCCAGATGCTTACGGAAAGGGGAAGTAGTTTATTTCCTGAAGTCAGGGAAAAATCCAGAAGAGAGCAGCTCTTATAGGCCCATATGCCTGTTACCAACTCTGGGCAAACTACTTGAAAAACTGGTGGCCCAGCGGCTAATGTATCACCTGGAGACGAATTCCTTAATCTCGGATCGCCAGTATGGCTTCAGAGACAGTCTATCTTGCGAAAAAGCCCTCTCCAAGATACACATGTCAATATCAGAAAATATCAAAGCAGGAAGGTATACGACCCTGGTGTCAGTTGACATCAAGGGTGCCTTCGACAACGCTGACTGGCACACCATCAAAAAGGAATTGGTAGCCCTGAACTGCCCAGGGAACATACATAGATTGCTCTGCACTTACCTGGACGAAAGAAAAATTCTTCTGAACTGGGGATCGGGAACGGAGGAATATGTCCTCTGCAAGGGGTGTCCCCAGAGTTCATGTCTGGGACCGATCTTATGGAATGTGCTAGCTAACCCGATTCTCAAGCTCCCCCTCACCCCGCATACAGAGATTGTGGCCTTTGCAGACGACATCTCCATTCTTATTGGCGGTCCGAGACGTAAGGACATTGAGGAACGAGCTGCCTTCCTACTAAAGAGCTTCTCAACAGTGATAAAGGACCTTCACCTAGAACTGTCGATAAATAAGACCCAAGCCCTAACGTTCGCCAAGCCAAAGCGACTCCAAAGGAACCCAGTCATAAGAATAGAGGGAAAGAGTGCAAAGCATGTAAACACATTAAAGCTTCTTGGCCTCACTATAGATAAAAATCTGACGTGGGTCCCACACATCAACAGCATAAGGCAGAAGCTCATCATAGCCAACAACGGACAGGCACGGGTCTCATCGCGGTTCTGGGGAGCTTCCCATAGCCATCTCAAGACCTGGTACAAAACGATAGCCCTAAGACAAGTGACGTATGCAGCAGGAGTTTGGGGCCTAAATCTGAATAAAGAAGCCAGAGCCAAGCTACGTTCGGCACAGAGAATACCCCTGCTCCGTCTAACCAGAGCTTATCGAACAACTTCAACTCTGGCGCTCTGTGCGATCTCGGACCAGATCTCCCTTGATCTTACAGTCAAGTATGAAGCAGCAAAAGCACAAATACTGCGCATCCAAGATAATCTGCCAGAGTTACCTCAAATTTCTCCAGCTCTCCCTCCTGCTCACCATCTAATTCCAAGATGGAAGCCTCATCCAGCAAAGGAACCTGGTCAACACCAAATTAAACTCACCACAGCCACTCAGCAACACCTAATAGGCCACAACATCTACACTGACGGCTCCAAGACTGAACAAGGCACGGGTGCAGCATTTGTAGCATTTGAGGGAGAGATTGAACGCCACCACGAGTGCATAGGGCTATCGACCTTCAACTGCGTGTACCAGGCAGAGCTGCTTGCAATTCGAGAGGCGCTGAGCTGGATCAAGGACAACTGGCAAGGCAAGTACGTAGTCCTGTACAGTGACAGTCTCAGCAGTCTTCAAGCGATCTCCTCCCACAGAACAAGGAACCCACTTGTCCTCAAAATCAAGCTCCTTCTTAGGGAATTGACAAACACTCGACTGAGCCATGTCAAGGCCCACATCAACATCAAAGGAAACGAGAGGGCAGATCAGCTAGCGAAGCAAGCAGCTACGTTAACAGAGGGTTCCTATACCCTAGAAGCACCCTTCTCCTACGTAAATCAGATCCTTCACATGGCAAAGCTGGAGGATTGGAGAAGCTTATGGGAAACAACGGACAAGGGACGTCACACGTTCAGACTTCTCCCTAAACCTGGCTCCTATGGCTTTAAGATGGAATCGTCAGCAACAGCTTTCCTCACTGGCCATGGTCCATTTCCGTCGTACCTACACAAGTTCCACCGACACCCAACGGGCAACTGTCCCTGTGGTGTAACAGGCATCAGCGACCATTACCTGTTCTCCTGCGAACTAACTAAAGAATATCACCTCACTCAACCAGCAGAAGAGTGTATGGCGGAATGGACCAAAAGCGTGCTGAGAAGCAGATCTGCAAGAAGAAAGATCTGTGCAATTTTCAGCCAACTAATGGACATATCCAATTTGACTTAATCTCCCACGCAACCATGAACTCTACCCTCTGTGTTAGCCATGGCCTACGTGCTCACGCCACGAACTATTCTGCTTTTGTGTGTTTTTTTTGTGTGATTTTTTTTCCCTCTTCCAGCGAACCTCCACGCTTTCTGGAGTGTCCCCCGTAGAGGCTACCTGTAGCTTTAAAGCTGCTCAGCAGCTAAGCTGGCCTCACACGGTTATAAATAAATAAATATTCAATAAACTGTGTATTCCGCTTTTTAAAAAAAATCAAATATAGCAGCTACGCAAAAGAAACGCTTATTTGATATTTTGAAAAGAATTTCTGTTAAGGACCTATCTCCCTATTAAAATATTTTAATAGAAAATTATCTATGTCAAGCAGTTTCTCTTAAAATTGCAGATTGGCAATACGTTAATCTGGAAAACATCATTCTTAATGCAGTCTACGCCAAAGGATAGATTTATGTTTAAATATATAGAAAATAAACCTGATTTACTTTTTGCATGGTAAATAAGTTCTGCGCAATATCGTATAAAACAAAAACTTGTAAAAACTATATATAAGTCGAGCCTCGTTAAGACGAAGTCGAAGGGCAGCAAAACTCTTTTCGTACTAACCGATAAAACATCAAAAAACAGTTTAAGATAATTTTAAAGATAAATCATTAAAACATTTACATATCGAAGCATTTAAATGATATCTGTAGAGGAAAAATTTTGTGGTAATTAAGTTAATCAGCATTTTTAAGCAGAAAGGTACATGTTTAACATCATCATACAAACACACAAGCCCATATGAACACTAATATACATACAGAAAAATAAATGAATATGGGGAAATAAAATGTAAAAATAAATTTACCTCTTTAAGTTAGACTTTAAAAAAATCTTTAATTGACTTCTGTTTAAATTTTTTGCAGTTGTTTATGAAGGAATCCACTTTTTCCTAACTGTTTAAAGCACAGTTGGCATTTTCTTGTTGAAACAGAAACCACTGAATTGTTTTAAAGCTCTTGTCACTTCACTGAACGGCACGGTAGGGATTTCGACCACTACATCAGCCTCCATTTTATTCCTCCCTTTTCAGTTAAATCGGCCAGAATATCTTCATCTGTCATGGGTTGTGAAGTCATAGCATTTTCATCAATTCGAACGTAATCCTCAAAAGAAAAAGGGGAGGAGTTATTCCTCTTTTCTCAGTTTTTTCTACCACAGTGTCCATTTCATGCCTGAAACAGTTTTTTATAACAGTTGGAGTAACAGAGTTCCATGCACTTAGGAGGCACAAAGCTTCTAAGAGATCGATAGAAAATGGTGTCTGTCAAAGCACTTGATAATTTTTTTTTTATTTCTACTTTCCTGTAGTGAGATTTTAAACACTGAATAATAAGTTGGTCGCAAGGCTGGAGCTTTGCTGTAGAATTTGGAGGGAGGAAAACGCATTTTATTGACTTTAGCCCTTTCACATTTATGTGGGCTGTACAATTGTCTAGCATGATACTTACCTTTACCTTTTGATTGGTAAATCTTGAGTCTAATTCTAACAGCCATTTTGCAAATATTTTCTTATTTATCAAGGCATTTTTAGTGAATGTGTACCGAACAGGTAGTGCCTTAACACGCTTAAAGCAACAAGGATTTGCAAATTTTCCGATAACATAGATAGATAATTTTTCACTACCATCCATATTGCAGGCTACCAATACTGTGACTCTTTCTTTATTACATTTTCCATCGGAACACTTTTATGCAGTAAGAGTTAACGTAGATGAAGGATGTACTTTGAAAAAAGTGCAGTTTCATCTGCATTGAAAATGTCGCGGGGTGTATAATCTCTTTTAATAGCCGGCCATACTTCTGAGAAAAACAAATCAACACTATCCTGATGAACTGCAGACACTTCACCCCATATCCTTTTGCAGACGATACCAAACCGTTTTTTAAACCTTAAGAGCCATCAGTTTGGTGTCAGTGATTTTGAGCATGCAAAATCACTGACACCAAGAGCTTCTGTAAAACACTTTGCTTTTTCTTGCAAAACAGCACCAGTTAAAATGATATTCTTGTTCCTAGCTTCTCTTATCCTTCTTAATAAAGCAACTTTTCTTCATTCTTAGCAGTTCTCATCCGTTTTCTTGCAGGCTCGAACTGACTGACTGCACAAGCCGTTTCGATTTGTTCTCGATTCTTAATAACTGTCGAAAGAGTACTAGCAGGTATTCGATACTTTGCTGCAACTGATTTTTTAAAGTTCCATCACTAACATCACATAAAACTTTTTGCTTAGTTTCTGAAGTAAGAAGCCTTTTTCCATTCATTTTCACAACTAGAGCTCCAATACAGCTATAATACAATCAAGAAATTTCTATGGATGTACTTTATTCACATTAAGTGGTCAACACGTGCTAGCGATCAAATGAATTACAAAAAATGACGCTCATAAAAGTATTTCACATCACAGGAATAATAAAGAATAATGGTGGGTAGATTTCGTTGTATACCCTCCAATATATCACTCTTCACATGCTGAGTAGTAAATATATACAAAAAGATGTCTTAAAATTCTCAAAAAATAATAGTATTACCTTTAAGCAAATATTCTAAAACCTAAATAAAATACAATAAGAATGTTAGAAAATCAAAACCAAGGATTGGTTCTAAGTTTTATAAGTCCGGGTTGTGAAGAAATCTATATAGAACCAATCACTAAAGATTGAATTTTATGCGTTTTTGCAAACTTTTATTGTTATTGCCCACAGCTGGAAGACAACCCTTCAGGTTTACGGCTGTTTTGCAATCTGTGCTGGCATGAGCAATTCAAAGCACACACATGTGCTGAAGACTTCTTGTGATTTATGTGAAAAATAGCTTTTATTATAATAACAGATCGGTTTTACCTATCTCGTTGAGCAATCTAACTGGACTGGTAGTTTAAGAGTGTGTATTTTCCATTTTCAATCGTATTTTAATAGCTCAAGAGCAATTGATCTCATGACACAACAAAGATTCTTTAAAATAATATAGCTTGATTATTAAGGAATAAAAATATTAAGAGTTCATTTCTGTAATAGTATCTGTTTTTATTCTACAGCATCTAATACGTTAAGTGCACAGTCGTAGACCACCCTACCCAAATTATTCGTGTAGATAATTCGTGTAAATCTACTTACCTTTCTCCAGGCGAAGAGTAAGTAGAAGCTCACTGTGTGAAAATGTCTAGATAAGGAATAAAATGCAACCAAATCTTTGTAGGATCTCAAGTGTATGAATAGTTTTAGCTCATTCGTTTAATTTTTCTAAGATCAGGAGTTTGAAAATAACCTTCGGATCAGCTACAAAGATTTGCTTTGAATATTTATTTCTAGAGAAATTTATTAATCGTTCATTTTTCGATTCATTTTATAAAATTATACCATGAAATAACTATATGACACTATTTGATGTTTTCCATAACTGTTGTGTAAGTAAGCATACCTATATATCTGATTTCAAATCAAATCTCCACGCATTAGAAATCAAAAAGAATTCAATTACTGCTACATTTTTCAGAGAATAAAAATCAAGTGTCATACACATCACATCAAATACCGAGGTCAAATAACTAAAATACAAACGAGCAACGAGTATGTGAGATGCGAACTGTGTTTCTAGACACATTCAATTAATTTATCACAAGGATTAGGATAGAATTCTCACTCACGTAAAATTGAAAAACCCCCTTCAGCATTATCTCTTAAGCCTATTACTGAAAGTGTAATGTGCCCCGAGCCATTTAAATTGATTCATTTAAAGATGTGCATTCCCACTCCACGCCTTTATACACCCCTTTCAAAAAAAATTTAAAAAAAAAACGCTAACGGATATTGATTTTTTTTTCTTAAAGACGTATGTTTGCGACTTTCGTTTCAACATACTTTTTGAGCTGTTTGGTAGCAGAAAAATAGAAAGAATGCAAATTAAATCTCGCTAATGACGAATTATACAAATTTCAAAAAGTTATTTTAACAGATTAAATTTGTTTCAAGATATCTTAGTACAGTACTGTCTCTTAAAAAAAAATGAATACGTTTATTTCATATCTTGAGCTTTGACTGCTGCAGATAAAAGCAGTTTAGTTTGTTTGAGTTTTTGCAAGCGTACATGAGGGGTATCTGCCTACGAGTGGGAGTGTCTCGAGCGAAGGATTTTTTAAGGAGTTCTAATGTGTATTCACGTTACATCTGGAGAAAACCGCCCAAAACTTCAAACCTTTAGATCGGCAGCTGGACGATAGGCCCGAAACCGCGACCTCCACACGTCAGCCAATTGCCATGTTCAGTGTCTTATGCACTCGGCCATTGTGGGGCCGAAAGCAACGTAGAGTCATGTGGATTGCTTAATAATGTCTGTATTTTTATACAAATATTTGGTAACTAAAAATCTATGCAATGCAGGCTTTTCCCAAATGAAGGTGTATTCTTCGTTATATTTCAAATTTTGAAATCAGGTTTAATATGTTAATCAATTCATTTGATAGACACAGCTTGAAAGGATAAAACTTACGGCTACATAACAGTATTTGTTTCAATTTTGGTATTATGTATTTAATTTAATACAAAAATAATGAAAAATGAAGCTTAAAATTTTGTTAGCAACCTGTTAAAGAAAATCACTTTGCATTTCGAACATCTAATAATGGTGTCTAGATATTTAGCAATGATATTCATATTACAAACTCACAACTTCCTTAACTTTTGTTGCTTTAAAAACACATTCAACGCCGCAAAAATTACAAACTTTGTGAGTCCTAAAATGTACTTCGATTAATAGTACTACCATTCTTTTTGGGCAATATGATGCACGACTTCCTGCTGTTTGCGTTTAAAATGATGATGTCAGAAAATGTCATTTAAACAGCCGGAAGAAGGCGTTTTGTTGTGTGATGTTTGCAAACAAATAGTTAGTTCAATTTCTTTTTATTTTGAAATCAGATTTTGACTGAGCATTCGACTGAATTGCATTCTGAGCATTGCGACTGAGTATTCGAATGTATTCGACTGAGTTTGTCACAATAAACGCAGGTGGGCAACAAGACAGGAGAATAATAATTTACTTCTATATATATATATATTTTTAGTTCAGTTACTTTTTATTTGAAAATAAAAATTTATAAATGTTAGAAATCTCTAGAATAATTTTATAAATTTCTTATACTCTAATTTCATCGCATTCTCAAAAGGCTTGCTTGAAATGAGTATGCAATCAACAAATTTTAGAAAAAATTGTAATAATTTTGCTGAGTTAAATATTTGTAATAATAAATCTTGATTTCTCGAATTTCACGAAAAGTGCGAGCAAATAACTTTGGATTGTTTCTGATTAAAGGTATTTTAAATGCTGAAGTACGTTTAAAATTATCAATATTAATTTCATTTCTTCCTCTTTCCAAAAAACGCATCCCAAACGTAGTCTTTTATTTAAATATTTTTGGAAAATTACATAAATATAGACAGCGTAACTGTGATTTCGTTAACACAGATTACATTATCAAAAGTAAAAGTTTAAGACAACTGAATCATTAAGACGAAGAAAGTTAAGCAAATACTATCAAAAACTCAATTAATTATTGAAATAACATGATAAAGGAGAACTGGCTTTCGATCTCTTTGTTTCTCTAATTATGAATTTAAGCAAAGATGGTTAATCAGAGAAAACGAAAATTGAACTTTATTGATTTATTTCAGTTTCAAAGCTTATAAATTAAATAAGTTATTCCTTAGAGGAAATCCTAATGAATACAGAATATAAAATGTAGAACGGAAGCTGATTTTTCGGAGGAAAACACAAATTTTTACTGATTTATTAAAGAATCTGCCATTAAAAAGAATTTAATGATAAATTGGGTAAATTTTTAATGAAAAAAAACCCTATAGAATAAATGTTACGGTTAAAGATTTTTTTTATAATTAGCAACTGCAATTTTACAAACTTATTCCCCAGCATTTACGCACACAATTTCTCATTGAAAGCTATGACACATTTGGAACATAATAATTTTCTATCAATTGCATCATAACGGAAAATGTAAAAGCTGCAATATAAGTTTTTATTGAAAATGCAATAGGTATAAGATATCCGCTCTTATATTAAACGAGGAATGTTTGTGTGTGTGTGTGTATGTCCGAACGATCTCGAAAACTGCTCTAAGGATTCTTTTTAAATTTCGTACCTGGGGGTTTTTTGGGCCCCTGAAACGATTGAGCTAGGTCAATTGATTGAAAAATCTCTTAAAACGCTCAAAATTTAAAATTTAAAATTTTTGACGGTAGCGCCATCTATTGAGCGTTTGAAAAACACACTTGATGCAATCTTCCTAAAAGGGACGCTCAAATAAGTTTGGGGCGGATTAAAAAATACACGCCATCGATATATAATAGTAAAAATTAATTTCGCAAAGAAATAAAATAAATGGAACTTGATATTCAGTACACAGACAAATAAATATTTTAGTAACTAGATATATTACACCATTCAGCTACATAAATTTGTTTAGAATTAAAAAGTTAGTTTTATTTCAAAATATCGTCCTGGCAACCAGCGAAAGAAAAAGCGAAAAGAGTCTTCGTTCCCATCCCCGCAAGCACCTTGATGTAATATACGTAAATAATTTAATTATTCTTAATTCATAGTTATTAATACAAAACTATTCGTAAATCTTATGTGAAAAATTGCCTGCATTTATTACAATTATCCTTTTGTAACTAACGTAAAGCTAAATGTATTTTCGCGTATATACTAAAACAATAAATATTTTTCATGTATTTTATTGATCCATATGATGCGAATTTCAAAAGTGCATAAAAGTTTCAGCTTATTCGAATAATTTAAATGAAAATGACACCCTTTTCAGTCATTCACAGTAAGAAAAAAGATCCTGTGACGTAACATGAAAATTCCATTTTTTTTTTAAATAACCGCACTAGGTTGAATTCTATTTTAAATGCCTTATTCCGCCAAGTTGACGATAAATATTTAAATGTAGTTACCCTGACGATTTTTTTTTTTTTTTTTAATGGGTCAACCGTTTATAATGAAACGATGTTCGAAACTCCGATGAAAAAATGATACGATCGATTCCTAAATTGGGCTCGCAGCCGATATTCAAATTAATTTTGCAGATGATCAGCCATCAGTTTAGTTTTCATTCACTGCAGTTGATGATTTCAACTCATTTATTTTATCATCGTATGGACAACCTTTTAAAAGTTGCGGGCAGAACTTTACGATAGTGGCCTCCTGGGGCTGACTTCAGGATGTTAGCGAAATCGCGGGCCGTATAATTCGGATTTATATGGAAGTTTGAATGTTTTATATAGGTTTTATACAGGGTTTTGACTTGTTCTGAGGGCTGGTCCAAAAGCCATGGCGGGCCCCATCCGGCCGCAGGCTGGGAGTTGTCCATATGTGGAAGCAGTAAATTGGGAGGCTGAAATCTGGTTACTTAGATTTTTTCTAATAAATTTTCAATTCTTATTTAGAAGTGGATTAGACTGTGTTGTTTTGTGTTGTGTACTATCATTAAACTAAAGGATAAAGCCCTTTGTGGAGACAATTACAGCGGGCGATAGAATGTCTACACTCAGAATATTTAATATTTACCCACTTAAAATCAAATAACTTCCTATTCAATTTTTATTATACATCGAAATTCGAACTGTATAATCTGCAGAAACATTTCGTATTCGAAACATTTCGTTTGGTATCAACATCCTCTCCTATATCCATGCTTAATGCATAGAAAACCGTTTTATTTTTGAAAAAAAGTTAAACTGAGTAGTAATTTAGAAAAGCTATCTTAAGCGAATTGGAATCGTAATTTTCTCTCCAAAGCCTGATAACCGTGACTTCAATGTAACGTCAATGTCACTTGCAATAGATAATTCTGACACTCAAATGATTAGCTTTTTTTATTCTCTCAAATGAAATAGAGCTAAAAATACAAAAAAAAACGCTTAAAAATCAGGGAACGGGTGGATTATCAGATTTTTTCTTTCTTTTTTTTCTTTTTTTTTTACATAATTATGATAATTTTCAGGTTGATCGCACCAACGAACCGTGTGTAAATTTTAAGTTATTAGACAATACATTTTTAATCTGTTTGGATGGTAAAAGTTTTATTTTGAGTGGTTGAACTGGAATTGTGACAGAGTCAGGGATCAGCGTAACTATATAGGAGCGATGTATTTTTGATTTATTCGAGGTTAGAAGTCCATTTTCTTCAGTCCATTCGTTTGTTCTATTATTGTGAACGTTTAAGTAGTTGCTAGGGTTATTATAAAAGAATATTTTTGATCTATTCTGTTTTTGATTTCATGATTTCGAAGTGTCCTTTTGTACTAATAATTTAAATTGCGTTACACTTTTTATTTTCTTAAGGATGAGATTATAAAATAAAATTATGTTTAAAGCATATTTATGTAAGATTATACTTTTATGGCATCTATATTTATGTATCTATAAGATTGAATTTACGTTTGTAGAATTTGTTTAGGCATGATGTATTTTCTTTGAATTAGAAAAAAATAAGTATTTTATGTTTGAATTGAAGCACTATAGAGAAATTTACAATTTCAATCGTAAAGAATTATCATCATAGATGTATTATAAAGACGTAAATGCATGAAAGTGTAGCTCAAAAACGAGCTGTGGAAACATATGATCACCGACAGCAGCACTTAGCCCAAATATGTGAACGTGCAGTTAAAACACAAGCAGATGAAACAGATGATTAGTATTTGGAAGGAGAACGACATGGAACAGCTAGACGTCGACAAATACTTCGGGTAAACAGTGTAAGTATCTGCAAAGCTGCCACAAATGTGGGTACTTATTATCATAGTTTAAAACTTTTTAACATGGATTGCATTCACCCAGGAGCTTTGCATTTTTCTGAACAGTAAAAACAAAAATTAACCGAAACCATTTTTGGGACTGTAAGATTGATGTAGGACATTCCGAATTTCCTAATGAATTGGTGTGGTTGTTTCTTCGATGTCACCCACATTTCAAAGAATTCGAAATTTGAAAGCATACTTTACAATGGCTTTGTTCACAGTATATGACGAGTAAAACTATTAACGATTTTGGTGTGTACTGCTACGTTGCGAACAGTGTATAACAGACTTGGTGATTTTTTTTTATAAACTCATTCATCTGACAGTTCAACCAACTCAAATTCTTGATGCTGAATTTGAACGTCCTCAATATGGACAGATATATTTCTGAAGTAATGAAGACGCTGTTAGTGAATGCTTCGCCCAAGATCTTCGCTGATACCCTCGTTGATCTGCTACAGAAGGAAAGGAGGCACCTTACGTTAAACTACTTTTTGCTCAACTCTGATGGCACCGACCATCGAATATTTAGCATCCCTCTTCAAAACAAAGTATATACCATTGTAACATTGAATGCCGACCAAAGCTTACCTGATAATGTATGGGTGATCCGACAGCGATGAAAATCTTTGGCAACCATGAAGATTATTGATACGTGCCAAGGCATTTACGTATTCATTATTTTACACTTAAGGAGCCTTTAGATTCTGAGCATGGCTCGGTAACCTGGTACTCTCTGTTAAACGAAAAATATCATTCATTAAAACATTAAAATTTGCAATCCTAAACGTAAGGAACAATCGTGTATAAGTGTTAAGCTATATAAAGCTCAGTAAAATTTAAGCATTAGTATACAGTTCCTTCCATTATCAAGCAATAAATATTAAAATGATTGATGTAATATTTTTAAATATTTTCTTAAATTATCTGCATGTTTTGCGTTGAATAAGGATTGTTTATTAAGGATATTTTTTAATATGCTTATTTACTCCATTTTTCGATAATGAATATTAAGTAATTACTTAATAAATTGTAAGTCACTTTTCAACTAAAATACGTTAATACGATTTAGGCTTAAAAGTTAAGTAGAAACAAGATTAATGATGTGACATTAATTATTATCTTTCTCCATCGTTCATACCTATTGTTGATGTTTTCCGATTAAAAAAATGAGTTTTGCTTTGAAATATTCGACCTTCTTAAATAAAAATGACGTTTTTAAATTCATTAAAAACATTAGATATAGTACGAGTAAATACTAAAAATGTTTCAGTATGTCTTTTACATATTTATAATTTCTGTACTAAATACATTTATTTTAACTACAATTTTTTTTATTTCTTTCCGTATGTATTTTTATTTTTCATATTTTGAAATTAATAATTAAATATATATATATATATATATATATATATATTCATTTTCCTTTTGTATTATACAGAAAAATACCTTTTCTAACTAGAAATATGAAACGTAATTACTCAAACAAAAGCTCAAGTGAAGTTCCATGATGATATATAATTAATGAAGTCTTCTTAATTATCTGAAGAGCTGTTATTACCATGCCATGAGTAAAAGTTGAATATTTTGAAAGGTATAATGCTATTACAGATGATATATTATGTTGTTTTGTCGTTTTAATTAAGAAATTTTTGTTTCGACAATATACCAGAAAAGCAGAGAGAAAATCATCCTAATGGTTTTTGAATTCACAAACAAAGGAACAAAACATGTATCTATTACGTAAAAAACCATAAAGTATGTTTCATGCATCAAATTATTCATTTGGAAATATTTCTTTGCGTATTTCTCTTTTCCATTCCTCTGTGGTACTATCAATCTGACGATTATACTAAAACTTCTTTGATTTATTTCCCAAATAATGAATACTAAAAACTGATCTTCTATTATTATACCGAAAGAAAAAGGCACTTCAACAGAATGAAGCTAAGACTTTTATATGAGGAAACAATACAAGCACCATGACAAAACATTTACCTTTGGCGAAATAAGTCACTTATAGACATAAAATAATATGGTCTCGTAAATGTCTCGTAAGTCTTCGTAAAATGAACTGGAACTAAAAAGTAAAACCAAAGTATAAAAATTCACAAACAGATGCTAAAATAGAAATATAAAAAATAAACTGTTTTCGATCTTATAATTCAAATTTTGTTCATGCCAATGTGTACTCAAAATCATTAGCAGCTGAAACGAGCCAGAGACATTGATGCTTCTTTTTAAAGTCTTTATACGCTGTTAACAGTTTTATTTAAGTTTCCAATGTTTTGTTTCGTTTTTAAGATATAAATTTGTGTGCTAACAAATTAACTCTTTTTCTTTCCAAAGTAAATAGAGTTTCTTTGAAATAGAAATACCTGAAAAGTTTGAAAGGATAGTTGATTTTAGTAAGACAGTGAAAAAGTTCGATGTGCCATCTACTTTCGTTGTTATACGTTACAAAAGTATTCCTTACACCTTTTTAATTGGAACAATTACTACTTCTTTCTGAACAAGAAATTATTAAGAAACGTAGTTGTTATAATTTTTCAACATCACTGTGGTGGAAAAATAATTTATTTTTCTTATGTGGCCTCAAACGAGTTTCTTTCTATAAGAAAAGACTACATGATGGTAACATACGCGGATTTTCGAAGGTGAAATATAAATAAAATAAGGAAGTAACCAAGCGAAATTATAAAAACAAAAACAGTACTTTTTATTTCTCCAAAAGACCGGAGACTAAATTCCACGCGAAGATCTGAAAATACATTTCATCAAGCAGAAATTTCAAACTATATAATGTAAGTTCCCAATGAAATCGAAGAAAATATCTAAAACTATTCCAAAATGTATGCATTGATATAACAAGCGTACACAAAATTGCCTCAAACTGGTCTTTGGATGATATGTGAAAGACCTACACCTCTGTGGCTCCTTGCATACAACTGCATTTTTATTCCAAAGATAGTCATTAAGAATTACAGAATAAAGCAACAGAAGTACAAACACAGCAGAGCACGAATGTGACAACCACAGGTTTGAGGGATTTGAACCCGCGACCTTACTAATTGCTGGCGTGCGAAACCGATAGGTGCACAAACCCTCGCAACCGCGAGGTCCCCTTATCACCTTTTTCAACTGAACTGAAAAGGGCATCCTTATGAATGTATTCCTAATCGCTCTGAAGTACTATATTCTCTATATGTGACGTTTCTTTATCAATATCAGTTTAGAAATACACACGAAAAAAACAAGCATTGCAGAAACTTATTCGAAATCTATTCTAACAGTCAAGTTTTATACCACACTAAAGCCTAAACAAGCAAATTATCCCATAAATCTGTAACAATATGCGTGTATGTAAGTCACTATGAGATTATAAGATTTCATTAAATATAGAAATAAAATAATATTTTCAGTGGTTTTATTATTATTATTATTATTTAGTTCTTATTTATTAATCGCTTTTCGAAAAATAAGGCATTTGTTATTGCCTGAAATAAAATAAATTGCTTATGAAATAAAACAAGAACACTTCGATATCAAACTTGCAAATCGGAAATCAAAGGAGGAAAATATTCTAATTCATACTTTATCGTAGTAAGCGACTTTGTAGGGTTTCAAAATCCAATGAGTGTCAAAATTCAAAATGAGATTGTCGCTTGATACTGATACTCCAATGCCCTATGCAATTTTATCGAGAATATTATCTTGTTATCAATGCACACAGCAATTTTCGCTTTAGATTTCTGAATTTGTCTTGTTAATATAACTACCTCTGTTACTAAAAATGCCAAATCTGCGGGAATGCTTTTTATTCTGCTCTTTTGTTTCGTAAAATAAAGTATTTATAGTTATTTTTTATGCTCATCTATAACATTTCGCTATAAAATACAGCGCTGGGAGACAAAAATATATGTAGACATTTTAATTTCGCTCTAATGATGCTGACAGTTAAATTGTGTGCCAATAAACCTACTGCATGTTTTCATGGAAATGCGGATATAGATAATGATCATGCGATCAGTTGCGGATGCTGGGAGGTTTTTTTTTGCATGCACCTGTTAGCTCAACACACTAGCGTAAACGTATTAAAGACAAAACAAAACATTTATTTCTAACATAACGTACAGCGTTAACTTAAGAGTGTTATTCACCGTATTGTTCAAGTTTCTTTCTACATCCTTAATTTTGCTGTCCCAATATTTTTGATTGATCTTTTCGATAGAAGGTATGTGTGGTGAAGTGAAACAGCAGTAAAATATAATTTTGAGACGGTTCCCATGGGAAGACCACACAAGTAGACCGTAAATTAGAAGAGGCGCCAGGCAATGGACAGTCTGGACACTATAGCACAATGAACTGTCAACGGTAAAATATTTATGGCCGAAAATGATATGCAAATTTGGCGGGGTATAGTCCCGAATGATCCACCTACATGTATGGGATTCGACGAGAGGATGCATTAATTCCCCGAGACGAACAAATCAGAAACTCCAGCCAATGATGTAAGAGGGGGTAAGAAAAGAGGAATCAACCCCGTGGGAGAAGAAAAAAAGACGACAGAACGAGTGTGCTAGAAAAAGAAGCAGAGCAGAGTTTGAAAAAGGTGTGAACGGACTTAAAAAAAAATCAGTGTGTGCTTCGAATCAATATGATCAAGTTGTGTTCAAAAGAAACATGGAATCAGAGGCCAGATGATGGCTTAAGAGAAAAACAGCGGTTCCAAGAGGGCACGCGTCGATCGTGTCTTGTGTAAAGACGGCTACCTCATCAGAATGGTGAATATTTACAGTAATCTATTTATTATTTGCGTCTCAAAACTTTTGTGGATACCCCTTATCCTCCAAAACCACATCTCCCCCAGACATGTTTAAGTTTAAAATTATGTCAATATCGTCTGTTAATTAATATTAGTGGAATGACTAAGAATAAATGGTATTTAGTTGCAATTCATAGAGTCTTTAGTTTTTTTAGTGTTTTGGTGTATATCAATCATTTTTCAATTTTTTCAGCGTAATACTAGGAGTACTTGCCAGGCAGGTTATGCGCGGCATAATACCACTATACGATCATCTTAGGCTTTAGTTTTCCTCAAATTTTAACCACTGCTGCAAAAAAACCACCACATAATGGTGCCGTAGAAAAAAGGCAATTTTATGTACTCCTAGTAACTCAAATGCTAGTTAAATTAATGATAATAATAATAATAAATATATATAGTAGATTTTTCAAAAATAAAACAAAGTCTGGGAGAGAAATTATGCATCATAATAACGAAGTTACTATCTTGTTTCTCAGTTTCAACAAAAAAAAAAAAAAAAAACATGCATTGACATTCTTTGAATATTTTATTTGTGATTTGTAAGTGTTAATATACTGCTGCAAAAAAAAAATATATATATATATATACGAAAGAACTTTGATTTTAAAGGTGACAAAGAAGGTATTTTTGTTAAAACAATTAATTTCTCTAATAGAAAGAATGTTGTGAATAAGATAGTTTGTAGTCATTACAACGTATTGACATATAGAAAAATTAAATTAAATAAAATTAAGTAAATAAATAAATAAATATTTTATTGATGGAATATTATGCAACAATCAGTAGAACTGAACAATTGAATTAATACTTGCTTAATATGTATGTATTCATGTACAATATTTTTAATTTATGTGTATGTTGAAAGTGTCAAAGTGCATTTTGTATATGTATAAGGTAACGGAACATATAGTGTTAAAATAGGTAAAATAGTATCTGTAAATATTTAAAGTAAAAAAAAAAAAATGGGTCGTCCCAGAGTTAGACAGGAGTCGCCAGAGTCTCTTAGGAATCGAAATACCCAAAGTTCGGCACAAAGCCAGCATAACAAAACGCCAGACACGGGACTAATCCCTCTATTGCCCCGATATTCGGCCGATAGTCTCGAGAACCCAAAGCAATTTTTCAGCGAATTTGAAAACGTAGCTGCTCTCACCGATTGGTCAAATGAGCAGAAAGGCATAATTTTAAAGACATGCCTCAAAGGTAAGGCAAAAGCATTTATACTAGGCCTAAAAGAGACGAAAGACGGAAACAATTACGAATACCTGAAAAAAGCGATTCTCCAAAGATTTAGGGAAATAAAATCAGCTTCGGAAGTTCACGCGGAATTTAATGCAATTAGGCAAACCCCGAAAACATCGATTATACAACTAAGGGACATAATCTCTGAAAAGACTGAAGCATTTTTAGGGATCGATAAGCCGTCAGAGGAAACAGATAAAATAAAGAACCACATCATGCTCGCGAAATTCACGGAAGCGGTACGTCCGGAAATTAGAAGAGAAATTTTAAAAGAAAACGTAAAACACTTTGACGAGGCGGTTGAGTTGGCAATCAGACTGGAGAGAATTTTTAATGAAGAAGAAGACATAAACAATATTGACGTACAAAAATCAGACGTTACTGGTCTATTGAAGGACTTAGAAATCGCGCAGTTAAAAGATAAAATAAAACAGTTTGAGGATAAAATTCAGGCACTCGAGATTTCTCAAGTGAATGAAAAATCCAATCCATTGAAATCATGCTCTTTTTGTAAAAAACAAAATCACACAGACACAGACTGCTGGTTCAATCCCCGAAATAGAAGACAACCAGTTAATCAACATAATAGTAGTTATAAACAAGTTGCAATTATCTGCCAAATATGCGGAAAGTCGAACCACTCCGCTCAGACATGCTGGGAAAGAATTCCCGCGGACGGTCGACAGCAACCAAATGTCCGCAGAACGAACAACAATGGAAACAGGAACTATAAGAATTTAAACTCATACAGGGGTCCCAGAGGCAACAGATAAATAATAATCAGAGGTTGGGATCCCATAGAACGAAACTCGAGGCTACCAAAGTAAATATTGACCATAAAAACAAGAATAAAAATCAAATGATAGAGGCACAAAATAGTACGAAAGAAATAAATGATAATAAACGCAAACAACAAGAGAACCATAGGTATATAATGTCGGTGAGTGACAACGAGCAAAATGTAATTAAATTACCACTAGTAACGCTTAACATTGGGGATGAAGAATATGCTGCACTCATTGATTCAGGAGCAGGAATTAGTTTAATAAATAACGAAATATTTGAAGGAATAAAAAGTAAAATAAAAATAAACTTTATTTCCAGACAGGTAACAATAAAATCTGTGACACAACAAACTGTACCTTTTCTAAAAGCCGTGAAGTTTTCATTTAAAATAGGGCATAAAAAATGTAATAACACCTTTTTCGTGGCAAACTTCAAAATGAACCCACAATACCCAATCATACTAGGTTACGACTTCATGATTAATAATAAAGTAATTTTAAATACGAAACAAAATAGCATAACAATAAATAATGAAGAAATTCCAATTAATAAATCAGAGACCAAAAATACGGAGCTAAGGGAAGAAAATGATAAGACGGAGGAGATTAATAATTGCATTCGAATAGCACGGAAAGTACTGATTCCGCCCGCGGACACAAAAATAGTAAATTTAAAAACAGATCGACCTATTGAAAAGCAACAAAATGAAAGCAACATTCAAGTGATACCCAAATTCCAAAAGGAACAGATATGCATCATCCAACAAAAAACAGATAAGTCGTTACAAATGATTTTCGAAAATAACACCAACACCACGAAACATTTACAAAAAAACATGAAAGTCGCGAAAATCATAGAACCGCAGAACGTTCGGCAGATACGGGAGTCATCACAAGGTACAGAAGTAGGAATGAATTATTGTGCACAAACAACTAATGATAGGGACAATATCCTAAACTTGAGAAAAAAGGAATTCGAAGAGGCGACTTTTGATTTAGATCATTTACCGGAAGACCAACAGCGTATATTTAAAAAAATGCTACAAGAAAACTATCAGGTATTCTCTACCTCTTATAAAACATTAGGAGTGACAGACGCTGTGAGACCGCAAATCAAATTAGCCCACAATTACCCTATCCAATGTAGACCGTACCCAATACCGCAAAACATGAAAACGCTCGCAGACCGCGAAATAGACGAGCTATTAGAAGCGGGTATACTCGAACCATCCGACGGGGGTTACGCGTTCCCAATAATCTTCGTTAAAAAACAAACGAGTGAGGAAAATAAAACCCCTAAATACCGAATGGCGACAGATTTTCGATTATTAAATAACATCACTGAACCTTATAAAACATATATCCCGCATATTGAAGATATCTTACAAGAAGTTGCCGGATTCAAATGGTACACGACTATGGATCTTAAATCTGCGTTTTTTCAAATAGCATTACCGGAGGCAGAGCGAGAGAAATGTGCAATAATTACCCACCGAGGAAATTTTAGACACACGAGACTACCCTTTGGCTTGCGTAACAGCGCCAGTTACTTCACCCAACTCATGAATACGGTGCTGGGAGGTATGAGAGAAACGAAGATAAATTTCTACCTAGACGATATAATCATACCAGCTAATTCCCTCGAAGAATTACGAAAAAAAATGACTTTAATATTCCAAAAGCTCAAAGAGTTTAATTTAACATTGGACCCGTCAAAAATCAAAATAGCCCGAAAAAATATCACATGTTTAGGATTCCAAGTGGACGAAGTAGGGATTTCCCCAGACCCAAAAAACATCGTGAAAATCACAAAATTTAAAACACCTAAGTCAGTTAAAGAGATTCAATCATTCTTAGGGATGACAAATTACTTCAGAACGATTATTCCACAATATTCCCAAATTATTGCACCGATTGTGCAGCTCACAAGAAAGACCAAAAAATTTGAATGGTCGGAAGAGTGTCAGACTAGTTTCGCGAACATACAACAGATCATTTTAGAAAAACCAAGAATTACCAAAATTGATTTTGCAAAACCATTCCTGTTAGCAACCGATGCATCCAACACGGCCATTAATGGTATTTTAATGCAGGATCGGCCAGAAGGCAGAACACCAGTCAAATTTTTTAGCAGAATTTTAAAAAATGCGGAAAAACGATACTCATCTCTTAAACTGGAACTAATGGCAATTTATGAAGCGGTGAGACATTTTCGCAATTATTTATGGAACCATGAATTTGTATTAATTAGTGACGCGAAATCATTGAAATACCATTTAGATCTAACGCAGCAATCCGATATCACTGCAAGGTGGCTATTATTTTTAAGTGAATTTGCGTTTAAATTTCAACATATAAAGGGTGAGGAAAACCCCGCGGATTATTTGTCCCGATACATCTTACAAGAAGAACAGGTAAATAACATAACGGCACAAATCTTCGAAGGGAAGAAGGATTTAACGACCGAAAAAATTAAACAAGAACAGCAGAACGATGAATTATTGAACAAAATAATACCACACGTCCGCGAAAAGACCCCTAAAAGTCCTAAGTTCAAAAATTACTATCTCGATGCACATGGAATTCTTCGTTATAGGGAAAAAGCCACGCGAGAGAGGGAAGGAATAGATGTAATCGTGATCCCTCAGGCTTTAAAACAGTCCGTGATCAAAATTGCACACGCAACACATTTCGGCAGACAAAAAACGATCGATTTTATAAAAAAATTTTATACTTGGGGCAACTTATTTGATGACGTAAAGACGTTTATCGATAACTGTCACAGATGTGCACAATTCAAAAACAGGCACATTCCCCCTACGGCGAAACAAAAAATGGACCGAGCAATACTGCCCGGAAAGTGTCTACATATAGATATTGTTGGGAAGCTGCCTCGCAGTGTCAGAGGCAATTGCTTTTTTTTTTCCGTAATTGACAGTTTCTCAAGGTATATAGAATTATTTCCATGTAGAAAAATCACTGCGGATCAAATAGTTCAATGTTTACAAAGTTATTTTTCTCGTTTTGGGCTTCCAGATACGATTATATCGGATAACGGACCTCAATTCAGATCAAAGGAATTAAGGAGT
Organism: Cheiracanthium punctorium; assembly: GCA_038373885.1. Classification (NCBI taxonomy): domain Eukaryota; kingdom Metazoa; phylum Arthropoda; class Arachnida; order Araneae; family Cheiracanthiidae; genus Cheiracanthium; species Cheiracanthium punctorium. The sequence goes on from JAWZYV010015792.1 coordinate 492,598, forward strand.
TTTTTAAAATCTCTCAATATAGAGAGTCGTTTTTCGTCGATCTACCACCCACAATCGAATGGGACGGTAGAGCGAGCACAAGGCACGCTTCAGCAGTGTATTCGATGCATAGCAGAGAACACTTTTGAATGGGAAGATGCAAGTGTATGGGCGCAGCTCTATTACAACGCCTCTAAACACAGGGCGACGAATTTCCCGCCGGCGTTACTATTTCTGGGTCGTGACATTAAAATACCCCTGGACAATACAACTGACGGACAGGGACAAAATATTTTCGAATCAAGATGGTCCCAAGAGGAAATACAAATATTTGTGGACAAATTAATTAAGCAGAATTTAAATAACAGACAACAGGCCTGGATATTCCAAGAAAAAGCGGCTAAACCGCAGAACTTAGAAAAACCCGCTAAACATACTCCAATCCACATAGGGGATTTGGTATACATGAGAAATATGCACAAGAAGTGTAAATTTGACCCCATTTTTACCGGCCCTTATAGGGTAATGAAACTATTTCGTAATGATAATTTGTTACTTAAAGAAGTGAATAAACCTCATGTAGAATCCAAAAAAGTACATAGAAACCTCATTTTTCGGGTAAAACCCCAGACACAAGAAACAGACCCTGACGAGTCAAAAACCCCCACCCATGGTTATTGGTTACGCAACCGCTCCCGGAAGGGGCGAGAAACAGCACAAACATAAGAAAAGAACAAAAATTCAAAAAAAAAAAAAAAAAAAAAAAAAAAAAAGGGGTTCTTACCAGCAGCCGAGTTGTGAGGTCCAGAGTGTTCCACGAGTGTTCATTCAGAGTGTTTTCCTTTTTCGGTTGCATCAGTAGATGATGAAAAGATTGGAATTTCTGTGAAAGGATAACGAAAACGAGAATTACAAAACTGATAGGAAAAAGAGAAAAACGCGACCTGGAAGGCAATTGAATTTAGCTAATCATAACAGTAATAATAATAAGAATTATAATAATAATGACATGATATATATATATAATCAAAAGGGATATCCCGTTTAACCTTGTGCACTGCAGAAAAGCTAAGCTGAAAATGAAGGAAATGTTAACAACCAAAAAAAAAAAAAAAAAAAAAAAAAAAAGAGACGGACAAAATATAATAATGTTGATAATAATAGCAAGCAATAAGATAACAGGCACACACATACGTAGGTAAAAAAAAAAAAAATAAAAATAAATAAATAAATAAATAAATAAATAAATAAAAAAATAAATAAATAAAAAGTAAAACACAAGTTAGCAAGGCATCAGCTGGTGTTGTCGTTTGGCTTTTTCTGTTGGTAAACAAACCGGCAGGGAGCCATTCGCATGGGGGCGAGTCGTTCGTTCGGATTTACGGAGAGTCGTTCGTTCGGATGTCACGCATAGGATGCAAGAGAAGGGCAACATGAAAAGACAAAAATATGCATATAAATAAATACCGGACATACAACTATAGGAGAGACAAATACATAGTACAGTAATTTTACTAAAAATTTTAATTAATACAAGTTAGAATAAAATTATTGAGTTGCGTCACCAGAGTACCTGGGACGGAAAGCTGCAGATTTCCCCTTGGATTTTGGTACTTATCGGGCAATTGCAGGCAATAGCCACGATGAGTAAGACGCGCTCTAGAATAATAGAAGACTATTTATTTTAAAGTAAACATAGGGAGTTCACAGAATAATAACCTATCAGACCGCATGGACTCGACATGCAGATCGGCGCTATACAAAATAAAACGTAAGAACAGTAACGTTAAGTTTGTTTCTCTTTACAAAATTACAGTTAATAGGGCGGCATAAGCTTTCATTAACAAAATAATTAAATAACAATCACTTACCTCTACACGACGTTGACATCCTAAAAAAAAAAAAAAACACAGGCGAAAAAGGTGCCGAGTCACTCCCGGCGCAGGAGATAAACCGGTTGCCTACAGCGCGAGTTGAGTCGTCGAGCTGCAGTTTCCCCCGTTTCCAAACGCGCGGATGTATTATACGCAGTGAAAAACCGGAAATTTCAACCATGAGTTCCGATTGTCAAGCGACAAACAGTTTCGCAGCCGGAAGGATCTGCTTAAAAGGAATACAAGAGGAGAGAGGGTAGTTCCAGAACGCACGGGTTTAGCGGTGAAACTCTTTTAATGAATTGAATGAGTAAATAAGAACGCATCGATGATTATGGCTAGATATTTTGAAACAGTGGTACGTGAGGTGTACCGTATAAATAAAAGGGTGTGCAATATAGGAATGAATCCCCTGTCTGAGCAAAAATAATAATAATAATAATAATAATAATAAATTTAAAAAAAAAAAAAAAAAAAAAAAAAAAAAAAAAAAAAGGGAAGGAAGACGAGTATTTTTTATGATATGCAGATAAATATATATGTGTAACAAGTAATAGACACACATGATATTGTATGTTATTCTTAATATATATATAATATAAATATGGTACTCTAATAATATAAATATGGTGCATGTTGGTACAGAATGTGTGATCAAACATAATAATGTGTGTACAATCCCATTGGTGTACAATATATTATTTTGAAGAAATTGAGAAACAAGATACAAAGGTAACTCATTAATGTTATTAATGCAAAGTGGTTCGGAAACATTATCGATACTGCCAGATTTAACAAAATCTGACAAAACAAACCCGCAAAGGAGAACGAAAATGTTCACGTGAAACCACAAAATGCTTGAGACACAACGGGAGAACAAATGTATCACAACTGAGACTTTTGCCATGTGTAGCTACGCGTGACGGACTATATGGACTAAACTTCAACTACTACACTGTAGAACGTAGCACATAATTTGCTACGTATGATGGACTATATCGCATGGACTATACAGGACAAGTGCCAAATTTTAAAACGTAGCACATGTGTAGCTACGTGTAATGAACGAGTAACTGTGGACATTGAATATTTTTTTTTCTTGTTTTTTTTATGTACACGGGGGAGAGATGTGGTGAAGTGAAACAGCAGTAAAATATAATTTTGAGACGGTTCCCATGGGAAGACCACACAAGTAGACCGTAAATTAGAAGAGGCGCCAGGCAATGGACAGTCTGGACACTATAGCACAATGAACTGTCAACGGTAAAATATTTATGGCCGAAAATGATATGCAAATTTGGCGGGGTATAGTCCCGAATGATCCACCTACATGTATGGGATTCGACGAGAGGATGCATTAATTCCCCGAGACGAACAAATCAGAAACTCCAGCCAATGATGTAAGAGGGGGTAAGAAAAGAGGAATCAACCCCGTGGGAGAAGAAAAAAAGACGACAGAACGAGTGTGCTAGAAAAAGAAGCAGAGCAGAGTTTGAAAAAGGTGTGAACGGACTTAAAAAAAATCAGTGTGTGCTTCGAATCAATATGATCAAGTTGTGTTCAAAAGAAACATGGAATCAGAGGCCAGATGATGGCTTAAGAGAAAAACAGCGGTTCCAAGAGGGCACGCGTCGATCGTGTCTTGTGTAAAGACGGCTACCTCATCAGAATGGTGAATATTTACAGTAATCTATTTATTATTTGCGTCTCAAAACTTTTGTGGATACCCCTTATCCTCCAAAACCACATCTCCCCCAGACATGTTTAAGTTTAAAATTATGTCAATATCGTCTGTTAATTAATATTAGTGGAATGACTAAGAATAAATGGTATTTAGTTGCAATTCATAGAGTCTTTAGTTTTTTAGTGTTTTGGTGTATATCAATCATTTTTCAATTTTTTCAGCGTAATACTAGGAGTACTTGCCAGGCAGGTTATGCGCGGCATAATACCACTATACGATCATCTTAGGCTTTAGTTTTCCTCAAATTTTAACCACTGCTGCAAAAAAACCACCACAGTATGATCGTAGATAAAATCGTTCTATTCACTCTCTCACACATTCCATTCCCTTGTGGATGTGATGTAGAATTTAAGGTGTGCATAATACCATTTTCATCTCAGAACTTTCTAAATTCGTGTGAGGTGGTGATCCTCGATCTGAAATTAAACGATCCGGTAATCCAAAATCTTGAATGAAGTCCTTTAATGATTTTAGAACATTCTTGGTCGAAGTGTCTCTGACAGGATAAAGGCGTACGAATCTCGTCATGTTATCAATAATTACAAGTAATTCCTTGTTTCTCTTACTACTTGTTACAAATGGACCAAGGTGATCTAAGTGTATAATAGCGAAAGGTCTGCGGCCAGTTGGAGTAGGATGGAGAAGACCTTGTCTCTTACCACTTGGTACCTTATTGACTAAGCATTCGAAGCACATTGATATATGTCGACGAACGTATCTTTTCATTGATGGAAACTAATATAGTTCCTTGATCTTCGATACCGTTTTGTCCACTGCAAAATGTCCCATGAGGTCATGAAATTTTACAACCGTACTCTTCCTCATACTTTTCGGTAAAACGTACAAGAGTTTTTCCTTTCCATCTTCCTTGATTACCCGAAAAAGTCTATTTCCTTTGAAAATAGAATGATCGACTTTATTATTTTCTTCTGGACTTCTTTCATCCTTACCTTTTTTGAGAATTTCTATTAATTCTTTTAAGGTTTCATCTGCTTGCTGCATCATAAGAACTTGGTCTTCTATACTCAACGTTAGGCATACTTCAAGCTTGTTTTCTATCAGGGAGTCTAGTGTATCCGTAGGATTCAAAACTGGAGCTCTGATGATAGCATCGATGTGAGACATTTTGACACCTGGCCTGTGGCGAATTTCAAAATTGAATTCTAGAATAGGGAGACTCCAACAAGCAATTTGAGGGTTACTTGATTTTTTTGCATTCATATAAACTAAGGCCTGACAGTCAGTTACTACTGTAAAACTGATACCCAACAAAAGCTGTCTTAGTCGTTCAAGTGTCCGTACAATTGCCATTAATTCAAGCTTACTCGAATGGTATTTATTCTCAGTTTCTGTGGTCTTTTTACTCACGCAGTACACCAGATGCAAATTGTTATCGTTTCCACGTTGAAACAACATGCCAGCTATTCCGTCCGTACATGCATCACAGTGAACTTCCGTTTCTGCCTCAGGATTATAGAGGGCTAAGATTGGTTGATTTGCCAATTCACGTCTTAAAGTGTCGAATGATTCTTCTTGCCCTTTTCCCCACTTAAAAGGTGCATTCTTCTTGGTAAGTTGAGTCAGAAACTTCGCCTTCGTAGCATAATTCGGAATAAATCGTCTAAAGAAAGATGTCAAGCCAAGAAATCTTCGTACATCATGTATGTTTTTAGGTTGAGGAAACTTCGATATAGCTTCCACTTTCCTGAACCCAGGCTTGATCCCTCGTTCATTGATAACAAATCCTAAGTATTCTACCTCTTTCCTTCCAAATTCACATTTAGGTGATTTCAAAGTTAAATTTGCGGAACGCAGTGCTTCAAATACGTCGGTTAATTTTTCGATCATAGCGTTCCAAGTTTTTGCTGGAATAAGTATATCATCCAGATAGCATAATACACCCCTGTTGTATAATGGCCCTAATGCGTGATACATCAAACGCTGAAATTCTGCCGGAGCATTTGTTAACCCAAAAATCATTCTTTCAAACTGTCCTGTTTCATCTGGTGTTATAAAAGCTGTTTTCAGTTTTGCTTTTTCGGTTAAAGGTATTTGTAAGTATCCATGTGCCAAGTCCAGTGTAGTAAAATATCTACATTCATGTAACTGCTCCAACAAATCGTCTATCTTAGGTAAAGGGAATTTATCTTTTACAGTCTGATTATTAAGGCGTCTATAATCAACAACCAATCTGTTTTCGCCAGTCTTCTTTACCAATATGACAGGACTTGCATACGGAGATCTTGTTTCCGACACAATTCCACTTTCCTTCCACTCTTTCACAATTTCTTTTATAGCAGCTTTTTGAGAGGCGTCCATTTTATATGGCTTCATACATATGGGTTTTGATCCGTGAATTTCCTTAATATCCATCTCTGTTATTGTTGTGCATCCTAGCTCAGAAATATTCAGTGCGAAACAGTCTCTATAGTCATTCAACAAATTAAGCAGTTCTTGCTTCTTCTCACTTTCAATATAGTTTGGTAAATCTTGATTTCATTCAAAGTTATGGGGGTCTTTTCTTTTATATCTCGTAAATTAGGTGGATCGTTTGAAACTTCTTCGCTACCTTCAGCATTTAAATCCTCGACCATGCTTGCTCTACCAACACACTGGTCCTTAAGAAGCATGACATTTTCATCTCCCATATTCATCACAGGTATATACGTTTTTCCATCTTTAACTTCCAGTAGATAACCGACTTCAGAGTTTTCCAATAAAATTAGTCCATTGTCAATAAAATCGGTCTAGAACTGACAAGATTGATTGTATTTTTCTCTAATGTAGTTGTTTCAAGAGTTCTGAGAGAAATGCGATTTACTTTTTCATCAATTAATAAATTTCTAAAAGGCTCATCTTCATGATACGCGATATGAAATGTATTTCCAATTCTAGCATAGGCGATGTATGGAAGATCAAGCCATGACCGTCCAATTAAAAGATCAACTGGTTGTGCGCCATCAGGAACAATGTATATATTTATATTTTGACCTTTTACGTTATCAACTTTAATCTTTCCCATGGCAGTTACTACAGGAGTGATTTGGTTTCCAAAACCATATAGTTCATTAACAGTAGGTTTGGGTCTCAATCCGAGTTTTTGAGCGACTGAAATCCTTAACAGACAACAAGAACTCCCTGTATCTACAAGAGCCTCAACTTTTCCACAGTCATTTATTTTTGCTTCCTTTAAATATTTTGCACACTGATCTGGACGTCCTCCAACCAAAGTAACGGACAAGCTTTTTTCGTTTGAATTATTATTTTCAGTCTTAGCCGTACAGCTCTTTGCTTTATGTCCAGTTTTTCCACATCTACGACAGATTATGACGACTTTCGGTTGTGGGCAGTCCTTAGAAATATGTCAGTAAAAATTGCAGTTAAAACATTTAGGCTCTCCTTTCTCATTATGAGTTGCACTGTATAACCTTTTCTTTTCATTGGTCGAAACAACATAATCATCTTTGAAATGACTCTTTTTCTCGAAATGCCCTTCTTTACGTGGTTGCTTGTTCTTGAAAGTTGATCTCACAGTTTCATAATCGTCCAGTTTTTCGACTAAATGATCGGGCGATATTAATTTCGGCCAGTCATCAATAAAATGATCTCTAATTTCTTGTGTTACTTTGCGTTTTATCTGATCTGCATTAATTAAATCACTTAATTTCTCAAAGGTATCAACTTTAACACTGCTTATCCATTCATTAAAGTAACTTTTTAACTCATATGCAAAGTTTTTCCAAGTGCATCCACTATTTTTGCTATGTGTGAAAAATTTTTGGCGAAACTTTTCTGGCGTTAACTTGTATCGTTGCAGCAATATATTTTTAACGTCTTTATAATCACTTGCTATATCATCTGATTCTCTGGCGATTAATTGGGCAACATCATATGGTAGCAATCCTAGAAGATGACTCACCCACGTATTTTCAAACGCATCTGCTTGTTTGGCTAAGCGTTCAAACATTGTTAAATACAAGCCTATATCACTTTCATCTGGATTAAATTTTTGCATCAAGTGGTGGAGTTCCAATTTTGGTTTCACTTGTACACTAGTACCATTTTAATTGGCGACAGGAATTGCAACTCTACCTTCCATTTCGATACGTAATTTTTGGAGTTCAAATTCCCTTTCATCCTTACGTTTACGTTCTTCCATTTCCTCTCGCCGTAATTTTTCTGTCATTTCTTCTTGGCGCTTTCTTTCAGCCAGTTCTTCTCTATCTTTTCGCTCATTAATTATCGTAGCTAACCATTCCTTGGCGCAGATTTCGTCATACTCTTTACTTGCCAAAATCATTTTTTTCAGATCACTCATTTTGAGATCGTCATTAAATTGTTCACCTAACTCTTCGGCTAATACTTTTAAGTCACACTTCTTTGCTTTTCCAAACAGAGACATGTTCAATTTCTTAATTAATTCAAAAACGAATTCGTATTTAAACGTAGACTTGAAAAAAATAGAACTTATACTATTTTCTTATCGTAACTTATCTTCTCGTACTTATCTTCTCGTAAAATCTGGATTAGTTTATCCCACTTCTGAATTGTTAGCTCAGCACACTAAGTAACGTAACGTATTAAAGTACGTAATAGTACACTAAGTACGTTATTAAAGTACGTAATAGTACGTAAAGTACACTAAGTACGTAAACGTATTAAAGACAAAACAAAACATTTATTTCTAACATAACGTACAGCGTTAACTTGAACTAATTCATACATATACCGTAACTTGAATTTTATACAACACACTACGTACTTTTCTTTTTCTAATAATTTTTTTATTTTTTTAAATACCATCGCTTATACGTGAATTTGTATTACACTCTCAATATAATTAATCGTGCTCGAGTCAAAAATGTGTGATAATAAAAGAAATATTAGCATTAAGAAATGTTTAGTGTCTACACACCGAATTGCCACCGGTCAAAGAAAACCTAATAGAATCGTCAAGAAATATTATTTTAAAAATTTCCCAAAAAAGGGAAATTTTGGCTAAAAACTAGGAAAATCTTCTGAGATCACGAAAATCATCTCAAGTCTGCATCTATAAATAATTAGCTGAAGTACCTGTTCTTCGCTCGGATTGGAGATTGTTGAACTGACAAATACGAATGAAAAATAAATAAATAAATATTAAATATATTTTTGTAATGTAATGACCTGAAAATGCGATAAAATCCTGCAATCTTAATATCCATGTTTGTAAAATAATTTATTCGCAGGACGTGATCTAAGGACGGAAAAACCGGGTATGATGTAAAAATGGCATCAAAGTAATAGCGGTAGTAAAATGGCGTCTCAGTTGAAATTTAATATATATACATAAACTCGAAATTTACATATATATTAATCATTGAATGCTGTTCCCAGGAAATTGAAGAATAAAAATGCTTTCTCCAGATTTCACCGCCTCCATTTTGGTAATATTTCTCACTTGTTTGGCGATTGAATTTCAGTGGCCCACATAACCCACAGATACATCTTAACGTACTTTAAAAAAAAAAAAAAACATAAATGAAGTGATTTTTAAATCCTTTTTGCGATGTGGTGGCATAATTTAAAATTCGTCATCGGCGGTCCTTTCCAGTATCGGAACAAGCAAAATTCGCGGAGCATGGGGGGGGGGGGGGCACAAAAAATATTTTGTCTCCTTACTCCTTAAATCTAGAGAAAAAAAAGTCAGTCTTCGTAGTGTAAACGTAGTTCGTCTGTGAAAGGACCATGGGCCCCTGTGTCGCAACCCATTGTGGATCCTCCAATGGTCCCTTTTAACTTAAAATTAACTTCGAGATGTCATATATGACGCTGCGCTGGCACAGCCAGCTGCGTCAAAAAAGGGTCTCTAGATCTGTGGCACGCGATGAACGTTTCGATCGTCCGCCATCTTGCTGGTAGTTAAGTCGAGCGATGGCAACGGCTGCTCTTTTTTCAGCATTGGGAAAGGGATGCGCCTGAAAGGGTTAAAAAACTAAATTTACGAGCATATATGTATATATAAGAGAGAGGAACAGAATATGCATCGACACACACTTTGAACGGACTTTCATTAGAGATATGAATTGAGTGTAACAGAAATAACAACGCTCTCTTTTTACGACCGGTCGTAAATACTAAGTAAGAAACAAATATTCGATGGCGACAAATGCAATGCCACAGACCATCGTCTTATGCCGTAAAATATGCTGCACGTGTGAAGAAGTATACCTAGTATTCCTCCTTCTTTTGCATATGAAAACCTATTTTCTTGGATTAATGTAGTCATATGAAAAGTAATAACAATATTTCAGTCAAATACAGAAATTCGTATAATTTACTTTCTCTTACATGGATATACTCTGTATAAAAATAAATTACGGTATTACTCTGTATAAAAATAAATTACGGTATTACTCTGTATAAAAATAAATTACGGTACAAAATAAGGATTAACTGGGGATAATACTATAAGTTTAATGCTCCAATTAGAATAAAGTAGGAAATCTGAGCTTTATGTAGTATTTACGTTGTGTAAAAATTTCAATTAGTACGCTAGAGCTTACTAATTCTCTATATACGCATTGTTTCATTTTCTAATGGTAATAGGGTGAGCTTTCGGATAAGGCAGGGAAACAATATTTTATTTGAAGACTAGTTAAAATCAAATGTATCAGGTTGTAACGAAAGTTTTCCGCCATATCTGCCTGAAAAACTAACTTCTATTTCCTTAGATAACTGTATTTGAACTTTCGGTACCAAACCTGCACAGTGTCACATGATACAATAATAGTACTTAAAGCTGTACTCATAATTCGTTGATATTATGTAGCTGACTTTTTGCAACACAACTGGAAGTAAATGATGGTTCTAATCCTCTAGAGTGATAGTTCCATTTGAGACACCTTATACTTAATGATAACTATATTTTTTACAGATTTCACAACACAGTGTTATAAAGTAAGCCTCTTTCTTTCAAATGCCAAAAATCGTTTGACAAAATATGAGCAAATACGCCAACGAGAACTGTGTGCTGACGAAGTTTGCGGTGGCGGGAAACTTTCGTTACAACCTAATATTTCATATGTAACAGTTCTAGAATAGAAGTCATGACATTGTAACAGAAAAATCGGATGTGAAGTTGATTTTGCATATCAGTTAATCTCATTTAAAAATTATATGTAAAAATGTAAACGCTTTATTTACTTTTTATTGTGTTTATTAACAATTTACAAGAAGAAAAAAATAAAATCGTGCTGTGATGAATGATATACTGTTCTTTTTTTAAAAATTAGTAATTTGTAAAAAACCTCTGTAGGCCAGTCAGAGACCAATTCTAGAAAATGATGATGGACAAAAGAAGCAAGTAGTATAAGCGTGAATAAACTATTAAAAAAATTTTATCGTTTATTTTTGGCTTTTACTTTTGATAAATATTTTGCCCCCGCAAAAGAATTGTTAGTATGGTACATCCATTTGGATATTTTTAACATTCACATTTTTCAATGGATAAAGCTGTCCAAAACCTCAAAATTTTACTTTTATTGAAATAAATTAGTACCTTTAAAACACACTTTAATCAATGACTTCCTGCAGAGTGCAATTCAGGAATTATTTTTGCAATTTATGAAAAAAAATGACCTATTAATAGTATGTAAACTTTTCATTGGGATACATGATACTATCAATGCATTCCATGGAACTGTATTTTCAGCTGCAATCCCAGTGACAGACTGTCCAATAACCTCTAAACACTTCGTTAAAAGCACCTGGGTTTTCAGCCATCGCGAGTTGTTAAAAACAGCTCTTCTGATACCTTCAAAAAAGTTTAATAAACACGTCTTACTTCGTATACTAAATTTAAATACATGTGCTCAACGAATCATTTAATTTCAAAGCTATATACACAGGGTGATTCGCTACCAGACTGCCAAACTTGCAGGGGGTGTAGAGGGTACAAGGACGGTTCAAAACCACAAAGCAATACGGAGTGGGAAACGTCGTCTTCATGTACACCTGTTAACGCTTTGAGACGCAACCCTTTCCCTATGCTGAAAAAAGGGCAGCCGTTGCCATCGCTCGACTTAACTACCAGCAAGATGGCGGACGATCGAAACGTCCATCGAGTGCCACAGATCTAGAGACCCTTTTTTGACGCAGTTGGCAACGGCTGCCCTGTTTTCAGCATTGGGCAATCTATCCAGCTGTTCTCGCATTCTTCCATTTTTCAGCAGATGTCAGTGCTGTTAAAAATAATCGTGACCATTTTTTTACGGGAAATGACCAACTAAAAAGTAAAGGATTCTCGTGGAGCTATTTCACCCGCATCTATTTTTATAGAAATCAAATTTATTCTCCGTGACTGGCTGCAGTCAAAACGTCAGAGTTTGGTGTTCCCAGAGTGGGAACACTGCGCGTTAAAGGGTTAATAATCATTTTGGAAGAAGTGTAGAAGTGTGTGTCTAATTTCTTAACCAAGTTTCACAAACAATGGACTTTCCTCAGACAATTTCATGAATGTAATGAAAGAAACAATTCTGGAATAACAATTTTTATCAAGTGCAATCGGTGAAAGAGGGATTAGTTTTTGAAAAACCATGGTCTAGAAGTTTACTATCACTTAAACACTTATTCTAAAGTGATTATTAACAGATACATGAAGACGACCTTTCCGACCCCGCATTCTTATGTGATTCTGAACCATCTCTGTACCCCCTACACCCCCTGCAAGTTTGTCAGTCTGGTAGAGAATCACCTGTATATTAGAAACTATAAAGCGTATTTTGTTGTACTTCTGTAAACTTCCTGATTTTACTTTCATTTCCGCGTTCTACAACAAACTGAAATACAAAATGAAAAATTTTTACAACATTATTATTTTATTTGTTGTAAGATTTCAGTTTATCGGTCAGACATGGGTATTTACGCTTTTCTATGTACCATATAAAAGTATTTTCAGGCTGCAATGTTTTTATTCCTTTTCATAGCATTTCCTTTACAGTAAATACTTCCATTATACACCTGTTTCTTAGTGCATTTCGTCTTTCAAAAAAAAAAAAAAATCTAGTGCTTTGAAATTCCATCTCTAAATGAATTTCAAAAGACACATTTTTAAAGGTTCTCCACAAAATAATATAAAAATCGTTCCTGTTCCTTTTGCTGTTCTTTTTTATCGTAAACTCCGAAAGAGACAAAAAATTATATCTTTATAAAAATTTCAAAGACATACGAGATAAAATCTACAGTGCGTAACTTCTGACCATTAAATTTTCCTTGGGAAAAAAAAATGTGAACTACAGTATACTCTTCCATAAAAATAAAAGATAGTGAATTTTAAAATTTGTCCATGTATTTCTGAAGAATATTCATCTTTTACAGTCGTCTAGTATTTTTTATGAAATAAATATCTTCCCCTGATGCTAAAATTAGGGCCTTATATAAAATATAAAAGAAAGCGAAAGTCTGATATTTTGAACTAGAGTTCCTAAAAAAAGAAGTTGAACTAGAGTTTCTAAATGAAGGTGGAAATACTTATTAGAAATTCGTGTGTTTTTGTCGCTTTATTCAATTTCTTTTAACCTTCTGAGATAAACAGATTTTAAATTACGTTTAATTAAAATACATTTTATTTTTGAAAAATCATACTAACTAAAATATACACAAATCACAATATTTTAGTACGCAAAGCATTTTCATTTTCTCTACGGGAATAGGAACAATGAATCACCGTGTTTTAAATATTATTTATATCTTCAAAACACACATACTACAATAAGTAATACGGGAATTTTTTTTAAATGCATGTTCCAAGGATTTTTGAAGTAAAACTTCTTTAGACGCGACTACGGAGTAACTCAGATATTTTTTCTGACGGAAGTAACATCGTAACGCTCAGTAAAGGAACTGAGTCACTGAGGAACTGAGTGACGTATATGCCATATACTCCACGCCAAGCACTCGGCGCTGACCCTGAAAAAGAAGAACCACAGAAAAACCTACCTTTTCGACCGCTCCGCTGCTTTCGCCGTTCGCCGTGTAAAAATACGCGAAACCTGTTAGGGAAAGAAACGGCGATAAAAACAGTCAAGAGCCGTATCTTTGAGACATCAATCTTTATTTATATATCAATAAGCGTTTTGAAGGTACATCCAACATAATATTTTACATGTAATCCCAACCTCGCAGGAGGTTCTCGATAATCCTTATTTTTTGATGAATAGTATATATGGCTTTAGAAAAGCACAAACAAATGGAACCTGCCTGCATTGGAACCGGAACAGTAGTAAAACCGGAACCAGTAGTAAAACTCGAACAGTAGTAAAACTCGAACCGCAACAGTAGTAAAAACACTTTTCCTGGATTCTAACCCAACTTCCAGACAGAACAACGGTTTAAGAACAAGGGGATGGAGCACCACAATTAAAGGGACAGTGGCTGCAAACGAACCTAAACAGCAGAGGGAAATTTTCGTTTAAGAACACTGTTGGAGGATCGTACTTCGATCCCACGAAGTTAAATTTTTAGGAGGGGACACTTCTCTTAGAAAGTTGGATGACGCCGTTGTTGCAAACAGATAGCGCAGCACACTGGGTAACTGCGCATCTTCTGCTTCTGCGCTTCTCAGGTTGTTTATATTTCCATCGAGGCGAGGAAAATGGAGATCGTTGAATTAGCAGAACTTCAAAAAATTATATATAGAGACTTATGAACATGATAAATAGTAATTACTGGCTTCAGATGTGTTTTAATTACATATTTGTCTTATAATACTATTTCGTAATGAATATAGGCATTCGTAATGAATATAGTTTCGAAGCGAAGTGATATTATTATTTTTCAAATGCTAGTTACATTGGCCATTAGGCCATTAAACTCCTAAATGTTATATATGTCATGTCTGTTATTATTTTGCCTGAAAGCTGTATTTAAAGAAATGTTAGTAAATTTAGAAGAATCTAGTTTGTGTGAACGCAATATTTATAATGACATATACAGGATAATGATATATATATATATATATATTTATATATAGTAATGATATATATATTTATAATGATATATATACAACGGTTGAAGAACAAAATAAAAGAATAACAAATTGACAGTCCGTGGATTCTAACCCAACCTCAAGACGGAGCAAGCTACGGTTTAACACGGGGATGGAACACCACAAAGAAACGGACCCTGGCTGCAATCAATCCCAAACAATAGGCAGAACCTGCAGTTTAAAAACACGGATACAGAATAATAATTCGAAACCTACCAGCAGACGAAACCAACGCTTAAGTACACTGTGATAAAAAAAACACCAAAAAAATTAAAACTTTACACTACCTGCATTCGAACCCAACAAACAGAGGAAAAAATAAGTTAAAGAACACAGTTAAAGTATAATACTAGTCTCTGGACATTCCCCCCATTCAAACCCAACCTCCAGACGGAACAACCGTATAAGAAAATATTTTAAGAATAATACTACAACATGGATACTTCCTGGATTCTAAGTAATTATCATGAATTACAGATGATTTTAATGTTAATTTTTGCTCTCAAGAATCTCAGCCGTTAGTTGATTTTTTAAAAGAAAAATTTGATCGTATTATGAATACTTCTCGACTTCAATCAACAACGCGTTTCGGTACGACGATAGATGTTGCATTTTCAAGAAAATTAGCAAATTTAGATAGTAAAATTTACGTTTCACATTATAGTTACCACAAACCTATAATTTCATACATAAAAAATTATGATGAGATTCAAGTACCTATTTCCAATGAATAATATGAATATAACATTTATATAATCTTTGTAAAGTACATGAATAATAAATATAATTAAATTATAATATGATATTTATTTTAAGTTAAAGTTTAATCATTTCAGTGATATGTGTCGTAAATGTCAAAGAAGTTTTACTTCAATCGCGCATAAAGGTTACACGCACACACTTTTTCTTTTTTTTTGCCAGCAGCAGCTCTTTGATGTTTGGCTTTTATGTTATACGCAAACATCTAATCTGTGATCAAGTTCATTTTACACATTTTGTAGTCTCCCACTGCTAATGGTTGATAATGTTGTACAAATGAGCTCTTTAAGTTTTTGTAGTGTTTTCGCATCAGTAGTTTATAAGCAACACTCGGATCAATACACAGAAATCACTGGCATCGTAATACCGCAAAATGTGTGGAGCGAACTTTATTGCAGATTAAACGTTTATCGTTTAATAAAAGGATCACACATCAAAACTTTGTAAATGAAAAAAAGAAACTTTTTTTTTTTTTTTTTAAATTTCGTTTGTCACTTATTGAAATACGTGCAACAGTTTTGAAAATACAAATACTTAAAATCAGGTCATTCGTTTACGCTAAACCTGAACTTTTTTTGACACAGCTTGGATAGTTGCCACCGCGGTGTGATGAAAAATGTCGCTGTGTTAAATACACCATTTCCATACAATTGTCTCCATACAAAGAAATTCCCAATTAGCAAAATGTGCCCCATATTTTGACTAGTTCATGTACAAATTTTCTGCTTCTCAGCAATAAAAGTCTCAGATATCTTATTACAAAAGTGGTCAGGTGCTATACAAATTGGAAGTAAATGTTTCTTGCTAAAGAGCAAAAAGTCAATTTCTTTCTTAATTTTTGAACGACCCCTAATACACGAGCATCCGATATGATTTTTTTTCCTTTCGGGAGCCTATTATTGAAAGGTGATTTAAGTCAACATATATTTATCTTCATATCACTGACACTTTTTAGGATATAACTTTCAAATTTTGCACATCACCCCATAAGTGTAATCAGCGCATTCTAATGATTGGAAAATTTTTTGTAAGAGGGTCGTATACAAATTTAAAAAGTGTAACTTGCTGAATATTAACGAGAGGAGCTTTTACCTCTGATAGAATTAAAACGTGTTAGCACCATTTCGGATAAACCTTTATATAAGAATATGCAGATAATATCTTTATTGGCAAACGTAATGGGAAAGAATTTTGGATTACGAGAATGCGCAAATTGCAGAAATATCGCCAGAGAGAGAAAAGTTTCCCATTCGAGGCAAATGTCCAAGTTGCGGCCTTTTTACTTTCCGAACAGGTACCATGTAAGGACAGCATTGTCAGGCTTGGCGCTGCGAACGCCTTGTTTCACCCCTCTACGCCGCATTTTTATTATTCTGCTCAGAAGAGAAGAGGAGAAGAGAAGAGAAGGTTCTAATCGGACCACACGGGTGCCGATGTTACGCCATAAGTTAAACACGCTACGTACGATAATGATGTGTTAAATTAATACGTAATTTATGATAAGTTTTTCTAACGAGAACCCTGTTGTAAATAATGTATATATAGTTTGTCTGTGTAAATAAATTATTTTAGTATAGTAAAAGGGAGTGTTAAATGAAGCTACCTACAACACAATCCGGCGACGTAAGCAAAGAACCCCGCCGCGACAACTGGTGTCAATAAGTGGACTGTTGTAGATAAGTGGCTATTTTTCCCTTCCCCAACCATAACGGAAGAAGCTTTAAGGTAAGAAGATTTTACTTTTTCAATCATGACGGAACAAGAAAACAAAATTGAGCTTTCTACACTTAAAAAAGAAAGAAAAGCCATAAGAAGTTCCGTAACTAAAATAATTTCTTCTATTGAAAAATATATTACGGATGATGATATAGTAAATGTCGAAGAACAGCTGGAATTATTAAAAATAAAATATGAGAATCTTAAAATTGTAAACGGCAAAATTTATAGAATTATTAATGAAGATGAAATTGAAGCAGAAATTGAAACTGCCCAAGATTACGAAGACAAGATAATAATGTGGAGCCATCGTGGCCAAAAGTTTATAAAATCACAAAATTTAGTAAACACTAATTCTAATCCCAGCTCTTCTTCTGAGTCAGTTGTAAATGAAACACGAAGAATCACTCCAGAATACAACGTTAAATTGCCCAAAATTGCAATGAACAAATACTTTGGTAGTCCCCATGAGTGGCAAAATTTTTATAACTCATTTTGTACATCTATTGATAAAAATCCTAACATATCAAAAATTGATAAATTTAATTACCTAATAAGCTTGCTTGGAGGCGATCCTCTGAACGTTGTACAAGGATTTTCGCTGACGCCCGAGAACTACGATGAGGCCCTCAAATTATTAAAAGAAAGGTTTGGTCGGAAAGACCTACTCATTAACGCCCACATGCAAAAGCTTCTTAACCTACAAGCAGTAAGAAGTTCAAATGACCTAAACGCCTTAAGAAAACTGTATGATATGTGCAACATTCAAATTCGATCCCTAAATTCCTTAGATATCAAAACCGAAACATTTGGTAATTTGCTGTGTCCCTTATTAATGAAGTGCATTCCAAAAGACATCGCCCTCGATTATTCCAGAAAAAAGAGTTCAGACGACAATTTTTACGTAGAGCATTTGATGACCTTTTTGAAATCCGAAGTGGAAAGCCGCGAAAGGATGCAATCTTTAACTTATTCTGGTTCTGAAACCGCAAACAAAATAAAAGAAAAAGCGCATTGGAAGAATGACGCGTATAGCAATAAATTTAACGGTCTCCCCCTCCCATCTAACATTCAGAGTTCGCGCCCGGAAAAAGTAAACAAAGTTGGACTCTCTGTAAGCCCCCAAAGGTGCCTCTTCTGCGGCCAGGGAACGCATAATGAAGAGA
The DNA here is from genome assembly GCA_038373885.1 of Cheiracanthium punctorium. Classification (NCBI taxonomy): domain Eukaryota; kingdom Metazoa; phylum Arthropoda; class Arachnida; order Araneae; family Cheiracanthiidae; genus Cheiracanthium; species Cheiracanthium punctorium. The sequence goes on from JAWZYV010015792.1 coordinate 510,862, forward strand.
ATTGCGTTTTGACGCCTGACGAAAGGAAGCAAGCGTTAATTAAGGAGAATAGATGCTTTTTATGTTATTTAAGATCTCACAAAACACGTGACTGCTACTCGAAGAAGCGTTGTGATTTCTGTAAATCGCGTTTTCACGGAACACTGCTGCACTCAGAAAGTCAGGATCGAAGTAATAATAAAAAGGAAAATGTTTTGACCGCTCGCATTTCTTCTGACAAATGTTTTAACGTTACGCAAGGAGATGGTAATAAAAAGAGTTATGTCGATGCTTTACAGACAATAGATTTGAGAATAGATAACAACTATTTAATTGGAGTTTTGGATACAGGCACGCAAATATCGGTAGTTAGAAGTAGCCTGGTCCCAGAAAAGTATAAAACACCTCATGGTAGTGTAATGTTGACCTGTGCGTTCAGGCAGAGTTTAAAAGCCCCATTAATTAATCTACCCCTAACGAAAGTCGAAGATGATTTAAAGTTCAAGGAACCTGTTTATATAACTTGTGCTATGGTACCTACTTTATCGAATGATATGTTGTTGTCTTTGAGTGCATTAAGTGAATTAAACTGTAATATAAGGGAATTGAATTTAATTGGTAATGAAAATGAGAGTGATGAGCCACAGAATAACGAAGTAAAGTGCGACGTGTTGAATAAACATAATGATGGGTGTGATTTAATGCACGATAGTGATTTAAACTTATACATGCTGTACGAAAACGAAAGTGAGTTTTTAAGTAATTTTAAAGTTAGCGCTGTACCTAAGGATGACAATATGATCCAAAATATTGGTAAGGAAATTGCAGAGTGTGACGCAGTCATATCTAAAGATAACATTACGAATAATTCTAAATGTATCGGTAATTCAAATGAAATATCAGACTCCGAAAAATTTCGAAACGAGCAAAGAGTTGACGACAGTTTAACTTCGTGTTGGCGAGATGCCCAGAAAGGAAGTAACCGGTTTTACGTGGTTGACAACTTTCTGTACCACCGAGACAAAATTTTAGGTGAACGTGTTGACCAGTTAGTAGTTCCAACTTCCCGTAGGAAAGAGCTGTTAAGACTCGCTCACTCTAGTTTATGGGGTGGTCACCTAAGAAAAAAGAAAACGGCTGAACGATTGAAGTATTCATTTTATTGGCCCACTATGAAAAAAGACATTGACGAATTTTGTAGTTCGTGTACATCCTGTCAATTGCAACCTAAAAAACGACCATTTGACGAAGTTCCAATAACGCCAGTCTCACGTCCCGATGAACCATTTCAAATAATTAATGTAGACTTAATAGGTCCCATAGAACCGAACAGTCGAGGTTATAAGCATGTCCTATGTGCTATGGACCAGTGCACTAGATGGCCAGAGGCTGTTCCGATAAAGACGTTAACGGCAAAATCGACTTGCGACGCTTTGCTTCAAATTTTCACGAGAACAGGGATACCCAAGATAGTTGCTACGGATCAAGGAAGTAACTTCACTTCCGCTCTGACCAGAGAATTTCTGAAGAGACTTGGTTCCTCTCCTAGGTTCTCAACGCCTGGTCACCCAAGTTCTAACGGCCCAGTTGAGCGCTTTAATGCCGTTTTGAAAGGAATGATACATCATACTATGAGAGAGTATTCTAAAGATTGGGACAAATATTTACCATTCTTACTATGGGCATACCGTGAAATCCCGAATGCTACTACTGGTGTTAGTCCTTTCCAGATGCTTTATGGTCGACGACCCACTGGACCACTGTCCATCTTAAAATCTTCCTGCACCAACGAGACTCCCATTCCTATTGGACAGTTGAAATCAGTTACTGAATATCTAAATGAGTTGAAGATGAAGCTGGAAAATGCTGCAGAGCACGCTGGCCTAACAGCGGCAGGAAAACAAGAAGCATACGCCCATTATCGTAATAGGAAGACTCGCCACAAAGAATTTAAAGAAGGTAATAAGGTAATTGTCTTGATTCCAGATAGCGAAAATAAAGTTTACGCCCGATGGACCGGCCCGGCAACCATTATTAAGAGGAAGAACACGTATAGCTATTTGGTACAACTGCCCAACGATGGTATCAAACACGTCCATGCCAATAAAATAAGAGGATTCAAGGCGTCATCAAACAACGTAGGAGTTATTTACGATGCCGACATAGATTTTGGTGAGATAGAAAATATCCCTAAAATCACTCCAGTGAACCATGAGCTAGAAGTCGATCTCACTCATTTAGAGCCATGTAAGAGGAAAGACATTATGAAGATTCTTGGCAGACATTCCAACCTTAAATCTGGTGTTCCACGAATCGCTCATTTCGGAGAGCACAACATTAAGTTAAAATCAGGAAGTGTACCGAAAAAGCAAAAACCGTTCCGGATCCCAGAAGTGTTAAAGGAAGAAGTAGACCGACAAATTGAGGAACTCTTGCACCTAGGATTAATCATTCCTTCCGAAAATGAGTACGCACATCCTGTCGTATGTGTCTCCAAGAAAGATGGTTCCGTCCGCCTATGTGTAGATTACAGATATCTGAATGCCCAGACAGAGACAGATTCACTCCCAATGAAGAATGCAACGGATTTGATATATCAGGTATCGAAGGCGAAGTTCATAACTTTAATCGATTTGCTGAAAGGTTATTGGCAGATAAGACTCAATCCGGTTTGCCGAGACCTTACGTCCTTCGTAACACACCGAGGACAGTATTCGTTTGTCGTCCTTCCGTTTGGGTTGAGAAATGCAGCTGCTACTTTTCAAAGAACTATGAACGATTTACTTTTCGAACATAAAGATTACGCCGAATCGTACATCGACGATGTTACAATCTACTCTAATGACTGGTGCTCGCATCTCAAGCATCTCGATGCTGTGTTGACGACTTTAGCAAAAGCTAACTTTACGATCAATTTTCAGAAGTGTGTCTTTGCTAAAAGAAAGATCAAGTTTCTTGGTCATATTGTTGGATCTGGTTCCCATGAGCCCGACCCCGAAAAGGTTCAAGCTATCCAAAATCTAAAGACACCTAAAACTAAGAAAGACGTTAGAAGCATTCTAGGGCTATTGTCTTACTACAGAGCTTACGTTCCCAACTTCTCAGACATAGCTCGCCCCTTAACCACTTTGACGAAACGAAGATCCCCAAATGATGTGGTTTGGTTAAGTGAACATGACGTTGCTTTTTCCAAACTGAAGGAAGCAATTTGTAACGCTCCCGAATGTTATTCCCCAAACTTCAAGCTGCCCTTTATAATATATGCTGATGCTTCATCGTATGCCGTTGGTGCTTGTTTAGCCCAAAAAGATGAACACAACAATGAACACCCTATAGCATTCGCCAGTAAGAAACTGACTAACGTGCTAGAAAAATACGCAGTGATTGAAAAGGAAGCTTACGCGGTAATTTTTGCCTTAAAGAAATTCGAGACTTACATTTTTGGATCAGAAATTATTATTGTAAGTGATCACAATCCCCTGAAGTTTCTTACGAACTGTGCTTCACAAAGTCCCGGACTTCAAAAATGGTCTCTTGCTTTACAACGTTTTCATGCTACGATCAAATATCGTAAAGGAAAAGAACACTTGAACGCAGATTCTTTGTCGCGTTTGCAGGCTGACCATTGGACTTACGAACAATGATATGAACTCAAGTTTTGACTTTTATTATTATATTATGTTGATCAATGTGCTTTTCATTTTTCAGGAAATAGCCTGGAGCACGGACACTTGAAGAACTTTTGAAAAAATTTGGTTTAAATTTTGTTCTTATTTTTGTTTAGTTTAGATTAAGTAATGATTATACGGTTTTAGAATTTTCTTATAATAGTGATAATTTAAATATGTCAATTCATGTCCAATATTTTCAATAACTAGAACCTAGTTGTTTACTTTAAAATGTGAAAGTCTAAGTAAAGTAATTTTTCTATGAGTGTTTTATAATCAGGTAAATTTTTGTAAGCTATTAGTTATTTTCTTTAAATATTTTTTTTGTTATTTGATACGTTATTATTGTTGTAGCTAGGATTTTTTATTTTTATTTTGCTATTATGAATGTTATGATGACTGTTAATATTAGGTAAAAGAAGTGTATTTTTTTTCTGTATGTTAATTTGATTTGTCTTCAAGAAGACGCAATCAAATCTTTAAGAGGGGAGGTGTCAGGCTTGGCGCTGCGAATGCCTTGTTTCACCCCTCTACGCCGCATTTTTATTATTCTGCTCAGAAGAGAAGAGGAGAAGAGAAGAGAAGGTTCTAATCGGACCACACGGGTGCCGATGTTACGCCATAAGTTAAACACGCTACGTACGATAATGATGTGTTAAATTAATACGTAATCTATGATAAGTTTTTCTAACGAGAACCCTGTTGTAAATAATGTATATATAGTTTGTCTGTGTAAATAAATTATTTTAGTGTAGTAAAAGGGAGTGTTAAATGAAGCTACCTACAACACAATCCGGCGACGTAAGCAAAGAACCCCGCCGCGACAAGCATTGTAATGATGAAAAAATTCGACTTCGAGATTTTGGTGTATTGACACGTTTTGAGGTCTTCTGAATTCATTTATGCTATTTTCACGAGATGTATGTATGTGTGTGTGTGTGTGTGTGTGTGTGTGTGTGTGAACACGATAGTTCCTAAACGGGGCATTCGATTGAGCTCAAATTGGGTATATATGTTATAAACCGCCGTCGCAAGACCGGTACTAAATTTTGGTGTGCATGCCAGTTATAGTTTTTCTACGGGACTACGACAAAGATTTCTTTTACATTATGGCATATGGGGAGAAATTCTTGAAAGTGCGCTATGGTTTAAAAGGTGCATTCGATTGAGCTTCAATTTGGTAAATATGTTTGAATTATTCATCGATTAAAATTTATTTAAATTCTTGATAACGATGTTAATGGTAAGCGTTCGGAAAGTCGAGTGGAGTCACTCCAGACTTTTTTAAATTGAAACCTAATTTATTGAAGTTGCATGAAATCATTATACATAAAATAGATATTGACATTTTTGCCCATTACAAAATACTGGGATTTAAACGGTGTGCGTTTACTTGATATTCACAACAAAGCATAATGATTGAATATTTACGACGCTAGATAATGAGTGGTGTATTGTGCTTCCCATCAATGATGATTGCGATTCCCGCCTTTTGCATGCCATGGAATCCATTAAATGTTAAATACATGATTGAAAATGTGTTTACGATTCATAATATATGTTAATACAGTCTAATTGAATGCGAATACCCCACAATGGACCTCATTATTCATTCCAGCACTCTCCCTAGTTATTGTTTGAAAGTTCACTCAATTGGATTTGAGTATTTCGAGAATTGCAAATCTAGAGGCTTTAGGTGTTAGTTTTGTCATGCAATCTTTGCTATTATAAGTTGAAATCGATATGTATCATCTATCCCGCAGCAAAATTTTCTCCCCCCCCCCTCTATCCTGTCACTTACACTATTAAACATACCGGTAAGAAGTGTTGCTTTTTTCATTAAATTCAAATAAATAAAATTTTAACAATTTTTAATGGAATGTCTAATCAATGGATTTGTATTTGTTAAACTTTTAAAACAAGAATTGCATAGATAACATGAAACCTAAGTAATATCTAGCTGCTTTTTTTTTACTTAAAAGAATGGTATGTAAAAAAATTGGGAGGTGGCCGACCATCCTCCTCTCAGGGTATTTAATATTTTAAAGACATTAATTTTAACTAAAAAAATAAAATATCTTATTTTTTTTTACCTGGATGAGGGAAGTATAAATGTGATGGAGATCACATATCTAATTTAATAATCATTTACTTTGGCTTTCTTAAATTTAATCGATCCAAAATCAAGAATTCTAAATCTTTCCTGTTCTCATTTTTCGGTCACTTCGGCTTTTAAATCTGTATATTCGCTTTTCCCGCATGCATTATTCTTAATTGTTTATTTCTCTAAATCAGATGGGGGTCATCAGTATTTTTTTCAATTGTATAATTTAGTTTGTATATGTTTATGCTTTTCTTAATTGTTTAAGCCAGCCAAACAGAGCATTTGATTTGATTTTTTTAAGGAGATTAATTGTAACTAATAAAAAAAAATTCTTAAATTTTTTTTTCCTGGTTGAGGGGAGTATATATGTGATGCAGATCACATATTTAATTTTAATAATCATTTAATTTGGCCTTCTTTAATGTAATCTATCCAAATTCAAGAATTCTAAATCACTTCGAAAAAGCAACGGCCTTTTGCCCCCTTCTTTGCCTGAGTGATGTCTTTTTTATTTTTTGTGCGTCCGTTTGATAAAGCAACGGCCTTTTGCCCCCTTCTTTGCCTGAGTGATGTCTTTTTTATTTTTTGTTGCCCTGCGACATCTTTAAAATTATTTGCTGGCGATTACGTAACTTTAATTTATTGGATTAAGTTTTAGGGTTGCTCTGGCATTGGCGTTATTTATCTCAGCCAAGTGTTTGTTCTCGCCGATGTGTATTTCTCTGCTGGCGTAATTTTCAATTCATTCCATCTTAATTTCACTGTCCTTATAGGACGTTTTTTAATTCTCTGAGCCACCACCACCACCACCATCAGTTGTAATAAGTATATGTTTCAATAGTATCTTTTAAATAAATAGTTTTAAGCATTCAATGTCTTTTTTTTTTACTGCAACTAAGTGCATCGAACCTGCGTTATTACACAACGCCTTTTAATCTTAAATTTAACTCTGCACTCAATCTCTTCACCATAACATCAGTCTTTTACTATCAGAAAAAAATTGTATCTGTGGTTTGGCTTAAATTATAACTTTTTTTTATTTATTTAGGGCGGGCTGTTCAGCATCAGTTACTCGCCACAGTTAAATCTCGAAGAATTGGCCACTTTATTATGATGGCACACAATAGGGGGTCAATGTTACCCCTTATGTAGGGATAAGTTAACACCCAAGCCTTAAATCGAACTCGCACGTAAGGTGTGATTGAATGGTACTTTAGCCACTACACCACCTGGTCGGCCCTAAAGTAAAGCCATACTTTGTAGCTTTTGTTTGAAACTGTAGTAGGTTCTTACAAGAAGTGTTCTTAAGTCATTTTCGTTCAGTTAAGGGAAATTTAAAAGTTAATAAGATTTTTCTGGTAATTCATGCAGAAATAATTGAGTGTGGTTTTTGGTAATGTCACAAATTTTAATTTTCTATGAATTCTTTTATGCGCTTCATTTATAGAAGCATTTATTCATGTAATTCACGATGACATCAATGAGCTTTGAATCGAAGCTCAGTATTTTTTCTAATCTGTTGCTTAATGTCCTAATCTTTTACTGAAATGTAAGGGGAAGTAGGGGAAGATGGCGAGGTTATAAGCTTTAATTTTATCCCGAATTCAGTTATTGGATTTAAAAACTGAAATTTACAGAATGACTTCTTTCCGTCTTTGTGTTTCAAGAAAAAATTCAAACGATTTCATCTCAGTGGTGAAATCGTCGTGGTGAAATCGTTTCACCAGTTTGAAAAATGGTGAAATATTCCGGAAAAAATTTGTTCGTCATCCTTCCCCGTCGATTAGTTGCCGTACCTTTGAAAATAGGTAGTAAGTTAGTTTATTGAGTATATTACAAAATCCGAGGTACTTTGCTTCACCGGGTCAAAATTTTTAATTCAACTAAATTTATACAAACGAAGAGGAGACATTTTGTTGGAAGAAAAATATAAATTTAGGTTATTAACAAGAAAAACTGTAGGTTCTATAGGCACTTAAATTGCTTTCAAAACCAGAAAAAAATCATTTTATATGTAGATAGTTTACACAATATTTTCCCCCTTAGTAATGTTGATAATACATTTAAAAATATTTAGGGTTTGCTTTTTACTTCTCTATTTATAACTTCCACTTTTTTATATCTTGTTAAAAATTTACGCTTTCTTAAGAGAATGTTTTTAATGGCTTATGTAACGGCATCACGCCTATAGCTTTTCCCTGTTAATTAGTTTCAAAAGATTCTTGTCGTGTCAACGTTAATTTGACACAGATTCTAATTAGCTTTGTTAATAAACTCTATGAAATACTTCAAGTTTTTTGAACTTCATTTTGATGAAATTGTTACCTTAGAAATAATTTAATGATTAAGAAAAGAGAAAAAGAATTTTGTCAACAGTAGGTGTATTTCAGTCATTATTTTTGTGTTTCCTTATCTTAAAGGTGAAGTTGTCGAATAAGAACACTAAAAGCGATGTTTCCTTTTTTGTACATTTGAAACTTAAGGTAACAATTTTATAAATGTTAAATTTTTGCTTTATCGCGTGAGGATTTTTTTTCATAAAAATTCGTAATATTTTCGTAGCAGTATAAGTTAGTGTTTATAGTCACAGTTTTAACGGACTTTTACTTGGGAAATGTAGAAAGTAAAAATATTTTTTTAAATACAAGAAAAAATGTAAATGTAGGGCATACATTTTTTTAGTTTGTAAAACAGTTTTTTCATTGTTTATAGTACTATAACTTTTCTACCCCTAAATTTAAACGCATGTATAATTGTTTATGTAGTACAACTGCATAGATTTCAACTTTTTCATAAAGTGTAAAATGAACTGTTAAGTAAGATTATAATTTATCTGGTCGCAGAGGATTTTCTAGAACAGAATTGGTGTGGTAGAATTTTGTAATACGATTTTAGATATTAGTTTACATAACTTTTGAAAAGAACTCTAGAAATGTGGAGATGGACTATTTTAACTAAATATTTTAACCAATTTAATTTTTTTAATTAATTTTTTATTCTTCCTTATACCAAAAATAAAAGTGTTTACTGCTGTTGCACCTTACCATTTAAGGATTTAACAGTTTTTAGATACGCAGATTGCAAGCTGCGAAAGGGAATTAACAATGCTAAAGAATAGTAAATAAAATGCACGGTTCTCAAAGGCTTTGTTTTTAATACAATATATCTGATATTATTGAATATTCACGAGGAAGTAATTAACCATTTTGTAACTCGCAGAATAAGCAGGAAGTATGCTGTTATTTATGCAGTCTTGTAGTATGATTTGATATTTCATAATAAACAGATAATTTTTTATAGTAGATTTGAAAATTTAATTTTTACCATTAAGATTTTATAAATTACTTTCCAAAAATTTGAATAATTATGAAATGTACCGTTTGTGTTTTGAACTCTCTTTAAAATTTTAATTTTCTCTTAAACTTTAATTCTTCCATATTTTATTTGTATTAAATTATTTATATCACTGATGCCATTGTAACATTTTTATTAAAAATGCCCTCCTGATTCGGAGTATGACCCTTATTTTGCTCCAACACCTACCATTTTCTAGGGACGCACTCCCTGCACGCTCCACATTTTTACTTCGGTAATTTTATGGACATGGATTTCATTCGGAGGGTTGGGGAAAGTACTATTTTAACCACTAAATGTATTCTCGGGGACGAGAGGTTCTAAGCAAGAACGTTTATAGGAAAGATGGAGTTGTTTTTTTTTCCGTTAAATTATAAAAAAAAGTTAACAAACGATTTTTTTAAATTTTTTTCCACATTTTTTTCTGCACTTTCCAGTTTCCAGTTCCCAACCCCCTTTTTGTCACCCAAACACTCTGAGTAATAAAATATATAGCTGCGATTTTGGTTAAAAACGGGTGAAGGAGACCAGGTCCCGAATCTGTTTGAAAAAAAAAATGAAGATTCATCTTACAAGGTTACATCGCTGAGTAATTCTCACATTGCGTATTTTATGCAGTGAATCTCAGTTTCGAGGCATTTTAAAGTTAATTTCAGGGCGAGATTATTTTAACTCTTAAATTTAAAAATAAAAAGGTTCAGGTGCGAGCGAAGAAAATTAGGGATGGACGCGAGACACTCGAGACGAGAATCGTGGCTGTCTCCTGTCGTCTTGCAGTGGTAAATCTCTGTCTTGTCTCACAAACACTTTGTCTCGTCTCGCGTCTCGCAGAGATATTGCTTGTCTCGTCTGCGTCTCGAGAGTCTCGCAAAATTAAGGACGGCGATTTTGTTACTTATTAATACTATTTTATTGAAAATTAATATTAATAATAACAATTAGTTACTTAATAAGGATTTACGTATATTAGCAACGATCAGGGGCGTAGCCAAGGGGGGTGGATAGGGGGTCATCCCCCATCATGAGGAATTTTTTGCCATACAAAATGTATCTTCTTCACACTCTTATCACACACATAAATACATTTATGTAAGTTACAGTAGTCGTAACCCACCCCCACGGAAAATTTCTGGCTTCGCCACTGGTTACCATATTAGAACATATGGATATTTGAAGTAAAAGAAATTCAAATTTATTCCGTGTGTATAATGTCCCACCGAAAATATAGTATTTATTTTTATTTATTTATTTCAGAAACTGCGTAAATATATGTATGATAGGACTTTCATTTCCTCTGGAATTTGCAGTAGAGCACCGTTTATACGGTTTTCAAGGGACTGATCTGAAACGGCGTATAAATGAAACCTTTGGCGTATAAAAACCGGCGTATAAACAACTTTGATTGGTTTAACATTAAAAATTCAAATTTATGTAAATATAGTAATTGTAAATTATTTTAAGGTACTAGTAAATTACCTCATATTAGTTTTTACAATAGATACAATTGCTAGATTAAAAAAATCTGATGTGGACTACACAGGACTTCCTTGCCCATCTATTAAATCAAAAATATTTTCGGCGTACTTCATCTAAACTTATTTTGTTTGAAAGAGATGAAATACTTCAGTAATAGTAAAGTTGACCGATTTCTTGCACAATATTTCGATATTGCCAAACTGGATTCAATTTGAAAGATTTTCTTCCGACACTTAATGTCACCAAAAGCCGACAAGCTTGAAATAGTTTTCGAGATTTTGGGGATAGCCAAAGTAGTAATTGACCACAGACTTTCAATGAATTGAATCTATCCATACACATTAATGTATTAAAGTCATTTGGCTGAGCCTGTAAGTAAATTACCCAGTCGATTGCAATCAAAAAAGATATTGAAAACAGTTAGATATTACAATAGTTCTAAATACAAAATTTCTAAATTGTATGGGTAAAAGTTTTAGAGTTACGTAAAATACGAAAAATATTTTGGCTCCAAATTTGGAGATATTTCGTCCAAGGTCGACGACAAATGGCGAGAGTGTAGGAGCTAGGCGAGACACAGACAAATTAACATACAAAACAATGTTACAGATACAGACAAAAAAATGTTTTATTTATATAGATTCAAGAGTCTGAATCCTTTAATAAACTTGCCAAATATGGCAACCTAGATACGCTTAATCTAATTTCCACTAGGGGGGGGGGGTTATAATTGCGAAATGGCGAGAGCAAAAATTTCCCTTTTGCAACAAGTTTTGCATCGATATCTCCTAAAATAACTCAAATTTCGAAAAAATAGCTTCGAGGTATGTCGGGACCCGTCCTGGAGAATTTCCGTACAAAATTTGGTAGGTCTGCGATCATCCGTCTGCGAACTACGCGAGATACAGACAAGCAAACTAACTAGCGAACAGTTTACACTCTGCTTTATTTATATAGATTATAATTTTAAAGTTAAGTGTTAAAATAATCCTGTCGCCAAAATTAAGTTTAATATGAGTCAAAACAGCACATTCCCTGAGCAATACACGAAACGTGGGTGTAATTCCAAGCGGCAACGTTGTACAGCGAATCTTCCAAACTTTCTTTTAAGGCATTCGAGATATGTCCCTTCACCCACTTTTAGCCAAAACTATCAGTCAAAATGTCAATCAAATTGACTTGATCACTGGTGGAATCTGTAGCTGATTAGTTCATCCTATGCTAGGTGCTAAGCTTGAATTTCTAAGTAGCCCAAAACGCTTGCTTTTGAACACTGAAGAAACAACTGTCTATAACTGGGGTAGTGTCAATAGTTTCTGCGTTTACCCTACATTGCGGCCTATACACTCAAATTATTTGAAGTGTACTAACATATGAACACTGCATTCGATTGAGTTGAATCAACTTTATTTAAACGATTAGTAAAGTTTAAGTGTTTGGAAAGTCGAGTAAATTCCTCGAGATCTCTTTTTCTTTTAAATAGTTTTTAAAACTGACTACAGAATGCAAAATTAAATATTGATATGTTTGGTTGAAAATAACTCTAAACATTGCCCAAAAATTTAAATAATTCACCAAAAGAAAATTTTCTCATAACTGTTTCTCCTAGTTTTACCAATCACTAATTAAAATTTTTTGCAATCATGATATTTTTGAAATTGTTTTTCATTTTCTTAGACATTTCTTTAAGAAAAATACGGTATAGTTATATTGCATAGCTTCATATTTCTTTTCACGAAAATAGCTGATGAGAGGCCTTTCGCGTTATTTTTTTGCCACATATTTCTTTCGCTATAATTTTGCTGTTATTTAAAGAGATCTTTTTTCAGTGAGTTATGGATGTCTATTTTCAATTTATCATGTGTTTTTTTTTCATGTTTTCTTCAAAATACTAGCCAATCTATCAATAGCTTTTTTCTCGACAGTGATGCATGTCTTTGATTACATTGAACTTTTATTTCTCGGTCTCATCAGGTGAATTTTTGTAGATACTTCTTCTCGATGAATAATGCCATTTTTTTTTTGTTTGCCTGAAGAAAATTAGAATTTCTACATGAATTGATATTTTGTACTATGTTTGAACAAATTATTAATTTTTTTCAACGTGGGGGTTGTTTTCATTAATTAGCAAGTCAAATTTACAGAGTAGTCGAAATGAAAATGCTCCATCACAAAAGATGCTACTGAAAAAAAAACAAAAAAAACCAAAAACCTTTAAGCTCCGAAAAATATTAAAAGTAATGAACACTTTCTAAAACAGTTTTATGAATAATTTTTTACTGAAACTTGTATCTCGTAAAAATTAGAAGAAATAGTTAAAATTCAATTTTTATCTCAACAATTTTAACTGTTACAGATGTATAATTTTTCTACTCTGTATGGGTATTTCAAAGAAAAGTCACAGTTTTTTATGTAAAGCGGTATAAATAATTTATCTAAAAGGAATCGTACTTTAAACTTATCTGAAATACTTACACCTTGCCGAATTTCAATATTTATTTTAAACTTACGTGAGGTTCGACACACGAAAACGTATGAAAAAATTTACAATTGAAACGTCAACCAAGAAATAATGTTATAGATATTAATAGTATTATAAACTCGAGTGAATGCGCAGTCTAAAAATGTTCATTATAATCATGATTGTCTAACAATATATATTTAATAGAATGTTCACTTAATGATGTAGTAGTTCGTGATCTCTCATCCACAGCCCACCAATAAAGGAAAAAAAAAGAAAATAGTCTATACAATACGTTTCTCAGCTATGCAGGTGTTATAGAGCATTTTGACCTTAGCAACCCTAAATAAGACCTTAGCAACAAGAGGACCCCACCCCTTTTAGCCTTCCAAGCAATCAGTTCTAGTAATTTAATTACTTCAGTGGGAAAAGTCAATTTTGACTATGAAAAAACTGTATTAAATTCGTCGGGTAGTTGTAATCTGTTAAGCAAACTTAAAATTTGACTTTACATCGGGATACCACGAAGCAGTTGAAGGTAATTAAAACTCACGTAAAGTATTAAACAACTATTTCTGGATTTATTACAATAGGAATACTATATCAGATTCTGCGCAGATGGTTTCGCATTCGGTTGCCATTAGAGTGGCTTGCATGAAGCATCACATTGATATATATGCTCTATGTATATGTTAGTATATGGTAGGTACATAAAGTTTGAATATTTGCAAGCTTGAAATACAGTATCCCCCCCCCCTATACCATTTTAGATACATTCCGTGCTATATGAATCCGTGTTGTATAGGGCCTGAGCTATATTCCACCTGGAGTGCGAACTGCGCTGTATAATCGCTGCAAAACTTATTCCTTAGAAACACAGTGACTTTTTGTGTTGCCATTCAAAAGTTATATTAATTACAGGGACTAAAGCGAAATAAAATCAGAACATCTGTCTCATTTTACCATGTTGTATACGAGTCTATTTTAACGTGTTATACGAAAACGATCGCAGTTTTTTCGCCATGTTCTACGAATTCGTGTTGTGTGGACCCGTGTTACAGAGGGGGGAGGGGGTTACTGTATATTATATATTAAGGACTATGTCATTTTATCTCTCGCCCCCTTTTTGAAAATTGTCCCAAAAATGCGACATAAAAGTATGCGACATAATTTTACATATATTTAAATACTATTAGCTCACAGCAGCTTTAGTTTATTGTTAAAATATTTCGTAAGCTGTAGAATATGCAACACATGTATTTTTCTATAAATTGGTTACAATCATAAAAAGTTTCAACATAGAGTTACCAAGCAAAATACACGAAAGATGAGAGATAAAATGACATAGTCAATTAATATCGTTTTAATATGGCAATAATGAAACTAAAAAATTAAGGCGGTTCAGGAGGGTCTCTCCCTGACGAGGCTCGAACAGCCGAGTTTTTACTACCTTTTCAAGATGCTACAAGCAACCATAATATCTTTCATCCTGAAACGAGAGCTGATGAGAATAGCTATTTCGCCAATATATCCTCTTAACTAAGTAAATGTTTTTGTTTTGCATGTTAGTAAAAACAATACAACGCCTTTGAACACATAGATCCAGAAAATAATTTTCTACTGCTATAAAATTGCATACAATTATAAATACTAGTATATTTTTAATGTGTGCAAAATGACAAAAATAAGTACTAGCTTCATGAATTTTCAGGTTTCATCTGCTAACTATAAACACGAGATGGATTTCTACCGGTTAAACAACTAAATGCTTTTTTAGTATGATCTTTCAAATTTCTTTGTTCAACAGATAATAAAATATAAGATTTTCTCAATTTATCATAGTTAAAATGATTGTGAAAAATAAGTTTAATACGATTAAATAATGTCATATTTAAAATTTCCATAATAAAAGAGATGACCAGATATTTTGCCATAAAACTTGTTATTTAATCCAAATTCGAATATTATTCAAAAGAAGGCTGACGTAGTGCGGCTGTGCTTTTAAGAAATTTAGTAGGCTAAGAATGTCTTATCCAATTTATATTTTTCTCAAATAAAATACCAGTGGAAGAGAATAGA
Organism: Cheiracanthium punctorium; assembly: GCA_038373885.1. Taxonomy (NCBI): domain Eukaryota; kingdom Metazoa; phylum Arthropoda; class Arachnida; order Araneae; family Cheiracanthiidae; genus Cheiracanthium; species Cheiracanthium punctorium. Next base: position 525,983 of record JAWZYV010015792.1, read on the forward strand.
AAACAAAATGCATATATTTTTGACTTATTCGATTTCGAATAAAAGTTTTGGGGAAAAAAAAATTGTACATAAAGCTATTATTAGTTTTCGTGCATTAGTGCAGCGGGAAAATGTTACTATTCTACTCATACAGGGTAATTTCATTAGTAATAAATTTGAATTTAATAACTCTCTGAACACAGTGAGTTTGAGTTATTTTATTGTGTGCATACAAAGAGCTAAAACACAATTAAAAATTATGAAAGTGTTTGCTGATTTTTTTTTTTTTTTGGGGGGGGGGGGACTCTGAGAAATATAATTTTTATCCTAAGTGTAAAAAATTATATTATGTAAAAAGTTTATGTGATTTTACTTATAAATAATTTTACAATTTAAAATTCCTGTTAATATTTATTGGAAACAAAAATACCATACTTTTGATTAATTTAACTTTTTTTGATTAGTTATTTGATAAATTATAGTTTAATTACAGTCTGTCTGTTCAAAGATATTAGCAAATCAATTGAGACCAAGACCGAAATGTAGAGCAATTAGTCACAGACTTTAAAATAACTAAGAATGGCAGAAGAAATAGTTTTACGGAATTATGTGTAATTAAAAATGACAGCTTTCTGAAATTCTTCCTGTGGATTTTGGATTTTCTAGAAAGCCGAGACCATTGATCTTTACCATTAAAATAAGCATTATACTTAGCAACAGCAATGTTATTTCAAAAAATATTTTACGATTAATTCTCGTCATTTATAGCAAAATATTCACACATTTTTATAATCAGATGTTTGAGATTTTTTTTAATCTGTTGAGATTTTTGAGTGAATGTTACCTTATGTCAAAGAATATGAGCCATGGAATAGTTAAATTATTGCTGTAAAATATTTGGGGACAGTAAAATATAGAAAAGATTCTTCTCAAATACACTAAAAAGTGCATTTATAATGCGAAAGTAATTAGTATCTCAAACACGAAACAGAAATAGCATAAACAAAGTATCTTAGTGTTTCTTCAAAATGTTATTCACATTTGAAATTGGATAAATTATAAATTTATTCCCCACCAATACCTCCTTATACAAAATAGCTAGTCAGTACAAGATGTCAAATGCGTAAATTGGTATTTAGAGGTGGTAATGCGAGAATCTCGAAACGATTTCTGTTTTAGAATTTTCCTAGCAATCACTTTATTGCAGAGGTTCCCAAACTGGGTGCCGCGAGCGTTTACCAGGGGTGCCGTGGAGATAATCAAGAAAGACTTTTCTTGGGGAGTTTTGGGAGAGCATAATCAAAAAAAATCCTCTGAACCGATATTTCACAAGAAAGTTTGCCAAGCCGCTGATCAAGTTGGCGAAACAAATATATTTTAGTCAAGTTCGAGAGAGTTCGGTGTCCAGTCGCCTCTATTTTACAGGAACTCCCTGAAATATGGGAAGGGAGGGCAAAATTATATATCCCTTTTCCGAGATAGTGTAACAGTAAGCCCAATAAACATAAAAGAAACAATGAAAAATTTATCCAAACTGTTTCATTCTAACCTTCATATTCATATTGCTTTAAAGGTAACCTCCCCCGAAACGTTTTCAGCCTGAGAAGGGTGCCCCGAAATGACTTTTAGCCTGACAAGAGTGCCCCGAAACGTTTTTAGCCTGACAGTGTTTTTAGCCTGACAAGGATGCCACGGGAGAAAAACCGAGTTTGGGAACCCCTGCTTTATTGGATGTTTTGTTTTTGTTAAGGAAAAAAAAAACTTCAGCTAGTAAGACAATTCTGGTCAAAGAAAGCTGATGAGTGAGAGAAGTTAAAGGCAAGTAGCATGCATTATCTGTAGTAACATAAAAGCAACAACACGAAAAATTGCAGAATTCAATGTAGATTAATCACAAAGCATATCCCACTGCACATCAAGATGAAATATGCAAAGCCTTTAGACCATCAAAGAAACAAGAAGCCTTTAGACCATCAAAAGGGTCTTTGCTATCTCAAAAAAAATAGAAAAATATGCCGGTTTTATTGTGCAAGGACGGCGAAATTGGCCACTTTAGGATTGGGAAAATGAAACCTATTTCGATGAATCTATATTCCTACTCAGTCATGTGAATGGAAGGATTAAATTACGGCACAAACCGAACGAATTTATAGATTTCACATGATAAATGCAAACTCTTCAATCTCGAAACAGGCTCAATTTATAGCCTTGATAACCTAGTCGCAGCTCTAAGTTGAGCCAACATTCCTCAGCAAGTTCTTAAGTCCATGCCGAGAAAATCATTAGCTTCTTGGTTTCCTGTGATGAGAAGGGAAGATGGCCCAATCATTATTAGAGGTGTTTCTAATTTTCGACCAATCAGTGTATATTTCATTTATTGATTTTTAAGAATCAGAATTATGATTTTCCATTTTCCTCATGTTTTCTTATTTATTTATATTATGTTTAGTTATTCTAGGAACTATCAATTTGAAAGACTTTTTTTACATAGCAAATTCTATAAAATGTCATAGAATTTGACATTCATTGATACAGTCATTTTACATTTGTTTCTATTTTTTAATTTCATATTTTTAAAATAAGTATGTTTAACTGAAAAAACACTCAAAATACTGGTGTTAAACGATAAAGTAATTAAAAACTTTGTAAAAAACACACATAAGAAGTAAAAGGAAAGAGGATACGCGTTTCGTTCAAAAATTGTTTTGAACTTCTTCAGTCCAAGCCCTTCGTCGTAAAGAACACAGGGAACTGAAAAGAGAAAAACAAGCAAGATGTTGCCACAAGGGGCAAAGAAAAGTCGAACAAAACCACGGAGAGGGGAGAAAAAAAATTAAAAAAGGGGGATAAAAAGGAAAGGAAAGAAGCACAAAAAAATACAGAAATAAAAAAGGAATAAAGAAAAATAATAAAAAAAAGGGAACACACAAGTACAAACACACACACAAAAAAGAGAAAACAGAACAAACAAACAAACAAAAAACAAAAAGCACACGTGTTTTTTTTTTTTTCTTTTAAATAAAAACCACGAACAGGACAGCACAATAAATATAAATAATTTTTTTTTATATTAATAAAAACGAAAAAGAAAGACAGTAACACACGTACATACACATTAAAGAAACAGGGAAAAAAAGGGGGGGTAGACGAAGAAAGTGAAAAGAACCTTACAACAGCAACTTCCAAGCAGAATGAACGAAAGGAACGGAAGAACGAAAGAGCATGAGAGATATGTCTCTAAGCACGAACTTTCCAAATCTTCTATTACCTCACATTGTTGGAATTCCAATCATCGATTTCAGTTTTCTAAGGCTAAGATTTTGTGCACTCCTCAGTCTTTGTCCCATCTGGATTTTTTGGAAGGTTTTTCCATTACCCAGCACTTAGATCGTCTTGTGAACGATGGTTCTTCCGTTCCTTTCGTTCATTCTGCTTGGAAGTTGCTGTTGTAAGGTTCTTTTCACTTTCTTCGTCTACCCCCCCCTTTTTTTCCCCCTGTTTCTTTAATGTGTATGTACGTGTGTTACTGTCTTTCTTTTTCGTTTTTATTAATAAAAAAAAAATATTTATATTTATTGTGCCGTCCTGTTCGTGGTTTTTATTAAAAAAAAATACGTGTGCTTTTTGTTTTTTGTTTGTTTGTTCTGTTTTCTCTTTTTTGTGTGTGTGTTTGTACTTGTGTGTTCCCTTTTTTTATTATTTTTCTTTATTCCTTTTTTATTTCTGTATTTTTTTTTTGTGCTTCTTTCCTTTCCTTTTTATCCCCCTTTTTTAATTTTTTTTCTCCCCTCTCCGTGGTTTTGTTCGACTTTTCTTTGCCCCTTGTGGCAACATCTTGCTTGTTTTTCTCTTTTCAGTTCCCTGTGTTCTTTACGACGAAGGGCTTGGACTGAAGAAGTTCAAAACAATTTTTGAACGAAACGCGTATCCTCTTTCCTTTTACTTCTTATGTGTGTTTTTTACAAAGTTTTTTAATTACTTTAAGTATGTTTAACTTCACATTGAAATATCTAACAGCAATGCAATGCAATATCAATACTTTTAAATCATAATTTTTGTTACCTTTGTCTAAAATATAAATACGTGATGACTGGCCTAATCAGTATTATATGAAATGAAAAGAAATTATAAAATTAAAATGGTAAATTGAGGCACTTCGATCAATAGAAATCATTCTTAGACATTGAGCCAAACGCATGGATACAAACAATGTGTGAATTTTAAACAATTAAGAGAATTTGCATAGTGGTTTTATTTACGGTAACACTTACCGTAAATTCAATATGATATCATGGCGCATTCATATCAAATTTACTGCATTTCGAGTGTTTCTAAACTATTTGCATATTGCTGAACTTCGGCAAAAGATCCCGGTGTGCTGCATTGATGAGACGCACATAATGGACCACCACATCCATGTGTGGCGTCATTTTCCTCAAATAGGTGCCTTAATCGAATCTAGGTACTTGAAGTGCTTTTCAATCCCTCTGTCTAATTGTATAGTGATTATACTCTACACCTATATGTGACAGGTATGTCCTCGATATTATCCCCTGTTTGAAATAGCATGCAGTGAAAGACATCCACTAACTGTTCCCCAATTGCAATGTTATTTTTTATGCAAAATATTTCATGTAAATTTTCCTAAAACAGAATAATAGTCATCTTATTTTTAAGCCTTCAGACCTTTTTCATTGTATTAGTAATTTGCTAATTTTTGACAGTTTTTAAATTCGTTTAATTATCAGAATCACCTATTTCATTAAATATCAGACTACCTAACTAAACTAAGTGTGTTCGAAATACACAGTAGTGCATAGTGTACAATGTTAAGTTATAATGCAGCGGAATAAATGTAAACTATTATGACACATCTCTGTAGCATTGCAAATAATCACTATAATGGACGTATATAATTACAAAACAAATTTCCCAATGAATCACAAAATGCATTCGATTGGTAAAAAATCAGTGTTTTATTTCCTGACAAATACAATACAAACAATAACAAATAACATCTCTTTAAAAAGACACTTCAGTTTCCAAGTTTTTAAGACTAGGTCTTGATAATGAAGTTAAATAATCTGGAAAGTGAACGAACCTTAATGCAGGTGTAGTAAAACGCGAAAAGAAATTTGGTTTGAAAGAAAATGTACTTTCAAGTGTGCTACATGTAGTATCAAATAGGAAGCTGAATTACAAGTTACCCTTTTCCTGTTCAATGTTTTCAAATCGATTTCCTCTTAAGTTCGTCGAGAGAATTAGCTTTGAGAAACTTAAAAGTCTTTGCTTGAGACAGTTAAACTCTTAAACAGAGTTTTTGTTCCATCCGTTTGAAAGAAATTCGCTCGAGGACATCTAAAAGAGAAATGAAAGAAAGGAAAAGGGTTTCTGTGGCTTATTTTGCTATATATTCTTATATTAAAAGAAATTTAAAACTTAAATGCGATAATACAGGTGTGCCGCTATTCCCTCCCGGGTTTGGAAGGCTTTTACAAAAATGTATATTACCAATACAGCAAGAAAGTTGACTTTATAGGAGAAAGAAATGTTACAAGTTTTATTTCGCAAAAGTCCAGTATGGGAACCTTTCGTCACATGGACGGATTAATAAAATTTTTAGTAGGTGGGGGCGGTTAGTTAGAAGATTGAAATATACAGCCATTTTTTATGGAAGTAAAATAGAATCTTTTACATTAATTTATTTTTTCTGAATCGGGGTGATAGCCCCCCCCCTCCACCTATAATCCGTCTTTGTTTAATGATAAGCCAGATATCAATCTGAAGTCAAATTCTTCCCACACTCGTTTTAACATGGCAACAAATGCAGTTGTGATCCTTTGGCACAAATTTCGTCTTTGGTACGAACACACGATCTTGTATGTAACCCCATAAAAAATTCGCAGATTAGGTCCGGAGAGCGAGATGGCCACGGAAGAAGGGAATTTTCGTCGGCAGAACCTCGTCCAATCCAACGACGAGGAAGCCCGTTATTTGTGAAACAAAAATTGCAATGTTTATTTCTAGCAGAAGACTACTGGAGAAAGAAACATTGTAACTTCTGTTTTTCAACTGCCCACTCCCGACAAAATTGCATTAATCCGTCGCTCTCACGAAAGGTTCACATATCGGACTTTTGTGAAATAAAACTGGTAACATTTCTTTCTTCAGTAAAGCAACTTTGTTGCTATATTGGTAATATACATTTTTTATAAGCCTTCTAAACCCGGGAGGGAATTGTGACACACTCTGTATATATCAGTGACATTATTTCAATTAGAGTAAAAAAAAAATCGTGTAAGTTCAATCAGTAAAATCACTACAAATTAGAGTCTTATCGTTGCTTGCGTAATTTGTTTAAAACACGTTTTTGATCTACCCCTAGTAATTTTTCACTAGGAATAAGAAAAATTAGGCTATTTATCCTTCATTCATTTCTCGGAATCCATTATTACAGTGACCTCTGATATCCAGACGTATGAGGATGAATGCTAACATTTTTCATAACAGTTAACATCTTAGCAACGAATTCCGAATAGCGACAATTCATAATAGAAAGAAATAATCTAATTTATTTTGTATCCCATCTATTAATTTTATTTGTCTGCAACACTATTTTCTTCTATAAAAAGCTACAAGGAAGTGAAACAGAAATTATGACTACTGTTTTTCAAGTGATTTCTTTCTTACCCTTTTTAAATTTACTCTCTCAGACAAGAATTTAAATTCCGATTCCCTAATATATTTTTTAAATGTCTGTTTCATTGTCTGTTAAACTACTTTTATCATCAGAAGAGTTGCAATGCAGCTAATAACCTCTTATCTCCTTTCGAGAGGTTTTCGATCTAATGGCCTGGAGTTTTGGATGGTTTTTACATATCTAACGGTAATACGCGTTATGTTTATCATTTGTTTATTTGAGGCAAAGCTAGGAAAGGGCTATCTTCCTAGAGGGTGCCTTGGTCGGAGGGCTTTCTAAGGGTTTTTAAGGCAAATTTATGTTACATCTGGGAAAACCAACCGAAACTTCCAGCCATTAGATCGACAGCTGCGTGGTAGATCAGAACTCTGGATTTTCACTCTATTATATTCAGTGTGTCTTATCCACTCGGCCATAGTGGGTCTTAATACGCGTTAGAAATCCCTAAAAAATTCCTCCGGGCAAGTTTAATTAATCCGGTTAATTTTTAAAAGTAAATGTTTGCTGTACCGTAAAACCTATATCGCTTGATCACAGACCTTGCCTATAGAATAAAAACACATTACATTAAAAAAAAAAAAAAGCTCTTCCATTTTAAACAACACACGCCTAAGCTACAAGCTCGACAAGGATACTTAATTTTCAATAATTTTTAGAACAACCTCTTTTTATTTTTAGGAAACAGTCCGATCACTTCAGTTCAAAAGTTTTCAGCAATCATGGAGGCATAGATTCAACAGTTATAATGCATATAGTACACTCACCCTCATGTCATTTGAAAAATGTTTCTTGAACGTCCTTTCGTTGCCTGTAAAACTACTTTTTCTGCCTAAAGAGTGATAATGCTGCGAATACCCTCAAATCGTTTCAAAATGTTTCTTGAACGTCCTTTCCTTTCCTGTGAAATTCCATTTTCTCCTTGAAGAATTATAATGCAACGAAATAAATATAGTGATTTCCCGTCATTGAATCACAAATAGTTACCATGAAGACTGTATGTAAATGTGCGACGTCTGTGCACATTTACACACAGGCACTAAGAAATCGTTTTTAACAGCAACCGTAAATTACTGTAGAAAATTGATGGAAATTTCTATTTAGTGTGATTTGAAGGTTTTATTTTGTTTAATAAAGTCCAAATAAAGTATTGCCATTAAAAAACAATGCCGAATTAAAAATTAAGACATCCCCTAATGCAAATTATATTAATAGAAAATTAGAGTAGACATTATTTGTAAACGAATGGTATATTTAATATTGCTGTACGACAATCGATGGCCGAGCAAAGAGCAATTGGACATTTTTTTTGGAGCTGTACACGTAAAAAACCACTGACACGCTCCCATGTCATGATCAATTACTTATAGGTAATTTGGAGGTTTATGTAATATTTAAGAAATTGATTACAGATGTGGTAACAATCATTGGTGGCCATATTTATCAGTTAATCAAAAGGGCCGGAAATTGTTCATAAAATTGTGTATGTTTTATTCTTTAGCACGTTGAAAGGAATTGAAATCTAGAAAACTTCTTTAAAAAAATTTTTTTAAATATACTTTGTCTTATAGTTTCTTCTCAAAAAACTTCAAGAATGTAATTACCTTTTCTTAATATGTCTGATGCATGAAACTGAAGACTTCATGAATATTCCTCTATTCTTTTGTTTCATGCAGTGACGTAATTTTCTATTATACAACAAGTTACAAACAGCCAAATAATAATTTTGAATACTTTCAAAACACAAACAAATTTCCTTTACATATGGAGAATTTCGCAATTGTTTCCTTGTAATTATATACAGAGCGAGGAGGAAAAACCTTTTAAGAAAATCTTTACGTGTTTGAATATTGAATGAAGAGATTTAGAGCTTAAAGATTACGAAAGTATTTTGTAAATTTCTTTATTGGCACTTTAAAGATTTGCGCCTCCTTCATATAAAGCCTAACACTTGAGAAAATATTTTAAAGCATTTTACTCTATTTATTCATTTATTTTACTTTCAAAATACTACAGCAATAAATGCCAAAAATTTTAGTTATTTAAATTAAATTACTCTAAAACTGAAGTCGTTTATCTTTTCTTGCTTTTCCCCAGAAACACAAAAAGCGAGAATGATAAATCAGGGTATTAGCTTCAACTATTAAACGCATTTTGCAACGCATTTTTTACTAGTATACTTTCATTACTTCATTTCAATAATAATTATAAATTAATAGATACTGCGAACATACGCAACATTTTCAGCTTTAACTATCAAGGGGAGAAAACTATTTATATTTATGTTTATGATTTAAAGTTTCTTATTTTCCGCTTTAATTCTTGCTTTTTGAAGGGCTCTATTTAGTAGTGACTGTTTGTATTATTGATACATCTTTAAAATTTCCAGTGCAAATCATTAGTTGGCGTTTGTTTTAATGATTTTTTTACCGGGTGCGCCAAAAGTACGTACTAACTTTAACAATTCATTTAAAAGGCACTTAAAATTTTAAAAATTGTGGTTTTCATGAAAACTATATTAGGAACAAATCTTATTTTTTAAGAAAAAATTAAAATTTTACTAACAGATGGCGCTGACATGCACGATATGAGGAAAGATTTTTATAGAACAAATTTCGATATTTTTCTAAACCTGTTCATACAATCTACATTTTTTAAAATCATTATATGTTCTTTTGAATGAAAATTTCATGATAAAGAATTGTTAATGTTAACGTATGGTGCGAGGATCAAAAGCTCGTGAAATCTTTAAAAATTCACGTAAAAGGAACAAAAGGAACAAGTTTAGAAAAACGGTTTGCATGGATAGGATTGGAGAGAGTTGTTATTTTTTGGATCGGAAACATGCTTCATATTATGTTTTTCAATGCCATCTATTGGTATTTTTAACGAAACTTTTTATTTTTATTTATTTATTTATTTGTGGGGGAGGGGGGAGGGTAAATGTCTTCTATCTTGCCTAATCAAATTTGTGGAAACCATAATTTTTTATCACCACATTTAATATTTTAATGAACTTATGATACTTGAAAGGACTCTTGACTCATTCGTTATATTATTTTTAGGGATAAAATAATAAAATATATGTATATTTTAACTACGGCTTCAAGTTTGAACTCTTTTCCTGAACATCAAACGGTCATTTTTAGCTACTTTCCATCATTGGTGATACGTTAAAATGAATTAGTTTTCATATTTTAAGCACCAAAATCATCTATGATATAAAAAGACAAGGTTACTCTTTAAACTTCGAAATTTGGTCTCTTTATTAATAAACATGTGGTCCTTTTAAAACAAAATTTTCTGTAAATAATAGTAGCGAGCGTTTACTGAAATAAAGTGATACATTTGGCTTTACGTAAATTAGGATAAAGCATGTCGATTTTTTAATCTTTTGGGAGGAAGAGTGAGATACTCTAAAGCATTATCAGCGTTCATCAGCATTTCTTTAAGTATATTTTATATCTTGCGTAGATGAAATTTAACATGCCCTTTAATAAAGAAATTCAGTAGTCATTTAATAAAAAGTGACCAAAAGCAAATCATTCAGAGAAGCCATTATTTCCGCTTGCTAATTTCATGACCATTGACTGACCATTAACATTATTAATAAATATATCCACAGTTTAATTTTGGTTATACTAAAGTAATCTCTTCAATTTTATATCAAAATGCAGAGGTCATAAAGTTGATTTTCCTCTTTTATGCCATTCTATATTACTAAAGAACACTTTTATTTTTAACTTCCATTGTTGATCCTTTCCTAGTCTGGTTTGCGTCGTGATTTTTGATTGGTTGTCCCGAGGAACCCTACTGAATCCATATTTACTTTACGTTCAATGAAATATATTTTTATTTATTTTTGCTTTAACGTTTACATCTTTATCGAAACTGGTCTAATCCTCCTTCGTGAGATGAAATTGATTTATCTTAAAATTGCAATAACTTTTATTGCGTATTTTTATTTACACATTTATATGTTTTCTTGTAGAGATATGTTTCATGTTAACGAATTCCATTTAACTAGCAAACGGGCTACATAATAGATACGAGTGGTCATAAACTAGATTTATCATACTGCACTCTCGTCTTTCACTTTATTTCATTTCTATTCTATAAATATCACTTCAAGAGAATCAAGGCATCTCATTAAATTCAATGACATTGAAATTATAAGTGGTCTAAAAATAGACACAGAAAATAAAATGGTTGAGCACGATATAACCTAGACATTGTTTTCAAAAATATAGATGATAAGTTTCATTGCGAAACATCTGTTGTGGATCTACAATGTCCCATATCTTGTTTAATGAAGTCATCTTTATGGAAGAATTCAGAATCAAGAATCCCGACTATGTCGCAACTACATTTAAATATATTTTTATGTTATTCTATGCATTTTAAACAAGCGCACATATTTTTTGCTCAAAAGGTATACTTTTTTTGTACTAATGCTACTCGTTTACAATATTTCACTCGTTATTCAATGCAAGAGCAAAGCTCATAAGATTTATTTCAGATTTAAAAAAAATACAATAGAAAATTCTAGTGTCTATATAATAAATTAATATTATTAGTTTGAGATATCATAATTAATCTCCGAAATGTGCTTATTGAACTAAACATTTTTTTTTCTATTAATGCATTTTTTCAGCAAAAAGTCATTCATGTTTAAATACTTAGGTACAAAACATTCATACATAAAAAATAATTTATCACACCAGGTAATACAGATGCATGATCTGTGATATTATACTTGCTATTTATATACATTCAATAAATATACAAATCATGCACTGAATCATAGCACTGTTTACACGGCCTCGATTCAAGACATATTTAGAAAATTAATCTGTTTCATACAAAAATTATGGGAATTTACATTATCGAGATTATCTTATTTTATTTGAAGCTTATTTCACACGTTCCATTAAAATATTGTACATCTGTTTTACAGAGGCATACAAAAGATTCTCGATATATTGTGGTCAGAATTGACGTTAAGGATTTAGTGATGTTGAGCTCAACCTAGACAATCGAAGCCACTGTAAAGAAACAACGCTGGTCACAGAAAGGGAATATCGGTTTCGCATTTGCAAACGAATGAGTTTAACATTCTTTATGCAGCAGTGTGTATTCAATTAAGACAAATATCCTTTTTAAAACTCTTTTATAATCTAACCATTTAACACATTTTATCTTTTCTTGTTTTATTTCATGAGATCAACTTTTCTATATGCAAATGATTAATCCATTTCCAAGTTCAATTTTTGATTAAATTTGAAATAACTACGATGAACTTTACAAGTAGAAAAAAAAGCCGATAAAATGAGGTCGTGACATTTAAGATATATTCCTTTTTCTTTAAGAGAAAGTCACTGTTGTATTTAAAAAATGCTGCTCAGTTTTATTTCTTGTTTTATACTCAAGAAAAAAGTGGAAAATGTTACATGTAGCTTCATCGACAGAAAAAGCGCAAAATCAAAGAGGTGTTTAAGAGTTCATGTTTAAGTTGGAATAAATTCCCTTCACGGTACCATTTCTCTCCAACTAAAGTTTAATCAAATATTCAGACATTTGGAGGCTTAGCGATTCTCTTTTTCGCTTCTCGGAATTCCATTAAAGTCATTCTGTTCGAATATTGTTCTGTTGTTCTGTAGCCACTTTAACGATTATACAACCATACAGAAGAAAAGAAACGATTTTTGCTGATAAAAATTTAATATTCGCTCTCAAAATTCTAGATTCAATGCAATTTTCTGTTTCGCAACAGACAAGCAGTATTAAAGAATTTTTTTAGTTAAAAAAAAATCTGAAAATTGTTAAAAGAATTCGGAAAACTGTTCCTTATAAAAGACATATGTTTTTCACAAAAATGATATTCAGATAAGTATTACGTATTTTTTATTTTTGTTGGTAAAGCTAAAAATGCATGTTATACTATCATTTTAGTAAGCAATAATAGAAAGAATCTGAAGAAAACGTATTAGCGAGATATTTTGTAGCAATGCAGTAACACACTTGCGTTATAAGGAACCAAAAGAAGCGTAATTCGTTTTCCTCCAAAACTTCCTAAATATTCATTAAAAAATTTTTTGTATTTCGAGACAAAAAATATGACCAGCAGTCTGTAAATGACTGCGCTGAAGTCAGATTTTTAATTAATGAGATGTCCGTTTAACTTATGTTTCCACTTAATGAATTATTTTCTATGATCCTTACGGACAATGCAATAGGTGTATTACGATGGATTGAGCTCTCTGAAGTCGGGATTGGTATATTTTATTTCTGCATAAATGTTTTAAATGATTGAAGAATAAAAACACACAACATTGAATTAGAAATAAATCCACGTATTAATAGATTTTTTTTTTACCTCCCGCCAAACTGTATAAATCGTTCCAACCATACAGGGAGCAAAGGCAACCCTTAAACTTCCGCCTGCCACGTGACAAGTGGATGGTAGGGCTGGATTTCGTCGAGGTGGTTCACAATAGTTTTCAGTGGGAATGAAGTTACCGTGCATTTTCTCACTTTTTAGCGTAAGGAGGTTTGAGGACAGTTTTGGTGACTACGTTACTAAAAGCAGTATTCTGCATAATTCCGGTCGGCTCTTTCTGTGTAAAAATTGCATAAATAATAATGCGTAATGCAAAATTCATTTTTGAATTAGGAGTGATAAATAATAAATACATGCGCAGTAATAAATTACTGATTCATTAATGCATCAAACTTCTAAGTATTTCGTTAATTTTATATGTAATGTCAAAACTGAATTATCATCCCAATGGTAATTTAAAGATAGTCAGAATTTTCACAAAGAAAAACAGGGGCATTTGATATTTCTGTTGCAAAATGTAGTACAAGGAGATAACTAGCCAAATATGCCACTTTTTGTCCCCCTTTAGTTCTGTGGGGTTTTTGCTTCGAATTTTTCTTCCTAGATAATGGAGCCATACTCATTCCACCTATTTACTCTCTATGATTCAAACTGATTCTAAGCTTCGGAGATTCTTTGCAAAAAAAAATCTCAACTCACAGTTGGAGAACGTGAGTTGAGAAGGGCACAACTCGAATAAGAATTTCTTTTATTCGAGTTGTGCCCTGTTTTTGAAAGTATCTTGATGACGATGCGAGCCGTTTCAGTTCTGTTAAGGCGATATCATTTGTTCATTAACACTAGATTAGCACACACCCAAAAATAATGTTAAAACAATGTCTTTATTAAACATTATTATTAAAACTTCACATATTTACAGTCTTATAAGTAAAAATGAAAATCTGTTTGTGTGTTCTAAAAAGTTACAAAACGTAAAAAAGAAAAAGACCTTAATTTTGGTTTATACTGATACTCCGACGGAGTAGAAAAATGGAAAAAGTTATTCTATTTCTCCGTCCTCATAAAAGTTTCATTTTAAATTTTTGCCAGATTACGGAACGCCGTCGCAAAGATTATGCCGTAAAAGATAGTCGCAATTTTTACGATTCTAATTTGCTAGAAGTAATGAAATGGTTTCTCTAGCTTACTTAGTTTGACTTTTCTCGCTAGATTAATAAATAGAATGTTTAATACTGCATGAGCCTTAGTTATATACGTATTAATAGCGTGCATTAAAATTGCAAGAAATGAATAATTTACGAGTTTATAATTGTTTCATCATTTGTTTGTATTCATATGATATTATTTTACTTAGAATTCGGAAAATTAATTCAACAACTTAAGTGGCAACAATTATTTTGTTATTATGATACTTAAATGTTAAAAATAGAAAGATAAATTGTTACTTTTTTTAAACGAACAAAGACAATTAATCGTAGTTTTCCTAAATAAGAATAAAAACTATTCTATTGTTACGTTTCTTTTGACTCTGCTAAAACTGGACATTGATCTAACTACTTGCGCCGCAAATCAGAGGATAAAAAAAGTAGCAGAGAATGTACATATATTACATAGTATATATATACCTTTAAGTTAAACTTACGATTAATAGATTGGGAATTTCAGAAATCAGATTCCCAACAAATTGTTTTCAAATGAAGTGCAATTGACGTCATTTACACGTCATACATTTAAAATTGCTTTAATAAATGAATACCAATATAACGTCTACCAAAAAAAAAAAAATGACATCGCGAACAAGATATTTTCCAAAACCTTGAGATTCAGATTAGCTTCAGATAGACTGTTTTAAACTGTTTTAATTCAATTTATTAAACTGAGAAAATGCTCTTAGCAATTCATGTTGCATCTCGATTTTTGAAATTTTAATCTTTGAGATTGTTTATGCCACATTTTTACCGATTAGTGTGAGTTTTTGAACAGACAAGCAGAAAAATAAAATTTTGGTGACTTTTAAAATTTAAAATTTTCTGCTCCCTTGATTTTGGGCCATTTTCACTTTTGAAAGAAAATGTTTCGCATCATTTAGCTAATCTATCTGAAATTTTGAGGAGATCTGCGGACAAATACAGAATTACTTAAATATTTAGTTTAGTTTTCATTCGTAATGCGTTGAGGCAATCAACATCCCCATTCCAATGTGTGTGTATTGTGTTAAGACAAACCTTCTCGAGAGGAAGCCTTCGGTGGAGGACTTTTTTAGGGGGTTCCATTGCGTATTCACGTTACTTCTAGAGAAAACCGCCCAAATCTCCAGATCGTTAGATAGATAGCTGCGCAGTTCAGCAGACTGCTGAACCTTCACACTTCAGCCATTTACCATGTTCAGTGTTTTATTCACTTGGCTTCTTATGCGGAAAACGGATACTTCAGCTAATGCAATACTGGTTGCCCCTAAACTAATGGTACAAAATGTAAGGGGAGGTAGGACACATAACAAGGAATCAGAATCACATAGCAATGTGGGGCCAGGAACGCCATTTTCACTTACCTGTTAATGATCACTTTTATAAAAGTGTGTGAAAGAGTAGAAGGCAAAGTTAGTAGAAAATTGGAATGAAAAGAAGCATTTTCCAAAAAAACGCGATGTTTCTTAAAACATATCTCGAAAGCTATTGGATATAGAAAAAAATTACCACTTACAATCTTGTAGGACAATTTTTCAGCTTCTATTTTATAATTTGATTTTTTTTTTCTGTTAAGATGCACTGTTTTTGAGATAAAAACGAAAATCCAAAAAAAGGAACCTTTTTTTTCGCGAGGGGGGGGGGTGTCTAAGGGGGAGACGCGGCACTTCAAGAGGAGGGAACTTTCCTGTTTCATACAACTAATTAGTCTTTTCTCCCCAATTAGTCTTTTCTACAAGTTTCGAAACTTTATAAATTATTTCCTCCTTTTTATCCTATGCCTGGATTATTTATGTAATGTGAGTTTTGAGTTTTCACTAAAAGTTTGAGTTTAGCGTGATTTTAGAACTGAATTAAAATTTATATAGCCTCAAGAAATAAAATATAAATACTGTTTGCTCGTGTATCATCATTATTGTAAATAAACTTTTTGTGAATATTGTTTTCTGTTGGACGGCTGCGACGGGTGACCAGATTGCAATTACTAAGTGACATGTTGCGCCATCTGTATGCACGACTGGCGTTATCCAGCTCTGTAAGGGAACTGAAACCTCCTAAAAGTCTAACTTCGTGATGACATTTTAGTGCCAAAGAATTATTTTCTACCATTTACAAATTGACAAATGCTGACCACGTGGTAAGATATTTTCCTATCCTTGTTACTCTAGGTTTATGAAGTTATTTTATAACATACTAATAGGTGTTTTAAATATACTTTAAATTCCAATTGCTAATATTTTAAAATTAAATGTATGTATGACACTTCATTTATTTCAGTACCTACAGTTGTTCTCGGCTTAGGTTTGAATGATTTTTTTCATTTCCCCAGCAACAAAAGCACAGCAACTTAATTTTGATTTTTAATATTTAAACATTTGAATTTCTTTATTGATTTTGCTTAGTGTAATAATGATGTCTCATGTAATGGAGTCTTTATGTAATAATGGTGTCTCCCTTTATGTCTGAATAAGATTATAAAACAGTTTTAATGGGATCTTTCAATATATATTTCAATTCTGGAGAAGCATTTTATGGAACAATGGCTGGCATATAGATTATAATACGCTTTCCAGCATAATAGTACCAGAAATACAAATAGGGTCGACTCGTGGATTATGATGCACTTTCAATATGTAGCACTTCCGTAAGCGTTTAAAATATGAAAGAGTTTCATATTTTATCTTTCTGTTATAGATGTTGGTCAATTTTTAAATATAACCAAGGTCTACCGCACAACTTCCCATTAATTTATGACACTGTTAAGAAAAATATAAATTAACATTTGTATTAATGTGTTGCCACATTTACTTACGTTCAATTAAAAGATTATATAAACTTTTGTAAACCTTTTACTACTACAATCTTATTTGTCCTGAAACTCGTAGGAGACGTAAGAATATTTCAGTAGAAGTTAAGAAAATATAAAAACATAATTTCTGGGAAATAATATTAAATCTTAACTGTAAAATTCTGAATTAATGGTACTTTAAAACAAGAAAAATATAAAACTTTTCTTTCATTTAATGTTATAAGAGTTAATGTTGCATGGCCTGCAGAAATGTAAAAAACTTATTATTTGAAATTTTTATTCAATTTTGCATAGTAAAATATGATGGTAGATGATTTCATCTCTTTCTATTCATGTTTCGTTAGTAAAGCGAAATGTTTATTATTAATTTAGAGAATATATATAAATGTAATTGCCTATGTAAACTGAAACAATAAGTGCATGAAATAAAATGGAACATAAAATGGCCTGCAGAAATGTAAAAAACTTATTATTTGAAATTTTTATTCAATTTTGCATGTCCAGGAAGATTCACAATTGAATTTTGTTTAAATTCTCTCTTAGCAAGTTGAAACACACATTTCCCTTATCCTGTATAAAATGGAATTAACTTTAACTAGTGCCGTAGCATCAAAAGTCATTTTTTAAGCTTTCTAAATGCATAAAATTATCACTAAAATAATAATATTAAAAATAATCACCAGTTCTTCGAAACTTGCAAATTTTCTGAAAAAGTATTTCATTTACATTTTCAAAATATTTCGCAAGGCAAAGTAAAATTACCGAAACAACATGACACTCATTTAATTATGCCTAGATCTATTTAGATAAATATGCTGTGAGCTCCAGCCCCCGGTCGGCGTACCAGTACCAGTTCGTGGATAAAATGGTACCTGGCCGCATAGTCAAGGTGAATCAAAACTTTAAAATGTGGTAGAGAGTAACAAAATGGCTCAGAATCTGTAGCAAGGCAGAGTCGATGTTTTTTGTGCGAAGTTTATAAATACTTTGAAAATGGTATTGAAGCATTAACTTTCTTATATTAAGTCGTTTATAAATTTTCAGTTCTTCTCAAAAAATCGCATCATTTAAAATGAAATATAGCTAAAAATATCAATTTTAATTCTGCATGTTTTGTGAAATATTAATAAAAGTCATAATCGAAAATTCGACTAAGAATTTAACTTCTTTGTAAAATTATGTATCTAACGAACGTGCATAAAAAAAATATTTTCGCTATTGGGTTCCCAAGAGTCTAGGTTCACTTTACCACTCTTTAAAAATATCGCAGATATTTTTGGTATATTCTGTATGTGTGTAAAGTTACAGATTAGTAGAATTAGGATACAAGTGTACTGGTTAACTATTGGTTACAGGCCTGGAATAGGAGTTTTAACCAAACTTACTTCTAAACTATACCCAGAGCATAAATGAATTCCTGCAGGTAACGAAGAAATTCATTGTATTAAAAAAAAATAGTAGTCAATACAATTTTCGAATTTCAATTCGTTTATTAGATAAGGGCAAATCTACTCATGTGCATAATTTCGACATTCGGTCATTAAATGCTGAGCAATAATATTAATGAAAGTTCTACTCAAAAGTTTTTAAAATATCCTAGTTTGTTTTTATCTGCACTTTGTATTGCACTTTTAAACACAGAGGAGGGAAGTCTAATGAAAACTATTTTAAAATTTTAAATTTATTTTCTGTTTTTTATCCTTGATATATGGTACATATTCGAGTATTTGTTGGTGGATACATTCGTCTGAAACTACTTCTGTCTAATGTGCAAACACCTATGCCCGCATTTAAATCCAGCAGAAAATGTAGCTTTATATTAGTTATTTGAAAATAATAAGAAACTGCTTAAAAACGCATTTAAAAAATAATGTTCTAAAGAAGTTTTTAAATGAATCGAAATGTTCACTATCTCTTTCAAAACTCCGCAGTGGGAAATTTCTTACAAGCAGCGAACAACTTCAAAATGTTTTTCCCATCCTCTTTACATTTGCATTTATATTAATTTCCACCACCTGTATTTCTTTTTAATTCTCAGGACGAATGTGGGATCTTAAATAGTTTACTACTCCAGCAGTCTTGTCGCTATCAGAATACATTAAAGAACAAAAGATGCCTCGAAAACGTTAATACATATATTTTGTATAAAAGAAAAATCTTTTTTTCAGATGCCTGATTTTCTGTTTTGATATTACGTTGGTTGAACATGAAATATCAACAATAAGGGAAAACGTATTAGTAAGTAAATGTAACTTCAATGTACGTAGCTATAAAAAAAATACTTTGTAATTGAAGACTTTATTTCACAAGAGAAATTGCCAGCAGACTGTTCGAATACAAATAAAATTTGTCAGCTTCTTCAGTTTTGAATTGAATATTTTTAGTCCGAATCCATAAATCACTTATATAGGAATAGTCATAGCATGCAAATCATACAACCATCTAGTTTTAAGAATTTTTCATTTTAAAAGCTAAACTAATATCGGTTCCGATTTCACTTTAAGTACTAGTTTGAAACTTTCGGCTATCTTAAGTATTCAACAAAAGTCTGCTCGATTTTAGGTGGTGGATATTTAGATATCAACACAAAAAAGAATTTTACCTAAAACGAATTTTCATTCATTTTTTCAATAATTTAGCAGATGTCTGAGAAAAATGCATTTGCTTTTATTTTTCGTAACATAATAAAATTTAAAAGCATTTGAAATTTTCTTTCAGTTTTACCCTTGTCTGTATTTTTTTTTTTTCCATTTCATGAACTTATGAAATATTTTCCCTTATAAAAATTATCTTTTCGTCACAAAACTAATTTTTAGCTCACTAATCAAAGTACAACCCAGACATTTTCCAGAGCATTGTTCTCTTAATTACTATTAATGTTTGGTAGGACATAATTAAAAAAGATCTCATTAACGGAGAGCAACATAATTTTCCAGCACAAAAACTTTATCTGAAATTTTGCTGACTTTGTTATCTCGTTTAACGTAAAACAAGATCACTGTTTTTTTATGCGCAACTTTCTTGCAATATGTATAAATTATTTTAAATTAATTTGGGTGAAGCAAAATGATAGTTTCAAATATGTCAAAATAATACGTGATGCTGATGTAATTAAGCGGACAAGTTTGACAGAAAATCTTTAAAAGAATGTGAAAAGTTGAGTGAGGCTCTAATTACGCCTTCGTATTGTCGCAAAAGACTAATTAACTTGTTTAATTAATTTTAATCTCAAATTAAAAGATATCATGTTAAATAATAGCAAATATCGAACCGGGAATTGTTTGCATGTTTATTGCTGGTTAATTGTTTGAACTGAAACTTAATTTCTATTAGCACAGTATAAACAAAATCAAAACATTTTTAGGACTTCAAAATGTGAAACAATAAAAAGGAATAGCAACGATTAAACAAACTGGCATTTTAAAGTTGGCTCGTGACTTAACCTTTGAAGGTTCAACAAAAACCTTAGCAAATTTTGCTAATGGATATCAGCAATGTATTTTACCTGATGCCTGAAAAAGCCCTTTGCTTCGCATTTCTTTGCTTAGTATTTTAAACTGCATTTGGTTTGCTATTTTGCATTTGCTTGCTTAGTATTTTAAACTGGAAAAGCGTTGCAAAATTTCTTTAATTTATATTATTGAACTATTTTTTTAGCACTACAGTGCTATAAAAATCGAACAGGGTTTTTTTTTTGCGACATAACTTGTCTACACGATTTGTCACGGCGAGGCACTTTTGAAATGTGTCTGCCAGACAGCGCGGAGGGGGTGGGGTGGAGAGTAAAACATTGAAAGTCGCGAAGGTTTGTAGTTTTCGATAAATGGTCGCCACGTTTGGCGCCAAAAAATAAGTCTTCAGAACTGAACCAAGCTTGGCGATATCTTTCAAATTTGGCTAGAAAATGACAAACGCGATAGTTTATTACAAAGGAACAGTGTCGTTAGAATATGCCTGGCGAAGATTGTAAAATTGTTTCAGTTGGTGATTTTAACTGTTTACTGACCGAATTCAGATCCAAGCATTTTTTTTAAATTAGTTTTTGCTTATTTTACCTTCTAATGCGTTAGCTAAAGGGTATTAATCATTTAAATGGGAAAAGAAAATGTTCTCCAATTTTCATTTGTGTTTCCATTTGGGAACATTGGTCACTTCTGACTATACTTTTAGTGGCTATACTTTGACAATACTTTTATGGGTAGTTTAAATAATAAGTGAAATATTAAGACTAAGTAAAATATTTATTTTTCATTTAAGTAAAGATATAAATTAAGTTTGAAGGGGTAGGGGGTGTATCAAGATATCCTCGTAAAAATTTATGGAAATGGCTATTTTAATGATATTTTGTCCAGTTTCCCACAAATGATAAAATTACAAATCCTACTTCAAGAAATCAAGTCATCTTTTAACGATATTTGATCATTTTTTGAATTCAATATTGATAAAACTTAATTTTTCAATAAATTTTTAATTGAATCTTCTCAAATGGGAACATTGGCCTCTAAAAGGTTTTAATATAGATTTCAATTCCAAATATGTGTTTTATAGGATAAAGAAGACAAATGGAAATGATCATGAGTGTGCCGTATTTTATGGAAAATACGGCACACTCATGAATAATGATACACTTTCCAACTAAATGAAATAAGGAAGAAAAATAGGAACGACGTATGGATTATAATATGCTTTTAGTATACAGCACTTTAGTGCGTATTTACAATATGGAAATGCTTCAGACTTCATTATTTTATTTATTTATTTATTTTTCTATCTTTTTCGTTTTGTGAATTCATCAAATATTTCCCTAAATTGTTTAAAATCCTTTTATAAAATGAGGGGGGAAAGCTGGGAGGGAGAATCTAGTCACTGTTCTCTTAATTACTGTGAAATGCACTTTATAATTTTAAAAGTTGTTTATTGGACTAATTAGTATCTGATTATACAAATTTAAACGTAATATAATTCTCGGGATCAAAAATTTATTGTGCAATATTTTCGGTTTGAAAGGCCTTATATATTAGTTTAATAGAGTGGAACCTCGATCTATCGTTCCCTCATTCATAGTTTTCTGATATTGATCGTTTTATTTCTGGGGTCCCTTCACAAGTTGTATTTAAATAACATTAACGAAACCTGCATTTATCGTTCGTCAAAAAATCCTTTTCCCGCGTTCATCGTTGTAGAATATTTCTCCTGACCGAAATGAAATCGAAATTCAGATGGATCCATATGGCATACAAACTTAATTATTTTCTAGTATGATCTCTTGAGTTGATGATTGTGTAGATGAAGAATTGTTACATGAAGCAGAGCACGTGGTGTGATATTTAGTGATTATATTTCCTTTGAAATAGACGTAGTGACGAATATTAAGAATTGAAGAAATGTGTGGTGATGCAGAAAATAAATATAATGGCGTAGAAACGGAGAATAATATTTATGCCGATGAGACTGAGCCTACACTAGTGCCAAGTTTATCGGACGCAGTTACAGTATTTGAAAGTGTATGAACATTTATGTACAAACATGAAAACACAGAAAAGGCAAGAAAAATATTGTAAATCTTAAAAGTTCTCATTTACTTAAAAAAATTAAGGAAAAACCCAGTGTAAAATTACTGAATTTTTAAAAATATATATCACTTAATTTTCTTCCACTCCAATTTGTTTCTTTTACTGTTTAGGTATAGCAAATTAGTATTTTTGTTATGTATACATTGGGCGCATTCATAAACATTTTTTTCTTCGTACTTTGACTTTAACCCGCAGTCGTCGTTTCCCCGCATGCACCGTTTTTTTTCTACGCACCCCTTGAAAAACGATAGATCGAAGTTCTACTGTTTATGGCATATTAAAAATGTCTGTTAAGATTGCGATATTGACTGCTGACAAACTTTTCCCCTTCAATTCATAAGAAATTTCTTATGAAGATGAAGTAATCCATAAATTTTAAAGTAATGTTCTTTTATTTTAATAAGTCAATTTAACATAGTACCGTTTCAGAGGTAGAAATGTCAGATTAAAATTAATTTAACCAAGTAATTAGTCCGCTGTAATGTACCGTAAGATACAGTAAGAACTTCACTTAATTCTTGCACATATTTCAAAAGTTTCACCCTCTAACTTTTCCGTTTAATTATATCTATTGTACGTGCAAGACATGTTTGAAAAATAAGACAAATTTTAATGGAATGTTTAAACACACTTCAATTAATTTAAAGTAGGGCAATTCGTGAATCTCGAAAGAGTTGGTTGTTTTGTTAAAGCAAAATACACTATTTGTTTGTCAAAGGAAGAAATGCTTATTTATAACGCATGGTTACGTTACATCTGGAGAAAAGCTCCCCAAACCTCAGACTGTTTGATAGACAGCCGCGCGGTAGGCCAGAATATTCAACATTCAAACATCCGCCATCTACCAATGTTCAATGTCTTAGACATCTGGCCATTGGTCGGCCGAATCGCGAAAGGAACATGCCTATATGGAAAAAAAGTTTAAAAAAATTTTAGGTTTAAAGGCGTCCAGAGAAGGCGATTGAGATTTCCACGATAGAGGGCACAGTGAACATGGACCACACATGGAGAACACACACGGTTCCTAGGAGAACGCAGCTAATCATTGGTCTCTGTACATTTCTGCGAAGCATTGGTTTTAAACGACTTTTAAAGTGTCAGTCTTGCATTTGCACAAGGCTAAGTCCCAGTGCAAATGTCAGAGATCCGTGCTGTGAGATAACGCTGGTCACCGAAGGGCACCTTCAGAGCTGCGTCTATACACAAATGAATATATTAAATCAGAGTCTTTTACATCCCCCACCCCCACTGTTAGATGTGAAATAGCTTGAATTTTACTCAAAATGAAAACAACTTTACTCTTTTGACTTTTTCTAGGACACTGAAACAGTTAATTAGAAACAAGATTTTAATTTGCAGACGACTCTCATTCTATCAACAAATTCAAAAATTGTAAGCACTGCTATAATTAATTAAATTGGAAACATGCAATTTTGAAAGGCAAATGAAAGCCATGTTGAGATTTAGCTATGACCTTATTTCAAGCTACTTACATTCAGTCGATGCATGAAATCTGATATGCAATCCATGTGTCAAAGATGGGAAGCTTTTCCGTAAATTGATGATTCTTCTGGGAAAAAGAAATTTCAAAATGACACTTACAGCAACGCGAAAGTGCACCTAAAAGAATCAGTGAATTTGATATTATTTTCGGCTTCCGTCTTTTCTAAATATAATTGAAATATGATATACATTTTTCTGTCGTTTGTCCATTTAATTAACACGAAAGATATTCCTATAGAGAATGACAGTCATTGGCACATTCTTATGGATAAAAGTGCATAAAGCATTTGATTTAGCAGTATATAGTTGAGGGATTCAGTATTATATTATATTGAGTTATTTTATTAAACTGGGTGAGAAAGCGAGATTATAGAAGCCATTAATAAACTGCAGCCCCACCATAGCTGAGTGGATAAGACACTGGACATGATAGATGGCAAAAGTATGAAAGTCCAGTGTTCTGGTGTACGGCGACGCTATCGATTTAGCGGTCTGTGACTTTGGTCGTTTTTCTCCAGTCGTAACGTAAATACGCATTGGAACCCCTCAAAAAGTGCTCCCCCTAGGCAAACAACCCATGCGTAGCTTTGCCTCAATACAATACAGTAACAACAACAACAATAAACTTTGTGAGAACTTGATTTCTAGATTTCGAAATATTAGGTTGTAACGAAAGTTTTCCGCCACTCCAAGTATTGCCTGCACAAGCAGTTCGCGTTGGTGTCTTTGCCAATATTTTGTAAAACGATTTTTGTTATTTGAAAGAAAAGACTTGTTTTAGAGCACTGTGTTGTGAAATCAGTAAAACAATATCGTTATGATTAAGTATAAGGTTTCTGAAATGGAACTACCACGCTACCAGATTGATCCATCATTTACTCTCAGTTCTGTCGCAAAAGGTCAGCTACGGAATGACACTGAATCATGTGTACAGCTTAAGGTACTACTGTTGTATCATATGACACTGTGAAGATTTGGCACCGAAAGTTCAAAAACGAGGACTAGGATATTAAAGAAGCAGAGTGCTCTGACCGGACGACTGATGCTGATGTGGCCCGCCTACGAGAATTTGTGGAAGAAGATAAAATATTCATCCACGAGAGCTAGCTAAAAGAGTTAGACTTTAGTGTCATGTCCATTAGTCGCGCTAAGCATCGCATAAACTTGACATATAAGGTCAATAGCTGGGTACTGCGTGAGCTGACTCAAGCAAATCTGGCGGAAAACTTTCGTTACAACCTGATATCTTGAAGTATGCAATGCAATGCTTTCGAAGTATGCAATGCAATGCTTTCGAAGTATGCAATGCAATGCTTTCGAAGTATGCAATGAATTCAAGTATGTAATGAAATGCTTTTGAAGTATGCAATGCTTTCGAATGCAATGCATGTTCTCAAAAATGTGATGTATGCATTTTTCACCTTGGAACTCTTTTTTCCTACTATTCAAATTACGATTTCTGCTTTAGTATCATAATTTGAGTATAACGTTTTGAAGTACTTTCTCAAATCATCTTAGAATCAGGCATACATAAACTCAACGAAACTTTCAGTACAGCTCTCTACGACGTGGATTCAAAGATACATGAAATCTACATGTTTCTGTGGGTAAAGTTGTGCATAGATATTTATTAACGTTCAGTCTGTTCTTCGAGGGATGGAAAATAGTTCAACTTCTGGTCGAGTATCATTTTCAAAGATTGACGGGTAAAGTTTAGTCTCACTCCATAACTGAAACCGATGTCCCACAAATAATTTCATTGGGACGAAGGTCGACCGGGCGAAGGTAAGAAAAAATTCAGGTAAGTTAAAGAGAGTCCATTCCATCTTTTGTCTGTCTATATTTTCTCCATCAATTATCTGTTTGTGCATATATTGAGCTTTGAAAGAGGAGGGACTAAAACCTATATTCGCCAGCTGTAAAGCCTGTAAATTCTAGACTTTCTACTCGTGTAGATGCTTGAACATTTTTTACAACTGAAGAAGGGCAGGTCTTTTACACACACACCCCCCTACCCGAAATGATCCTATTGTTGATAAGTAACATTTTATGTGTGTTATGCAAATTTTTTACTATTTTTAAAAAAGTGTATATTTCATTGCAATTCAGGTTTTTTAAGTGCTCTCATCATAGGCAGATACCTTAAACACACCATCTTAATGTTCCTTCCCATCGAAAGTTCACTTCCAAAGCCCCCCCCCCCCAAAGTAAGCAGATGCCCATTGTGAGGGCTTGTCATAATACAAAAACAGGAAAAACTTAATGTTCCTTCGGCATTGATTAAATCTACTATTGCTAAATTGTCAGTCAAATTGAATTTGCGACCCATTTTTTACTTGCGGTATTTAAAATTTAATTTTTTACGAAAGAAAAAAAAGTGTTTTTGGTAGAGTTCAATATATCTCACGTTTATTGAGAAAAAACGCAAAAATGACCATTTTAAGACTCTGGACGGACAGTAAAATAATGTTTCTTTAACTATATTTTTAGTAGCCAAAATCTTTTATAAGATGGTTAAACAGCTTATCCAGGGTGAAAAGTTAATCCTCCGTTCTAGCGAATGAAGATGCATTTTGCTGGTGACATCTGAACCCAGTCACATTTATTCATTGTTTACAAGATAACATTGTACAAATTCACCTTGCCAGTTTCGCTACGACAATAAAAAGATAAAGTTAGAAATCTGATGATGCAGAAACAGGTATTTCTAAAGCATATGAAGTATGCTCACTTTAATTGAACTGAAAATTTATTTTGTGTAATTTTTTTTTAGTTTCCAGAAACTATTGCTTCCTACTTATTCCTTTCATATTCTATAAAATTATTTAAATGATTTTTAAATAGCATAGCTAATTCGAGGTTATATAACGGAGACATTTATTACAAAGTACTTCACTACAGGTACGGTAACCAAATATATATGTTATTTTATCCAATTTCAGTAACTTCTTCAACTTTTTTTTTTTTTTTCGAGAAATATCTTTTATCACAGCAATAAGAAATTTATAACTTGGATATAAGTATAAAATCCTTTCTTGCTGCATAAATTATATTAAATTTCCTTTACTGGCTGAAATTGATAAGAAAAGCGTTCAAGATATTCTCTCGTACACTTCGCTTCTCTTAATCTATTCTTAAAGAGCTTTTAGTTTTATGTAAGCTCAAAATAAATATTTTATCATCAATTATCTTGAAAGAAGAGACGGAGACAATTTTCAAAAATGATTCACATTTATTCAACGCGTAAAAACGTAATCAAGGGAAATATATACAGAAGAGGGAGTGTATAAAAAAAATCTTATTAAAATGTAAAGATTTTTTTCTTTCAGTCTCGCGTTTTTAATTTAGGATTACGTTCCTCCAAAACGATCCTAAATAAATAAAAAATATTTCAACGTCGTCACAAGTTTCCATATTGCTTCATTTGAAAATGAACTGTGCAATAACTTGACTCAACTGCACTTTTTTCTTACGGCAACGGAAAACGTGACTTCATAAAAACAGCGCAGGATTCATCAACTCTTCAACAAACTTTACACGCCTGCAAATTGTGCGATTCTAAATAGATCCTCGTGATTGCACAGTTTGATATTTTTCTCGAGATTGAACCATGGAAGATTTAAATTGAGCGGGTAAACCGTGTTATTAAATATTTCGTGAAATTAAGTTTTATATTCACAATTTTTCAACGCGCGTCTAACATCTAACTAAACGATATGTAAACCTACGTTAACCCTTTGAGGCGCAACCCTTTTCCAATGCTGAAAAAAGGGCAGCCGTTGCCATCGCTCGACTTAACTACCATCAAGATGGCGGACGATCGAAACGTTCCTCGCGTGCCACAGGTCTAGAGACCCTTTTTTGACGACAGATGGCTGTGCGGGATGGAATGCCAAGCCTGAGGGAACCGTTCCTGTTTAAACTTGACAATTCATTTGATCCCGTGAGAAAAAAAAAAAAAAAAAAGCCAGTTCGATGTACATCGGTAGAAGCGGTTCATCTGGGTCCTAGGCAGAGAGGGAGATCTGAAATCTCAAGGGGCTAGGGCTGTTATTTGGTCAATAGTTGCCTCACCTCAGCAGTGTGTACATATCCTTACCGTTTTGGCCATCCTTGAACAAGCACCTTTGAGTGGCAGTTTATGTAATGAGATTTTTGTTACCAGGGGAATAAGAATGCTGCCCAGACGCGTATTTTTTTCGTAGAAGACAACTCAATTCCGTTTCGTTCAATAAACCACAAGATGGGGAACTCCTCTCTTTCTGAATTGAAGCTCCTGATTGATCCTGTTTGAGTCATGAAATTTGATTGCAGATGTGGACTTTGCTCTCCTTCCTTCTTCTGCACAGTTCCTACTAATAGATTTTCAGCCAGCAAGCATTTTAAGGTATCAATATCGATATTAAAAGCAGCGGGAACAGCACTTATTCATCGTAGTTTAATAGAAATTGACGTGACAAATTTTGTTGTTAGTACTTTTTTTTCTTTTTAATGGTTGAATCAGCGGCCAGCTGTAGGCCTGACTGCTGCGAAGACGGCATGTGTTGGTCATTTTTTCATGATGGGGGCGCCTTTTAGGCAGACTAATACTGACCCTTGCTGTTCGTAGGCATACAATTAATTTAGTACGCTATAAATTTGTAAGTCATATAATATTTTTAATCTCATAACAGATATTATAATCATGGATTAAAATTTAAGAATATGTATCACAATAGCAAAATGTCCTCATTTTGTTTAACATTGTTGAAATATTTCTTTTATAATTCTTCCCCAATCTGAGCATTATCTGCTTAGGTTGTTTATTAATTTTCCAAAAAAAAAAAATACAAACTTTTCCAGAAGATTAAAATAAAGTTCTGACAAAAAAATATTTTTCGAAATATTTGTTAAAACTACAAATTTTCCAAGTGTAATAATAATGATAATTTCCTTTCCTGTTTTAACAATTTAGTGACGATAGTAAAAGAATCTACCACTTATGTTGATAAAATCAGCAATCAAACGAAAACAGAAGAAATGCCTATAATTCTTAAACTCTGAAAATAAAAATACACAACTGAAAAAAAATAGAACATAAGTTACTGCTGCTTTGAAACACTCCGATTTTGTTGATTTTGTACCGGTTTTGCACTTTATTATTTTCGCATATGTATCAACAGATCTTTTAAATTACTTTTAATTTTCCACGCAAATAAGAAATTTAATACACATTTACTTGGATCAATTACAGTGTCATCTCCTGTTGTCGGCCAAATTCATGTAAATTTGAGAGCTTTAAATGCCTTATATCTTGCAATATAAAAACAAGATCTTTTTATTTTTAAATGTATTTATTTTTGTCATATGAGTATGTTTTAAAGTATTAAAAGAAAACGTCAAAATTGAATTGTGCAGCGTACATCATCAGCCTTTAGAGAATAGAATAAATACATGCTTTGTTTGTTATTTATCCGTAAACCTTAATTATACTCATATCCTCAAGAGACAGATAAATTTCTATTTAAGATGAGGCAACAATTATTTTTAGGTTCTTAAAGATACAAAAGCTTTTTCCGTATTCTGCAAAAAGTTTATAGTTCTAATTTTTTTCGAAAAGCGATAAGCAAACCTTTCATTAACTCCGAAATTAACTTGAAATTGAAATGTAAGCCAAGTTTACTTTGAGAAAGAATGATATACAAGCATTTTAAATAAGTCCATTCCACTGAAATTGTATTGCAAAGACTTAATTCAATTAAATCATGTAAATGTCTTCCCAAAATTAAATTTAGCTCTGTATGTTTCTTTGAAATGCTGAAAATATTTTTAATAATCGCAGGAATAGATCCGAATCTTTATTTAAAAGAAAAGAATTCATTGGAGTTTTAAAAATATACATGTCCATCAGTCGACTAAAAAGGTAAGTCTACTTATATTTTTAGGACTACAAAAGTTCTTCCGCCATTAGAAACAAAACTATAGACTGGCCTACACAAACATGTGAACACAGTAAATAATTTATATTCTGCCTACTCTACTTTCGTCCATGTGAGTTTGAGAGTGTTTTTTAAACAAAAAAGCATCTTCGTATATCGACATATTTAGTTCATATTTATATACAAAGTGTCTAAAAAGATGTAATAGTACAGAGTCCTGTTTGTCAATTAAATGGATGAGCTCAGAATTCTTCCTAATTTAGAATGATAGTTTTAAATTATTAATTATCAAGCTTAATTTTTGAAATTTCCTATAATATGTCATAGTCTTATCAGATGGATCAGACTGACAACTTCTTCTCATCACTCAACTACTTTGCCTTTTAACATGTGTAATTTAATGGAAATGCGAACAGTTTTGTATCTTTAGACATACATAATTTTGAGCCTGAAGAATGTTTGGGAATTGATCTCCCTCTCTTTATTCTGTAATAGCTCGATACACGTCAGCCGCCATAAAAACTCAAAGAATTTCCGTGGAAGCTTACGGGAGAATACAAAATCTCAACGAATTTGTCAAAATGGCCTCTTTGGATGCTATCTTGAGCTTCTAGGAATCTGCGAAAATCGTTACCGGCGAATATTTTCGACTGTGTGAATTTGACACTTTCCAGATATGCCTTGAAAGAAAATGACGTGACTGCAATAAAAGATACAACAAAGTAATTTTCTAATTTGACAATGCACGTCCACGTGTTGTGAAACAAGCCAAAACTACTTAGAAGCGCTTTGAGTCAAGTCCTATCCATTGCACTTTACCAGGTGATTCAAAATGCAGGTAGATTCCTGTGGATGTTAGAGGTTATCCTTTAAACTATAAGTGATCGAAGCACACCTTCAATTAGAAAAGTTCGTCGAATGAATCACTTTCAGGAATGGCAGGGTTTTTTTTACTGGGGGCTTTATACATAGCAAAATACGGAATTTAATTTTATACGGTCACTAATTTCTCATCACTGATATTTAGAAAATGATGGTTTGTGTCTAAGAAGGTATATAAATTTAAAAAATCCCGTTTCTCTGAGTTGTATACTTTCCAAGATATTGTAATTTGAAAAGTTTGGCATTTGCCACCAAGCACTAAGGGATGTCCCAAAAGTGAGAAAAATGTAATTACTTTTCTAATGACGTTAACTTATGTTAACTGTCATACGATAGAAACAGTTGACTTCTTAACAACAGGTTCTAGCTACAATTTTCATGTAAAGCACGTTTGGCAGTTTCTAGTGAAAGTTACCACGCCATAGTAACCCACACCATTATTTTTTCATTCTCTTTTACACTTCTGCTCTAGAAGCATGACGTAATAAGTAGATGACTCCCCCCTCATAAAAGACTAAATTATCGCTTATTTCACAACGCAGTACTGATCTATTCAGTTAAAACTGTACCTGTTAATGTCACGCGTTTGAACGCGTTTAATTGAAATTTCACAACAATGGGATTATTATTTAACTTTTATCAACAGATAGTTGTCCAAGTAAAGATTTTTCTCACCTGAAAACCAACGCCAACACTGTAGGTAAAGAGGTGTAAGTCATCATTTTTAACTTTAAATTTCTCGCTAATTATTTCATTTAGAGACATAGGATTTTTTTTTACTTAATTTTATTTAGAAAAAGAGTAATGTTTTCTAAATATGAGTGATAGGAAAGGAGGTAATAAATATTAACAGGACAATATAAAAATTAAATTTCGTATCTTACTACGTATGCAGCCCCTAATAAAAAATTGCCATATCGAAAGCTACTGTGAATTTGACGAACGTTTCTAATTGACGAATGAATAACTTCGTCAATTAGAAACGAAGTAGTATAGTATGTTTCGATCACATACGGTTTAAAAGATAATCACTCCTTCCGATTACTACTTCTTCTGAACTCAATCTCTACACCATATAATTTTATGCAACATAAGTGCCTGGGTAGTCTCAAAATTATATGGTGTAGAGCTGAGATTGAGTGCAGAGCTAAATTTAAGATTAAAGGCGTTGTGTGATAATGCAGATTCGATGCACATAGTTGTAATAAAGAAAAAGAGGTTGAAATACTTAAAACTGTTTTATTTAAAAGAAACTATTGAAATATTATTACAACGGATGGTGGTGGCTCAGCGAATTAAAAATACGTCCTATATGGACAGTGAAATTAAGATGTAATGAATTGCAAATTACGCCAGCAGATAATTACACATAGGCGAGAACAAACACTTGGCTGAGATAAATAACACCAATTCCAGAGCAACCCTAAAAATTAATCCAATGAAATTTAAACGACTTAATCTCGAGCAAATAATTTTAAAGATGGGGCAGGGCAACAAAAATATATCTTGCGCCAGCAGGGTGCCAAAGGGGAAGCAAAATTGTACGTTGCGATTGCAAACGGGCGTAATATAATCTATTTTTAGCTCAGAACGACCAGGTCTGATTTAGAGAAATAAACAATTAAGAATACTGCATACGGGTAAAGCGAATATACAGATTTAGACTACGAAATTTTTTTAACGTTATTCCTATGCATAGTATCATGTACTCTACTGAAAAAAGTGTATGAAGCATTCATAGTTCATTTACAAGAGCACCGAAAAGAATTCCGATACATTATGCTCTATGGTTAAGCATTTTTTAGACTTATTCGTCTATTTCAAACTAAAGAAAATTCATATATTATTATTAAGAATCACAAAGTAGTGATCTAGATGAAAAATAGCGTTTGTAGCGTTTATAGTTCTTCGACAGGAGCACTCAAAAGAATTTCAATACATTACTGTCTATGACAGTATGGCGAAATTCATCCTTTTCAGGCACAATATCATAAGTATATAAACATTTATAAATGTTTACTGTACATTTGAAAGATGGAAATAAATTTTATTTACAGGGCCTCATAAAATTAAATTACTATTCATAGGGAGCTTTTTAATGACTATCTCTAAAATCTCGCAGAAGTATTTAGGTCCCGGGTTTGGGCTTACCACGTGGTTATCGATTTAACTGTACGGGGTTTTATGCGACATCAGAAACCCTTAAAAAAGCCCTAAGAACTGCCCACCCAACCCCTCCTTAAGTAGATAACCTTTGTGTTCTTTTTCCTTAACCACTTCAAAACTAAAATCTCGGAAGATTTCAGTACAATATGTCGGCAAATTTGGCTAAACAATATTGTGTTGGAAAGGGTTTTATAACCGATGCGTTTGGCCTTATTTATTGCTCTTGTACGTTTTATAAAAAGGGTAATATTCGATAATTGTGTTACTGAAGAGTTATCGTCTTGAAATTAGATATTAGGATACAATTTAAAATAATGTATTGCTCACATATTGCATGTAAGCCACTAAAACAATGTAGTATTAAAAAATTTCTTCATTATATAAGAATTCCATAATGTTATCAGGTGTTAATAGGATGAATTGAAAAACAAATCATCCATTAATTTAGGGAAAAGAATCATTTATTCAAAGGAAAAATTGTTAATGGAAGAGTAATACGATTAATAGCCGGAATTTCACACGGCCTTAAAATGCTGTACATGTACATCTATGCAAACTAATAGATTAGCTGGGGATCTGGATGTAATTTTTTATCAGCGTGTGCATGTTTGCAAGGTTCTAGAAATTGAATAACAGTTAATAGCAA
This sequence comes from Cheiracanthium punctorium, assembly GCA_038373885.1. Taxonomy (NCBI): domain Eukaryota; kingdom Metazoa; phylum Arthropoda; class Arachnida; order Araneae; family Cheiracanthiidae; genus Cheiracanthium; species Cheiracanthium punctorium. The sequence goes on from JAWZYV010015792.1 coordinate 559,683, forward strand.
AACTTTTCTCCTTGATATGAAAATTTTCAAATTAAATTCTAAATTTTTGACTGAAATCTGAGCGAAAGCTTCATAGTCAAAAGATTAATAATTGCAATGTCAAACTGAGATTTTGGTTCACTGTACAGCTGTAAAATAAGATCTACATTATAGATCTATTCGAATGCATTAAAACACTCTTGTGAACTAAATTTTGCTGTGCCAAAATTACGTACACCGTAAATTAAGTGTACAAGAAAACTGCAAAGCCGAGGTTATGCATTCAATACTGTATAATAACTCGAAGAAAATCTACTGTACAAGAGACACTGAATATTTTAAGTAGGAAGCATAAATGAAACTTCATTATATAATTATTCTTTTTCTTGGTAACGTCATTTAGTGCAAGAGTTGAAGCAAGTTATATTAATACTTAAAAGGAATCACGTAAAGGGCTACTGCTATACCTTCGTTAGATTAAAAGTTTATACGCTGACATTCATTATTTTAACATCCCCATAAAACTCCAGAAAATTTGTTCTTCTATTCTAGGTGCAGCGCCATTTTCTCCCTGCATACTTTTTAGATTAAAAATATCACTCATGAATATCATGATGTTTGCCAGAGGATATAAGCATAAAAAGGTAGTTTTAAATGAATAGACCTTATAAACTTATGTACATAGAAAGCGCATGGTCGTGCAAGCATTTCTTTTAAATTATGCTTATGCACAGCATGTAACCTTAATGCCTACAAGCTTGCAATAATTCTAGAACTGCTATCCTAAAAAGCGAAACTTACTTCCCTTTTTTGCAACACCCACAAAATATATATATTTTTTAAATCGCAGCTACTGTAGTTGATTGTTAGAAATGATTGAACCATTACGTTATCGAAAACAATAACTCAATAGATTGTAACGTTAGCACGACAGAATAGCTAAACACGACAGAAAGTTTGCATTAATAAGTGACTATCTGTAGCTTTAAAATATTTTTTAAGTGATTTTTTTTCAAATTCAGGAATTCCTGATGATCTGGGTAAAATAATACTAAATAAGAAATCATGTTAGCCTTTTGGACAGAAGGTGAGAAAATTATCCCACTAGATAACGATAAAAATATTTACAGTTATATACATACATATTGTGTGGCTCTGTTACCCCACAATTGAGGCAAGGGGGATACTAGTATGGTAACCCACTTCCCTCAATCCACTTACTCTGGTCCACTTACTCTGTCCGATTTTCTTCCTGATCATTACCCAAAACAAAGTAAAGTCTCTTAAGCTTTTTTCCCAATGGGTGGCACTTGCTCATCAAGCCTTTTGCAGCTATCAAGGACCGATTTACTGGCCATTTTATTATATGGTCACACAGTGGTTGGCCAGCGGTACCACCTACGAAAGGACGGACAAGTAAAGATTTAAGCCCAGACCGAGTATCGAACCCGGACCAGCCCTAGTAGCACAATTAGTCCAAAAAACGTTTAAAACACGTTTTTTAGCGTCAAAAAGCGTGTTTCCAACGTAATTTAAACGTTTTTTGAACTAGTTGTGCTACTAGGGAAGGTGTGATAGAATGGTTCTTTAGCCACTACACTTCCCGGGAAGCACAGCTCTACATTCTATTTCAGAAGATATTGTATTAAAACTAAGCAAAATAAAACCTTCAAACACACATCATAAGATGATGCTCCAAACTAATATTTCAGAATAAAATGTGCTTTGAATTTCTTTTCAATATAGGCTACTTTTCTATCTGTCACCAGTTTAAATATTTTTGACCAGCCTTAAAATTTTAGGTAGATACCTAAATAGGCAAGGTCAATTTAGGTTTAGTTCAATTGCTTTTATTAGCCTTGTTACATGTAATTTTTCATTTTGAAAAAGTTTATGACATAAAATAAATTAAAACTAATGTAAATGTGCTTAAAAAAGTGTAATGCTAATAAATGCATTGTCTGGTATCGGATTTCACTTACAAAAAAAAAGTTACGGGTACAGCACATCGTTGAAACTCAATTATGCTGTTTTGTTGTCCCCACTTAACTTACTTTTTGAAGTAAAACTTCTTTAGGCGCGACTAGGGAGTAACTCAGATATTTTTTCTGGCGGAAGTAACGCTCACATGGTTCTGAAAAAGCGGAAGCTGCCTGCGGTCAAACCCAACTAGCAGGCGAAAACTACGGTTTAAGAACCATGGTGATAGAAAAACATGAAGAAATGGAACCTGCAATCGAGCCAAACTAGCAGACGAAAACTTCATTTTAAGAGTACGGAAACAGAATAATACTTCTAACAAAACCAGCTGAGGAAAACAAATGTTTAGGAACACTGCCATAGAAAAACGCAATAATAGACCCTCCGTGCATTCGATACCAACCAACAGAAGAAAACATCAGTTTAGGAACACAGTTAAAGAAAAATACCACAACGTAGACATTCTCTCGATTCAAACCCTACGGAAAAACCACGAAGGCAAATTTATAGGAGGGGACACTTCTCTTAGAAAGTTGGATAACGCCGGGGCCATCGCTAAGCAACGGGCCTGCTTATGAGTTGCCATCCCTAAAAATGAGTTTATCATTGAGGCCTGTTTTCCCCAGTCACAGTATTCTATTTTATTATTCTAAGTATTATAAATGTTATATTATTTTATTATTTTAAAACAATTTTTTTATACTTTTGTCGTACTAAAGAACTTTAGATGTAGGTAATCATTTTGTGAATATTGCGCCATTTTCTTTCAAGAAAATTTATCCTAAAATTCGAACATTTTGCTCTGAATGTAAAGGTAAGTGAACGCTTATAATGTATTTAGAAATTCTAAAAATATGTATGTAAATCATGTTTAGTGAATAATTACTCATGTGTTATTTATAAATAAATTATTTTAATCAGAAATCGTATTACTTGAGTAGTTTTTATTCTTGTAAATAAGCATGACGTTGTGATACTATTTAGACAATTTAATTTTGCCAGTTGAAAATGTTATTTATCAGTTACATATGCCTTGATTATGTGATTAAGACTTACATCTGGTACAGTGCAGAAATACAGTAAATTATTGATTTTTGCCCGTTTATACAGAAACTTCAAATGTAGTTAATATTTTGTACAAGCGTTCATTATGCTTGCTCAATTCCTAAGTTCGATTGAGAAAGTGACAAAAGAATAATATATACTACATGAAATGTTTTTATTAAAGAATAATTAATTCAGGGATCGCGCTATAGAGCGTATTTTATCAATTTTCTCCAATATACAGGATATCCCGAAAACACTGAAATGCGCTTTAATACATCATTTGTTAAAGATTATGTTAAATTGTTTAAAATAACGTAGTAAATACGACTGTGTTCATGAAATATTTATTATAAAAATGTCTTTCTCATGTGTATTAAGTTATTTTAAAGTATGTTAAATATCCACTTGTGAAACTTAAATAAGCAATCGTGAATCATGAGAGTTAGCGCTACTTTGTTTTTCCTTCAAATTATATGCATCTATTTCCTTTAATGTCAATGTGTATCATAGCAAACAAATCAATCATGAGTTCGTACTTGAATTAGCAACACAATTACTACTTAAAACTACATTAAATAACGTTTGAAAGCACTGGGAAGCTTAAGAAATGCCTGATGTCAGTGGCGGATCTAGGATTGGGTAAAGGGGGGGGGGGGCTAACTTATAGGCATTCCATAATTTGGGTACAGTTATACAAGCTTGGTGACATTTGGAACGATTTTTTTACATGTCGTCTGTATATTTTATTTTTCTGCCTGCCTATAGTATTACGTAATTGATTTTCGTGAAACGTGTGCGAATTTCTGATAAACTAAAATATTCGAACCTGCTAGGAACTTGCACTTCATAGGAAAAACAATGTCTGAAAAAATTAATCTAAATCATATCTCTTTGTTCCATAATATCATTGTATTCCTTCTAATTATGCACCTCTTAAGAAACTGCTTGATAATAATGCATGTACATTTTTTGAGTGCTGTTCCTCTTGAAATAGCTTGTTCTGGGGCTGTACATTTATGATTTCTACCTGATGATTTGCGCTCTCACTTTCACTGGACAAATCATCATTTTTCGGAATTTTCATTAAATAATCAGCTGTATTATACGACTCAATGGCCGCTTTTTTGAGGCCATAATATCTGCATAAAATTAAATTCTACACACGAACGGAGCTAGACAGAGAACAAATCACACTAGAGTTTCACCCGGAAAGAACGACCTAGTAGTGATAACAATTTCAATGGGTTAAGCTTTTGAAGCCCGCTTAGAAAGGACTACAGTACTTCCAAGAAATTCTTCCACCTTTCCTATACGTTCAAAACGGTTGTACTTTTGTATGAACAGGAAATGTCCGAAAACCAGATAAGTAAAATTAGCCATAGTAATAGTATCCCTGCACTATGTACATCAATCATAAGGTATCCCAAATCAAGTACTCATCAGTACAGAATCCGAGACGTGCAGCTCACAAGGCGCGCACAAAGACTATTTATGTTTAAATTATATGTACTAATTCTCTGCCGGTGGTCGAAATTCTACCGTAAAGCATCAAATTTTTTAACTTGAGCGTGAATAAAGTTCTACTGTCAAGGAGTATGTCTCAAGATTCCACAACCAATGAAACCTACTAAAATGACCACCTTTGCTAAGAGACCATCTGTCTATAGTGACCACTTTTGTACAATTTCACTTTACAACCACCACACTTTTCTGTGAAGACAGTGTTTTTATAAAAACTCTTATTCTATTATATTTTGCTAAATTCAAAGGCAACTCCAACGAGCGGGGTCATAGTGGTCATCTCCCTCTACCGATTTAGATTTCACACATTCTGTTTGCGTTTTAAACAATTTAAGCTAATCTGAAAAGTCTAGTGACCCCCTCCAAAATTTCAGCCTGGAGCCGTCCTCGGCTAAAGGCTCTTTATGTTCGGAGTTATAAAATCTTAACCGTCGAATGATTGAACTCTACTTGCTGAGGCGTACCACTGACCATGAATAAAAACTTGCTGCCTCAATAAGTATGCACTTTTTTCGAATGATTGTCCTAGAGATTTATTTGTCATCGCAAAAGCAGTAATATTTGGAAACTGAGTTTTTTTAAAGGATATGGTAAAAATAGTACCAGAATATAATAATTTTATAAGTGGAATTAAAATTCTTTTATTGCCTGAGGTTCCAGTTCAAACTCCGTAATCAATAGCATTACGATAGATAAACTTGATGTGCATTCTTGTTCCGTTGACTAATGCTTCCTTTGTATTTAAGTTTCTGATTAGTGTAACGATGCAATCAACTTTCAATACTAACATATGTGGTGGCAAACTATGGTATTTTTCAGTTAGCCAGGCGCAAATACCGCTTTTTCGGAGAAATGTTCGGAGAGATTACTTCTGAAGCATTGTCGTTCCCGAAAACAAAGCCGGAAATTTTAGTACGTATACAAAATAGCATTTATATACAGAATTCAATATATACAAAAATATCAATATACTACACTGCTGGCCACCCAAATTGCAACACCAAGAAAAACAAGAGATATCACAACAAAATTTATTGTGTAGATAACATGTTGACCAAGTAACAAATGATTAAATTTACAGCATTCTATGAAGCGTGGTTCCTGCCAAAATCAGTACCCAGAGTAGCCGCCGTTGTTGGAGATCACAGCTGCCACACGCCTCGGCATTGATTCAAAGAGACTTTGAATGTGTTCTTGGGGTACAGCAGACCAAGCAGCTTCCACACGTTGCCAAAGTTGATCTGGTGTGACAGCTGGGGATGAACTCTGGGTCAGTCGTTGAGCAACCATGGACCACATGTTTTCTATCGGCGAAAGATCCGGAGAGCGCGCCGGCCAGGGAAGCAATTCAATCTGGTGATTGACGAAGAACCCTTGGACAATGCGTGCCACGTGTGGCCGTGCATTATCCTGCTGAAATATGGCTGTTGGCAAGCCCTGAAGGTAAGAAAGGACAACTGGCTCCAACACCTCGGAGATGTAGCGCTGGCTGGTTAAAGTACCGGCAATGCGTACTAGAGGAGTGCGAGAGAGATATCCGATACCGCCCCATACCATAATACCCGGTGCAGGACCAGTGTGACGGTGCATAATGCAGCTGTTCAGCATCCTCTCTCCACGGTGTCTCCAGACTCGAATCCGACCGTCGTGGTGTTGCATACAGAAGCGTGACTCGTCAGTAAAGAGAATTTCATTCCATTCTGTCGTCCACATCCTTCTTTGATCGCACCATTGGCGGCGGAGACGTCTGTGGTTCCGCGTCAGAGGTAGACAAAGCAACGGACGTCTTGCGGACAGACCATTCTGCTGTAAACGACGTCGAATGGTACGCGCAGACACTGGATGATGCGTTACAGACTGAATCTGCTGTGATATGGTTCGTGATGTGACTGAGCGGTCCGTCACTGCCATGCGTACAATCTGCCTGTCATCACGTGACGTGGTGCACTGAGGTCGATGCGGTCGATCACGTCTGTCCGTCGTACCCTCCTGCACCCAACGATCACATATCCGCATCACAGTTGTTTGGTTTCGTCCAATACGACGACCGATTTCCCTGAAAGATAACCCACAATCTCGGTATGCCACTATCCTTCCTCTGTCAAACTCGGATACTTGATCAAAAGATGATCGTTGTTTCCTACGAGGCATAATTTATCGTTTTTTTGAAAAAAAAGCAAGAAAAACACAATTGCTGTACTTGAAACCGTCGAAATCTCCAAGCCTTAAATAGCGCTTTGAGGTGGCGCCACAGGCGCGCTTGATGTGCGTCTGCGCTGAAATTCTAATCATTTGCATATCTCACCTCAGCTAATGCATGTTGTAAATTTCATATTATTTGCATGCTTCCTTCAGGGTGTTGCATTTACGATGGCCAGCAGTGTAAAAAGAAATTTGTATGCTTATTGGTTACATAATTTGGAATTAGAAAAAACGTGTGGAATTAAATTAAAATACGTAATTAAACTGAACTTCCAAAATATGGAAAGGGATAAACGACTTTATACTGGAAATCGCTTTAGTTTTGTAAGCATTTGGCGCAGATCACAATTATTCCGCAATTTTTCACTTGCTCCCGGCTAACGGAAAATAAATCATTAATAGAGAAAGAATTCAAAAACTATTGGATAGTTATTGATTTCATTGCCATCATAGCAAATTATTTTAACGTAGCTATGGTGATATGTTCTCTATTCATCAGATATTCGATTACGTTAGCATTAATAAAAGTTCAATCATCATTTTTAGGTTCTATTATTACGGACTTCAGTATGTTATCTCAGAGTATGTTTTCGGAAATATTTCCATACACTTCATTAATAATATTATTTTCATTCGCTATAATAATATTATTTTCATTGCTGAGGTATTTCTTCAATAATATTTTCGGAGAAAATTTGCTTTATCATGATGTGTTGCAGGAGATTGTTAAGAAATTATCGAATTGGCGTGTTTCAGTGGAGAGTCTTTTGGATTTCAACCTGCCCTGTTCAGTTCGTTTTTCCACAGCTTTAAAACATGAAATTTACAATACTTTGCGCACTTATCGACCTTCTAAAAAAGTCGCCTAGCACAGGGCTAAAGCACATTTTAGTCACTGGCGTTTCACCAAACTGGGGAATAATTTCACTTGCAAATTTTGTTGTAATACTATAACCCTATTGCTGAAACTTAGTGTTGTTATTTCAAAATTGACACTACAATGGAACCATCGCCCGATTTGGCGCAAAAGTACATCGTGCCAAATCCTTCTCTAAATTTTTTACGCTGCACTAGCACATTACACGAAAAATTTAACATTCGCACAACCACCTCCATTCGAACTTTAACTGAGCCGAATTTCTCGTTCATCTCCGTTCGTGCTGCAAAAAGGACACAAAGGTTTTCCTTAGCGTATTTATATATACATAGATTTTTAGCTCCCCTTTTAACGACTTTGCAGGCATGCCCTGATTACCGAATAGGCCTATGAGGCCCGTGCCTATAGTAAAAAAAAAATTAGGGCTTCAAAACTGCAATACTTGTTATTTATACTTGTAGAATGGAATAGGAATAGGTGGGCCTATAGTATCACAGAGTCTTAATCAGGCCCTGTAGCAGGGGGTGAATGGACATCATCGCTCAAATACTTTTCTTTTCGCTTGCCATTAACCAACTTGCCATAACCCGTTCTGACAATGAGCTATTATTTATTCAATATTCACGTATATATGGAAAAGGCGAGAACAACTTGGTTACTGATCATCCTTAAAAAGCAAAATGTTTCAAGGGGGAGATGAAATGTCGAGCGATTCCTTGGGATTCTGAGGTTTTGAAAATATCTGTAGCCTGGGAACGAAAGGGTTGAAAGCCATTGACTGAGGTCAAGTCTAAAAATCAGAGTAGCAAATCAAAAAAATAAATTAAAATTTCAAAACAACCGTTTTTTAGACACGCATTTTTTCACTAAGCCTGAAAACTATGTTCTATCTAGTGTAAATTCAGTTTCAATGGGGGGGACTATAGCCCCTATAGCCCCCTCCCCGTAGATCCGCCTCTGCCTGATGTATACGTGAAGACTCGAGCATCCGTAGGCCTCTTTGGATGGCTCATCAAAATACACGCGCAGGCCCGTTACTAATTGCGAAGGCCCCGATAACGCCGTTGTTGTAAACAGATTGCGTTACGCACACTGCGCATCTTCTGTTTCTGTGCATCTCAGGCTGTTTACATTTCCATCGAAGCGAAGTAAATGGGGATCGTTGAATTAGCAGAACTTCAAAAAATTAAATACATAGACTTATGGACGTGATATATAATAATTACTGGCTTCAGATGTGTTTTAATTACATAATTGTCTCAGAATATTATTTCGTAATTAATATAGGCAATAGTTTCGAAACGAAGTAATGTCGTGTTACTATTTTGCCCAAAATCTGTATTTTAAGAAATATTAGTAAATTTAGAAGAATGTAGTTTGTGTGAATGCAATAGTTAAAGTGTTTATTTATAATGACGATCATACTCAAACAAGCAGTATTTACATTTATTTCATGCTGCGACAAATTTTAACACAGCTTTAAATTTAAAAACTCATATTAAAATATTAAATTCATATTACATAAAGAACTCATTAATGAATTCTAAGCCATTTTCTAATGTAGATATATACCGTGGCAGACGAAAAACTTCTCTTCTGTCAGCCACGATATACGCACTACTTAACAAATATAAAATCAATATTTTAATTATCTTAAGATAGAACATCTTTTTCCTTTTTTACCCATTTGTTACTAAGGCAATCAGGTAAGCAAAAGTGGAAAAATGTAATTAAAATTTAGTGCTCGCGTTCATAATCTCGTTCACATGCTAGGTTGGAAAATTAAAAACAAGTAAAATTTTATCAGTCAGCACGGAAAATGCTTTATTCTTTTACCGCTAGGATCGCTGCACGTCACTAGATTTCCAATCATCATATATATTATTTCTCAAAGGTTTTTTTTCTAGCGGGGCTAGATCTCCTTAAATACTTCACCAAAAAAAAAATAAGAAAAATACCCAGTTAAAACTTATAGTTTCTACTTTTGACGAAAATATGCAAAAATTCAGAAAAAATCGTTTTGTTAATAAAAAAAAAATTTAAAAACAAATCATATATATTATTTCTCAAAGGTATTCTTTTTCTTGGGCGGCTAGATCTCATTAAATACGTAACCAAAAGAAAATGTAACAGACTCCATGGCTCCAGGTTGCCATGGAGTCAGATGAATTGAATATACTTTCTTTAAAAATCAGTGGCAACGACAGATAAAAAATGTAAGAAAAATAGAATAGCTCGGAGTTATTTTTTTTTATAGGTTGGATGGATGATTGAAGGTAACTAGAAATACGGGGGTTTTTTGTAAATAGTTTGTAAAATAAATATTTAAATGAGGTTAAAAGAACTTCTTATTTTGTCTTTTCAATCGAGCCGTCTCATTTTGATAATTCAGTGAGTTGTATTCATCAGTCGCTGGCAGAATATTTTGTTCTATGCCATTTTCTCGAAGGTTTGGCGACATTTTTCTGGCAACCCCCGGTGGGTGGCTTGAATTGAAACGGGCGCGGCCTGATCTCATTAAATACGTGACCCAAAAAAATTATTTTAACTGTTTTATTTTAAAAAACCTCTTTAAAAACAATATTAGCAGTTTACAGTATGCACCACTGATCTCTATATCGAAGATGGCGCCTCTTATATTTAAAGTTGGATATATCAGTAGTATTAGGGCTATTCAAGCGCCATCTTCTGTACATTTTTCATTTCATAGAAAATAAAAAACATGTGTCACCAACAGGTGGCGCTGTTTTCGTCAAAAGTAGAAATTCTAAGCTTTAACTGGGTATTTTATTTATTTATTTATTTATTTATTTATTTTTGGTCACGTATTTAATGAGATCTAGCACGCCCGTTTCAATTCTCATGCCCGTTCAATTTCTGTTAAAATAAATGTCTACTTTTTGAATGATTTCCAATCAAACATCTAACTGACCCGTGAAAATATTTAATAGAATATTATGTACTTATAGACACATTTATTCATTTTCACACTATAACATTTACAGTTGTAGTATTAAATACGATATTGTGCGAAATTTTCGCACGGGTCAGCTAGTGTTTACATAATTGAAACTTATTTCGGGTACCAAAAATCCAGTATAGCAGCTATGGAGAGTGTCCACTCCTATAATATATCTCCGTGTTCAACACGGACACTTTCTGGATGCTAACCCGATATCCAGACGGAACAACCGGTTTAAGAACACGGGTATGTAACACCACAAAGAATCAAACACTGGCTGCAAACGGTTTAAGAACAGAATAAAAGAATAACAAATGGACACTAATCCAACCTCAAGACGGAGGCGGTTTAACACGGGGCTGGAATGCCACAAAGAAACGGACCCTGGCTGCAATCGATCCCTAACAACAGACAGAACCTGCAGTTTAAAAACACGGATACAAAATAATAATTCGAAACCTACCAGCAGACGAAATCAATGATTAAGAACTCTGTGATAGAAAAACACAAAAAAAAATTTACACTACCTGCATTCGAACCCAACAAACAGAGGAAAACATCAGTTAAAGAACACAGTTAAAGTATAATATTAGACTATGAGCATTCTCCCCATTCAAACCCAACCTTCAGACTGAACAATGGCAAAGAATAATACGACAACATGGACACTTCCTGGATTCTAACCCAATTTCCAGACGGAACAACGGTTTAAGAACACAGGTATGGAACACCACAAAGAAAATGAATCTGGCTGTAACTGAATCCAACATCAAAGAAGTTTTACTTCAATCGCGCGTAAAGATTACACGCACACACTTTTTTTTTACCTTATCTATGTTTAAAAAATGTATTAGAAAGCCATTTCAGATCAAAAAGACTTTTGTTTTTCCTAGGATGCAAAAAAGTATCTACCTTTATCTACTTACTCACCCGAAATTCTAGCATTAACCTTACGAAAAACAGGTTAGTAGTCCACTTACCCTATCAAAGGAGTAAATAGGCCACCTTGACTGAGTTTCTATATTAGTTTTACAACGTAATTTAAAAAACTTCTGATCATAGGCAAATGTCTCCCTGTTCAAAACGGCAATTGTTGCGAGATTGTATAAAAATAAATAAATGTATATCGTTATGTTTCTTACAACAGATGCAGTACTACGTTAAGTTAAATTATGTTAAAAAATATATCAATTGCCACAATATTATTTTTTATTTGAAATTTTTTATTAGGAACCATTTCAGATAAACCACAGATTATTTTTCCAACGATTCAAAAAGGATATCTACCTTTATCTACTTACCCACCCAAAATTCTAACATTGGCTTTATGAGAAATATTTTCATGGTCCACTTACCTAATCAAATGGGTAAGTGGGCCACCTGCACTGATTTTCATTATTATTTTCATCCAGCAATCTAAACTTCTGATTTTTGTAAAGTGGCTCCATGTTCAAAAAAGGCAAATGTTGGACATTCCATGAAAAAGAAACCGTCCTAATGTTCTTTAAACAGATTCAGCTCTGCGTTAAAGTCAAATTATGCTAAAAATCTGTCCAAATTACCCCCATTTTACTTTATGCAATGTATTGTATGAATTTTTACAGTATTACAAGAAAGAAAATATTTAAAGGCGAATACGCAGTTCTTTTTAATGATACTTGCTCAGCAGATATTCTGGTAAAACAAAAACAGAAAACAAAAAAAAATTTCTCTCTGTCAAATAGGCCAAACTTAGCATAAGTATACTTATATTCAAAATAAATGTATACAAAATTTTCCAATTGCATCATTAAACTGTGTGTGATAATAATCTCTCCAATATCATGACAAAATAGTTAATTGCACCAGTAAATATTACATTTTCATTAAACTGGAATGTTTAAGGATGCTAAATAAGCTTTCTCAAAATAAGATGACTTTTTCTGCAAAATAAAAAAGAATAACATTTTAAATTATCTTGCATGTTTTTTAATCTGTTGAGTAAGTAAAAGTATTTTGGATTTTTTAGACATCACTATGAATACATAATAAAACGAAGGAGGAAAGGTGGTAAAAACTTTCGTATAGATAACCGCACATATGTAGAACTAGTTTTCTTTCTAATTATATCTTCTTACATTTGTTAAGATAAAAGAAATTTAATTTTACTATTCAAGTGTCTCAACGAACATTTTTTTCTCTTTTAATATTTAAATTAATTATGTAAAGGACTTCATATCTTTGTAGGAAAAGAACATTTTTCTTACAATGCTTCCACAAAATGAGAAATTATCTAGAAATGTTAGCAATATTTAATCACTTTATGAGTTAAAAATTTATAAATTCAACTTTAAAAACGTCGTTGTAATTAAATCCAGTATTCTTAAGAGACTATTTGTAATTTAAGTGCTGTTTTTAAATTACAAAATTTAGTATAAAAAGCATTACGAACGTACACTAATAATTTGCTTACTAAATTTAAAATATTCCTTTAAGTAAAAAGCAAAAAATCATTTTAATATAATCACCAGAGAACTAGAATAACCTCAAATTAGCTATTATGCATATCTTGCATAATTTTTATTAAGTATGTGGCTTGCTATCTGTCACCATAGTTAAATCCACTTTCTAGCTGTGTTATTACACGCTTTAAAAGCCCTTGATTAATCAAGAGCAAAAATTTAATTATCCAACACGATCTGTCTTAATAAAAAGTTTAAAAAAATAAGATTAAGGTTTGGTTTAAATATTAGAATATTACTGACCTGCGCATAAAGTGAAAATAAAAAAGAAGTGTTGTCAAAATGATATTTTGTCTCCTTTTTCATGCAAATTTATATGTAAAAGCTTCCAAACTCATAAACTTCATTTTTACTAATAGAAATTATATTTTCAAAAGCTTTTATAAAAAATTCATATCGGTGATTCTTTTTTTATCATGTGATATTAAATACAATCGTGAATAAAGTTACACCTTGCGAATGTAAAAGACAGCGCAGTTGGTTTAATTAGGTCATCCAATAAATATCAAGAAACTTTTCTTTGGACACTGCACAAATAATCTATAAGACTTCCTTGAATGGCCAGTTAATCGAAGGCATGATACAAGAAAATAAATGACCCAGATTATGAATAAAAGTGTCGAGTAACGTCAGAACTTTAGCCATTTACTAAAGCAGAATTAGATTACATCATATTGTGTTGGTGAAGGCCATCGAAAAAAGGAGAGTTAATTATTTTTAGCATCTTTATTAGGGCTATTTTTGAAAAAAAATACTAAATTGAAATAATAAAAAAAATACTTTAAAGATATGACGAATTTTTTTAATGCTTTATAAAAATGAAAATCACAAGGACGATTGATAAGAGTTAATCATTTTAAATAGTTAAAGTATCCTTGTAAACTACCATTCTCTCTCCGACTGAGATTGGAGGCCATATATTTACGTCATTATAGTACAGACACTTTGCGACGTAAAAGTATAAAAAGTGTAACACCATAAATGAGTAGCTAGAATGCAAAGAAAACTGATATACAGGCATAGAATGCTTAGAGTTTCGCGCAAAAAATGTAACAATATGAAGGGGTAGGTAGAATGTTATGAGAAGTATAACACACACCCAGAAAATGTGTATCTCAGTATGTGACTTTGTATGCAAGAAAATAAAAATTTATTTTGACAATTATTTAAACTATCTATGCATATATATCGCAAAATTTACTTAGGCTATCACTTTGATGGACCCGCAAGATCTAAAAAAACGCGTTGATTTGCCATCTAATGACATTGATTTAAATTACTCTTAGTAATTACCATCAAATATCTTAAATTAAAAATTAGAATCACACTTCCATAAGCTACGAGAATTCACGAAGAACATATAAAATTGTTGTCCAAAGGAGGCATTAGAAATATATTATTTTGTAAAAATATGCTTGTTTCTTTGAGCGAATAAATAGAGCATTCCAAGAAATTGATTGGCAGGCGATCTTATTCTGAATATAGATAATTTTTTATGAACTCATTAAAATTTTTCATCGTTAAAATTAAAGTTACATCTAAGGACAAGTAACTAATTACTTGCTGATGAATTGCGTAAATTCTTCATTTATTATTCCCTTTTTAAAGTGCTGATAATACTTTTTTCCAAGTATTTTACCGCATTAGAATGTGAAAGGGAAATAAGAAAACAATAGAAAGAGGTTAATTTGAAAGAAAAACGAAGGAATCTTTACGTAATGTTTTCCTGTACGTTAAAATAATCCAGACTTTTATTTAGCCCTTGTTTATTTTCAATCAGCTTAATTGTTGGGTTTTTCTGAGATTGGTATTATTTTGTTTGGTTAATGCGGAACATAATCAGTGCATGTAAAAGAAATTAAGAAGTTTCACTCTTACGAATCGATATTGTTTACGACATTAACTATCGTATTTAATGGAACTTTTTAAATAAGGCATATAACCATGAAAGGACTAATATATTAATAACTTTATTTAAAATGTGTTTCAAAATAGTTATTATATTCTTTGTTCTGTTATAGTTTTTTTTGTTGTTTGTTTGTTTCTATTGCTATGGGAAAAACACACAAGGGCTATCTGCCAAGGATGGGGAGTGTCTTTCGGAACGGACTTTCTAAGTGGTTCCAACGGGTATTCACGCTACATCTGGAGAAAACCGACCAAAACTCCAGAGCGTTACATTAAAACACACGCGATGTGAAAAATTCAGCAGTCTACCTTGTTCAGTTTCAAACGAATTCGGTCATGGTGGACCATAATATTTTTTTAATTAAATTGAACTATTCAATCATTGTAATACCTTTAATAATGGCAAACATTTTTAACAAAATAAAACCATAATGCTGATTTCAATAAAATGATCTATCGTAAAATAAAGAATCGATGAAGTACTGAAATCTATGTGATCACAAATCTAAGTGTTTAAACTGCCTTAGTAAGCGTGATCTCAAGACTATGATTAAGGTTTCAAAGTCAAGTACCAGACGAAAAATACGAAGTCGGCCGAATCCCACCATAAGTTAAGACCAGACTTCGTGTAATCATAATCGTTGTAATCGTAATCTATTCACAATCTAGAAATTAGTTTTGTAAATAATCTAATTTAATCGTAATTTGAAAGCACAAATCCCCTTGTAATCTAATCTGAAAAATTAAATTTCTAGATTATGATTAATTAATTGTAGTTATAGTCGTAATCTAAGCATCCTGTAATCGTGATCGCTTGAGGCGATTACAGAATTACATTCACTCAATTTTAGTTTTCATGTTAAATGAAGATAACGGAAAAATCTCTTATAACTGTGTGTGAAGTCTTCGTAAAATTTCTCAGAACTCCTGCTTTTGACAAGTCTATACAAAATGCTGAAAAAACATTGGACCCTGGTTTAAGATTTTCATTCACATTGTTACAAAGACGTAAAACAAAAAGTCATCCTTCCTGTGGCCAGCGTTGCTTCCTCTTGACGGTCCTCTCTAAACCGTACAAGACATTCCAAAATCTATGGGAGGGTAAACGTCAGATACAGAAAGGAGAAAATATCAGCTGTTGTCAGCACTTTTTGAAAAAGACGCAGTCACTGGTCTCTATGCCAGACGACTTTAATGAGGATGACAGATGACTCTATTTATAAACGAGTTCGTTTAAATTAAGTTCAGAACATCATGAGCGTAGTTTAGGACAATTGGAAAATATTATATTCAGCAAAGTATACTTATTTAGTTAGCAAACTAATTCTAGTTGTACAATCATATGAAAAGCAAAAGACTCCTGTTCACCCAAAAAACATTACTAGGAGAAATTTCTGGGAGTCATAGTGTGGATAGGCATCATGCTTCTCGACATTACAGACCTACAGATCTTTGACATGGTGTCTGTGATTTGTAAACAAAAGAGATACAAAAATTCAATCTTTTGTTTGCTTATGTTGAGGTGCCGTACGCCTTCACTTCGTATTCACAGATGATAATGCGTCCTTAAAGCCCCCTAATGAATGTGATCGACGAATTACTTGGGAAATATCCAGATAATAGTTTGGCCTGTTCTGTTACCTGATCTGGTCCTGCAAAGCATACTTGAGCGACAAATTCCAGGTTCTTTTCAGCCAGCATGTTTCATTTTAAATCTGATAAGAGATGTTTCTGGTTGACCATGCTTTTCATTAGTTATACTTAAACTAGCTGCGTACCCGTTCTCCGCACGGTAGGGAAGGAAACTTTTTCTTACATGCATAGTTCTAATTGATTCCAGAGATTTGGAATCTAAAAATAAGCAAAATGATTTGACTCTTCGCGTAAAGTTACTTATTACTTATTCGTAAAGTTAGTATACGTACTGACCAGTGACCATTGTTAATATTATGACGCAAAAAACTATGTCGGTGTCATTCACGATCAGAAAGGAAAAGCGTGACGGTTTGCAGTGAAAATTGCTAATTTTCAAAGTGTCTCATTTCTGCATCATACTCTTTTTTAGATTTAAATTATGCCATTAATACCTTAGATACTACATGATGTGGAGAACCGTTTTATTTTATAATTAAATAGTTGTGTACCCGCTCTTCGGAAGGCAACAGGAGAACATTTTCCTAAAATGTGATCATAACTACTTGTGACAAAACAGAACTCCAAGAAAAAAGAAGTTCTATTACAGTCTTTTCTATTGAAACTACCGCGGAATATATTAACGCGACGTAAAATTACTTAATGTTTTGTTAGCTGTGATGTAATACGGCTGTTGAAAAATAAATAGAAGACTTAGTTTCACTAAATATTTATTAATGCGGTATTGTGCTTTGATCAATATTGTCTTATTATATCTACTTACTATTACTTATACTATCATTTACTGATACCAATACAATATACTGTCGTTTTGCAACAGTTAATGCTTAATTTAAAGAAACGGTTTAGATATTTGCCACGAATGTAGGCTTATAGGCTTTGGAATGTAGGCTTTGGTGATTCTTTGCAATTTACGCATTAGCATAAATGATAATCATATTTCAGTTTATGGTTACCACAAAATCAGCTATCTATAAATTTTTACACATAGTTCTTATCAGATTGGTGTATTTAGTACCAGGCCCTATTATCGCACGGGCAAATCGGGACTTTGCCCAGGGGCGAAATGACCCCCAATTTCAAACGTTGTTCTTTTTTAACAAAAAAAAATTATGAAAAATAAAACAAATTTCATACATGGGGGTGGCAAAATTCATCAATGCCCGGGGCCCCCTGTTGGTCATAATCAGTCCCTGTTTAATACCGCAATATATTTCCTGCTATTCGAAAACGTGACCCGTTTAAAATCTCAATCGAAAATAATGCTGGATAATTCACTGGTGAAAAAACAGCATTCAATTATTTATCTGGCAACGTAAAGTAAAATATAGAATTATTTCATGCGTGGAGTATGTTTTGCTTGTGAATCCGTTATTCTGATTGAGTTTCGAAAGAGGTTTTAAACTTATGAGATCAAAATCATGCACTTTTCACATGCGAAAACTCAGTTATTTTAAAGTAATTTTTTTTTTCAACTGGCAATTTTAATCATTGTTACTGTCTCCAAGACAACCAAACCGCAAGATAGCATACCGAAAATTTTAAGCTGCTGCTACTGAAAAAAAATAATTCTTTACTTAAAAATTCGTAAAAAATCTCCTAATTTATATTTTCCTCTGGTTTTTCTTTTAAAAGAGGGCGAAATGTATGCTCCGTCATTCGAAAATATAAAAAAGATGAATATTTGATGAATATAAAAAAGTTATGACGGATATAATTCAAGAAGCAGCAATTTTAAAAATATTTTACGAAAGTCAGCGTCAAATTTAATTTTATTTGAAAAATTACCAATAATCTGAAAATTATGTTACACAGTCAAAACAAATAATTTTTAAAAGAAAATTTTCTCCTCTATCCGCTGATGTAAATTTCGTTTTCTTGCGAGTGTAATTATCGGCATTATTACGTATTAAGCGAGAAAAATCGCTAAAAATCGGGCAAAACATAAAATAAAAAATTTTCTAATTCGAATTTCGAAAAAATCGCTCCGAGGCGTGTTAGGATCTGTCCTAGTGAAGCCGTAAGCAAAATTCGGTGGGTCTGCGACCAACCGTCTCGGCGCAATGCGATCGAGAGACGCGCGCAAAAAGATCGGAGGTTACAAACTTACCTGCATACCTACATACAATGTTTACTCTCGGATTTTATTATATACTAGCTGCTTGCCCGTTCTCCACACGGTGGGAAACGCATATTTTCCTTACACATATATAATTCGAATTAAACCCAGTAATTCGTAATCTCAAAACGTGTAAAAATACTTGAATCGTGACTAAAAGTTGACGTAATGAGTGCAAATTTTAGACGATTGCAACATGACACAAAAACTACGTCAATGTGACTGGCGATCAAAAAAGAAAGAACTTTATGGTATGCAGGCAAAACTTTTCTCTTTCGAAAAATGCCTGATTTCTACATCAAATAATTCGTTTTGTGAGGTTTAGTATATATTACATTGAGGTTTAGTATATATAGTTTATACCACATAAATAACATTACATGATGTTGACAACAATTATATCTTGCATTTTTCAAAGCGTGGACAATGCATTAGCGCAGTTATGTTACGCACGACTTTATTAATTTTACCTAAATTAAAAAACCTACATGAAACAATGGATGCATCATTTACGTTTAAAAGCCAAAAATGTACCCTACTCCGGTGAAAATCATGTCGCTTTTGTAAATGAAATCGTTCGTGATGTAACTTCTGAGAAAAAGCTAATTACCCTTATTGAACTCTTAATGCAGTATCATACATGTTACATAAAAGTGACTGTCAATTCGCACTAAATAAATAACTAATTTCGTTTTTCATTTTTTACAGATTACAGTTGACCCCTTTATAACATGGGTCTACAACACGAATTCTTAGAACACGACGAAAACATTACGATCGTTTTCGTGTAACACGTTAAAAGAGACACGTACAGCACGATGAAATGAGACATATGTTCTGATATTAGGACGCCTTAGCTCCTGTAATTAACATTCCTTTTGAATGGCAACACCAACCATCATTGCATTTTTACGGAGCGCAAATAAGTTTTGCCGCGATTATACCGCGCAGTTCGCACTCCAGGTGGAGTATAGCGCAGGACCCGTACAACACGGATTCCTATAACACGGAACGTATCTATCGTGTTATAGTGAATCTACTGTAGTTGCATAGTGTCAAATTCAATAGTTAAGAAAATTCTGGGTTGCCGTATTTAGTAATATTTCATCTCACCTTGGTGGCCGAAATGTATTAAAACCAAATATCCGAACTGTATCAAAAGTAAAATTTACTAAAAGAAAATTTTTTAATTTTGTATAACCCTCAGAACAACTTCGGAGTTTGCCATCTATGACGGTTTTTCATAACGTGACAACTGATGCTTGCGTACAGTGGCGTAGCCAAGGAGGGGATAGGGGGTCACAACCCCCCAAGCGGAGTTTTTTGCCATACAAAATGCATATTCTTCACTCCCTTATCGCACACACGTGTACATATATGTGAGTTGCAGTAGTCGTAACATTCCTATGAAAAATTTCTGGCTACTCTTGCTTAATCAATATATTTTAGGATCGGAATCTCCGCGGTTAAAAAATGGTCTAAAAAATGTGACACCAGAAAATTCTGATTAACACAATGGGGTTACACAAATACGCGCCGGGCATAAGCTCTTGCATCCGGAGGAGCAAATACATTAGAGGGTATGTGCTGCTCCGGATAATCTGCCAGCAAAACAGCAAAAATGACGTAAAAAAATGACATCCACACTCGAAGGAAATAAAATTAAAGGTATGTAGAATTGCATAAAAACTTCGATTATTTTTAAGGTGCAAGTCTGTTACAGTTCTATTTGTTTCACAATTGATGCGTTTTCACTTTTTCGATTCTTAAAAGCTGTAGAAATGAGTGGTTTCACTTAATTGTAAAATTTAACAACTTAAGTGGCAACAAAGGATTCCATTGCTACGGAAACTATAGCAATGTTAAAAATAGAACATGAAATGAGTTATTCATGTTAACTTTGGTAGAACTGCCATATTGGCGAAATTAACACCGCCAGTCGATGGCAAATAGCTCAAACCACAAATAAACTTTACACTAAAGGCAATACGCAATACTCTGTTTGGCGGAAATAAAAAAAAAAAAATATCTATGCATACGCTAGTGACATCGGCTCATCTCAATTGTGGAATGGAATTAATAATATGTACAGAGTTGCACTACATTTGAATATTTTTCGCCAACTTTGCTAAGAAATGTGCTAAAGTAGGAATCAACAAACATTTCAATTCGTAAAACAAAAAATATATTAGACAGTATTAATTATGTCTCTCTAACAGCTTCTAGTAAAAGAAACTTCCATAGCGCTGCTTTAACAAAAAAGAATCAATTATTTATTACACAGTACTTCGATCGACAAATGCCAACATTTTGCAAGATTTTTTTGTTTTCAGGGAATAATTCGAAGCATTGATTTAATAGCAATCAAAATGGGAAAGAGTTATCTATCATTTATACGATCCCATCGCCAAAATTTAATGCAGGCATATTATTGATAAGTAGCAGTTATTTAAATTATTATTAACTATAACGGGTTTTAATCACCGTTAACTACCATGTACAAAATGCGAGAATTTCAATTTTCTGAAATTTGGCGGAATTCCTCTAACTTAAATCAGTTTACTTAATTTCGTGAAAATTCTATAGATCGGTTAAAATCGCCTTAATAACTGCATTATTTCTATATGAAAAATCGAAGTATAGCGCCGTAAAACTTATACTTGTTATTAAAAATACTATTTCGTTACGCTCTCAGTAATTTGCGCCAAGCCCAAAACTGTACAAATCGGTAGAACCTACTACTTTCTCAAAATCGCCAAATGAGCCATATTTTTCGGCCAAACTAAAAAATATACATATTAGTCTCGGAAATCTCTCAATCCCTTATTCTTTTACACATAAAAAAACATTGAATTCCAGTTCTGATTTAACATGAACGCAATATTTTAATTAAAAATTAACTTTGTAAATAATCTAAACAGAAAAAAATCATTATTCTTTTATTTTTACTGCAGGAGACTAAATAATTTAATAAGATAGCCAAACTTGGCAACCTCGATGCTTATTTCTCACTTTTTTGACTACAGGGGTTACAATCACGGAATTGCGGAGAGCAAAAATTAGCGTTTTTGATGGGGTTTTTTATCAATATCTCCTAAACTAATTGGAATTTCGAAATTTAAATTAGCGGAGGTTCTTTCTCGAAATTTTCCGAATTCGTGGATACCTCGTTCGAAACTCAACTCCCAGCCGTTTAGGAGGAGATGATGTTACACACACAAAGACACACAGACAGACGCGCACAGATTTTAATAGTATAGACTAGCTGCTTACCCGTTCTCCGCACGGATGGAGACGAATATTTTTCTTACATATATAATTCGAATTAAACCCAGTGATAGGAATCTCTAATAGTGAAAAATTGCTGGAATTCTGACGAAAAGCTGACTCCATGAGTGGAAATTTGAGACGATTGCAACCTGATGACACAAAAACCACATCATTGTCACTGGCGATCAGAAAAGTAAGAACTTTACGGTATGCAGACGAAACTTCTCTCTTTCGAAAAATGCCTTATTTCTACATCATATAATTCTCTTTTTTAGGTTTAATTTATAGCATTCATACATACCATATGAATAACATTACATGATGTTGAATACTATTTTATCTTATCTTGCATTTCGTAAAGCGTAGACAATGCATTAGCACAGTTATGTTGAAGATGACTTTATTAAATTTTACCCAAATTAAAAAAACCTACACGAAACAATCGATGCACATTGTACGTTCAGAAACCAAAAAATGCATCCTGTTTCCGTGAAGATCTTGTCGCTTTCGTAAATGAAAACATTTGTGACGTAACTTAAGCGGAAAAGCTTATTACCCTTACTGAACTCTTAATACAGTAGCACACTTGTTACATAAAACTAACATTGATCTCACTGCCAATTCACACTAAATAAATAACTAATTTCATATTTTATTTTTAACATAGATTAATTGCATAGTGTCAAATTCAATATTAAACAAAATCTGAAATCGTTTCTAGAGCTCTTGGTCTTGTAACTGGAGTAACTGGAATATATATATGAAAAAATAAATAGAACTTTAACAAAAAAGTAATTTATATGAAATATTCTAAGCACATTGGATCCCGTTATTCGGAAAGATTCCACAAACGCCATGGGAAGAAAGAGCAATTAATTTCATATTATATTTTGTATTCCTTGCAAGCGCCTTTGTTATGTACATGATTGCAATATCATTCTCGTACACGATGCTTATCCTATAGTCTCTGGTGATTTATTTTGGATTTTCATTTCATATTCCTGACTTTTCATACTTTTGAAATTTTGTTGCTTTGCGCATGTGAATAATCCATTATCATTTCGCATTACGGCTACCAATTAAACAGTTTTCCATATCGCTTCTTCCACGTTAACGACGTTAATCTGCCTTTTTCTAGTTTAACAAAAAACGCCTACAAAGTTTCATTGCTTCAATTTAGACACACAGAGGGGTTAGGCAAATACGCACCCGACAAATTGCTTCCTTATGTCCGCCGAAGCAGCATATACGTTAGCGTGTAATGTGCTTCTCCGGATAATCTGACAGCAAAACAGAAGACAATGACGTGAAAATGACGTCACACGCGAAGGAAATAAAATAAAAAATATGCAGAATTGCCTGAAAAACCTTCGATTATTTTTAATGCGCAAATATATTAAAATTCTATTTGTTTCATATTTAATGCGTTTTCACTTTTTTGGGTCTTAAGAGATGTAGAAATGAGTGGTTTCACTTAATTATTAATTTGAACAACTTGTCAACAACGGAATCCAATTGGCAACAATGGATTCCGTTGCTACGGAAACTGTAGCAGTTTTAAAAATAGAATATGAAATGATTTATTTATGTTTACTTTGCTAGAACTGCAATTTTGGAGTAATTAACGTCGGCAGTCGATGGCAAATAGCCAAAATGAATCACACATTAAACTTGACAATAAATGCAATAATTTAAGGCATTACCAGCTAGTCTAACTGGGTTTAAAAAATATTCTCATTTATCTCAAACAGCATTTGTATTTATAAAGACTTCCTATTTTATTACACCTTGTTCAGCGGGATTAGAAAATATTATCTATTCATACGCTCGTAACACCAACTCATATCAATCGGGGCATAGAATTAGCAATACAAATGAAAAAGTTTAATTTTCTGAAATTTGGCGAGGTTTCCCTAACTTAAATCAATTTATTTAACTTGATGAAAATCATTTAAAATCGCCTTAATAACTGCATTTTTTCTTTAGAGAAATTTAAAATTTCAGGCTAAATTCTAGTAAAACCCACACTTGTTTTTAAAAATACTATTTCTTTACGCTCTCAGTAAATTGCGCCAAGCCTAAAATTGTGCAAACCACTAGAATCCACTTTCTCAAAATCGCCATATAAGCCATTTTTTTCGCGAAATTATAAAGTTATACACTTTAGTCTCTGAAATTTACAAATCCTTTTTCTTTTGCGAATAAAAAATATTGAATTCCTGCTCTGATTTCCCACGCAGACGATATTTTAATTAAAAAATAACCTAGCAAATATTCGAAACAGAAAAAAAAGTATTATTCCTTTATTTTTAATGCAAGAGTATAAATTCGCCAAACATGGCAACCTCGATGCTTATTTCTCACATTTTCACTACAGGGGTTACAATCGCGGAGATGCGGAGAGCAAAAATTAGTGTTTTTGACGGGGTTTTTTATCAATCTCCTAAACTAATTCGAATTTCAAAATTTAAATTAGCGGAAGACCTTCCTCGGAATTTTTCGAATAAGTGGACACCTCGATCGAAACTCAACTCCCAGCGGTTTCGGAGGAGATGATGCTACACACAGATAGACAGACGCGCACAGATTTTAATAGTATAGAAGATTTTAAGTCATAGCAACTACCATCTTTAGAACAATTTCATAGCAACTATCACCTTTAGAAAACAATTCGAGGGTAAATAAAATGTCTTGTTAGTTTCACATATATAAAATACTAGCGTAAGTACCCGTCCTTGACGGGTTAGTGAATGCAAATTTCCAAAAATTACGAACTTTCGTCAGCATTGTAGGAGTACACAGAATGGATGTAGTATGTTGCCAAAGTGAAGAAAGCGAAGTTATAATTTTTATGTATTGTTAAACTATTACATGTTAGAGAGTAACTAAGTAATATCATTTCATTCGCTTTAGTCGTAATTATGTGATGCGCGAACGAATATTTACGCATATTGAAATAATTTTCGCAAAATCTCAAAATCTAATCAATATTTTGCAAAAATTGGAAGCCTAGAATTTACGTTGAGTGACAACCTATCTTGTCACCCAATTTCGTTTCATTCCCTGTAGTCTTCATTTCGTGATGCTGGAACAAAATTTCAGCATTTTAAAATGATTTTCGCAAAATCTCAAAATGCAATCAAAATATTTTAAAATTTCAACGCCTATAAATTAAGATTAGCAACTACCTATCATATCACTAAATTTCGTATCATTCGTATTAGTCGTTATTACGTGAAGAAATATAAACGTATTTTGAGAGAATTTTCACAAAATCTCAAAATCTAATAAAAATGTTTAAAAAATTGGACACGTTTTCAGTCGTTTTTCGTGATGCTTGAACACAAATTTACGCAGTTTGAAAGGATTTTCGCAAAATCTCAAAATCCAACCAAGATTTTTTAAAAATTCCACGCCTATGTTTTCAGTTGAGTGACCACCTATCATGACACCCAATTTCATATGATTCGCTTCAGTCGTTTTTACGTGATGTTTGAACACAAATTTACGCAGTTTGAAAGGATTTTCGAAAAATCTCAAAATCCAATCAAGATTTTTTAAAAATTCGACGCCTATGTTTAAAGTTGAATGACCACCTATCATGACGCCCAATTTCATATCATTCGCTTCAGTCGTTTTTACGTGATGCTTGAACACAAATTTACCCAGTTTGAAAGGATTTTCGCAAAATCTGAAAATCATTTCAAGATTTTTTAAAAATTCGACGCCTATATTTTAAGTTGAGTGATCACCTATCATGACACCCAATTTCATATCATTCGCGTCAGTCGTTTTCACGTGATGCTTGAACACAAATTTACGCAGTTTGAAAGGATTTTCGCAAAATCTCAAAATCCGATCAAGATTTTTTTTTTAAATTCGACTCCTATGTTTTAATAAAATCTTTTTTTTAATAAGTTGAGTGACCACCTATCATGACGCCTAATTTCATATCATTCAAACTGCGTAAATTTGTGTTCAAGCATCACGTAAAAACGACTGAAAACGTGTCCAATTTTTTAAACATTTTTATTAGATTTTGAGATTTTGTGAAAATTCTCTCAAAATACGTTTATATTTCTTCACGTAATAACGACTAATACGAATGATACGAAATTTAGTGATATGATAGGTAGTTGCTAATCCTAATTTATTGGCGTTGAAATTTTAAAATATTTTGATTGCATTTTGAGATTTTGAGTGACCACCTATCATGACACCCAATTTCATATCATTCGCTTCAGTCGTTTTTACGTGATGCTTGAACACAAATTTACGCAGTTTGAAAGGATTTTCGCAAAATCTGAAAATCGAATCAAGATTTTTTAAAAATTCGACGCCTATGTTTTAAGTTGAGTGACCACCTATCATGACACCCAATTTCATATCATTCGCTTCAGTCGTTTTTACGTGATGCTTGAACACAAATTTATGGAGTTTGAAAGGATTTTCGCAAAATCTCAAAATCCAATCAAGATTTATTAAAAATTCGACGCCTTTGTTTTAAGTTGAGTGACCACCTATCATGACACCCAATTTCATATCATTCGCTTCAGTCGTTTTTACGTGATGCTTAAATATAAAAAGCGTCCCGGACAGAACGACAGAATGACAGACAGACAAACTGTTTTTTGAGGGTCGCATCAGATTCCTGGGTGCTGGAAACGGATAGAAATCGCAAAATTTTTGAATTCCAAGAAATGCACAGACAAAAGTCTAATTTTATTTATATAGATTATTACTCATAAAAAATAAATCACGCACAAATATTAATGAGTGCTCTAGTGTATTTTGAGTGGTGGGTTTTTTGAAAAAATAATTCGTCATTCAGAAATTGAAGATAGACATGAACTTTCACTCGAATACTTTTTTGAGAGGGTGCATTTCAAATAGATGTACGGCTTTCTTGACTACATCAGGTATTCCCATATTTGAATAAACTGCAGCATAACCTTATTTTATTTCTTTGCTTATTTACTAAGTTGATTTCTTATGCGCAGTCTTCTTCAACTCTTGTTTGATGCATTGATTTCTAATTTATAAGTTTTTCATTCTCATATATTACGTTACCTGACATGCCGACTTTTTATTTTTTGACATTGTCGTTCACATAATTATCAACAATGTTTAACTTCTGGATGCAATTATAAGCAAACAAAAAGTTAAAGGTTGTGTTTCTTATTGTTAGCTTTTGATTAGTTTTTGATTAACATAATGTTATAAAATGCAAAAGACGTTTCTTTTCCCTTAACAAAAGAAAAAGTAAATCATTATATGTAATTTGAAAAAAAAAAATGCACGGCAGTGTAGTTTGTTAATATCTGCGCTTTTTGTTTCAGGGGGAAAGTTGTAAAAGATCAGTTGTTCTCTAAAGGAAATCACGTAGAATGGTAATAGCAGCTTATTTTTTTTTTCAATGCAAAAATTGAGCTTAGGGAACCATTTGTTACTGTTAGCTTGATTATAAATTTATCGAAGCATCTATATATATGATTTTTAGAATGTGAGCAAATGAAAAAGGGAATGTGACTGACTGTATTCACTTGTGCGTTTTACAGCCCTCAAGTTCCAGCGTATCTGAGTTCTCTAGACTTCCTGAGACTATTTTAAGTCCGTGTTGAATACAAGCGGGATGGTAAGAAAGATAAATTCTGTAAAACTTTAATTATATTAAATAAAATATAATATATTGAACAAGAATATTTGATAGCTATAAAGCTAGAAATTTAATTTAATATCAGAATAAATTGAACTATCATTTTTGGAAAGAAAAATATATATTTAAAAGAAAAAATACTATTGAAATTCAAGAAATTCCCGATTGTCCAGTCACGTATTCTCAAACTTTATTTTTACAGTGCATGTAAATAAAATATTTATATCTTCCGTTCTCAAATAATCATCTTGTTTGCCTGATGTGTGCAGTTTTCTGATCTCTACATTCAAACTCGTACCATAGAAAAGAAAACACGAATAAGATTTTGGGGGCTGTAATATATTTTTCTATATAAAAAAATGCTATGCAAACAGCGATATGATTATTCAGAAAGATGAAAACAAGATGATAGACAGAAAAGGAAGAAAGAATTTTGCAATTTTTTTCGAATCCTCTCTTTTTATGCTTCCAAACGTATCATACGTCGTAATTTCGTATTCTCTCGTTTTTAATAGTTTATGAAAAAACCACTTACACAACTTTTCAAGTTATGTGACAAAGTTGTTTTTTTTTTGTGATAGTTCAAAGAAAGGAAATTCTTTAATAAAATTCACATGACATTAGGGATTTTTTTATGTTGCTGTTTTTCAGTTTAAAACTAAATTCAAAATACTTTATTTCGCTTATGTTGCCGAATTTCATAGAGTTATTACCAATATTTTTAAGCAGTGTCTAAAAGTAATTTGCATTGCAACAACGTTATTTTCATGACTTTATATACGCTTACAAAACAGAGAGTGGTGCTAAGAGAATTGGAAATATGATCTATTTAAAAAATTGCTAATCATACCAAATTAACTGAAGTTGTAATTATCATTGTTGATGTGCGATTATTTCAACAAATATGATGACAGCTTTTGAATTTTATATCATTTTAAAAGGTAACATATACTCATGTCAATCAAATCATTTTTTTATTGAAAAGGGGAGGAGGTGGTCTGAAAGCAAGTGCCTTCCAGAAAGCGTTTTACCTGTACATTTCAAACGCGTTTTTCCTATGCGTAAGCTGTCATTCTGACAAAATTACCCGTCTTATTATGAAACCAATGAAAACTTTGAAAAAAACCTAACTTGGTTGCTTTAAATGAAGTAAAAATAATTAACACAACAATATTTGTTCCACTTTTATTAAGTCGTTTTCGTAAATGTTATACGATCACAAATGTTTAAAAGTTCTTAAAAATTATTCAAGAATTATAAAAAATTATATGGTTAAAGTTGATAAATACCTATTATCTATACCAGTATCTTTGTCTGAATTTATTTTTTTATTCATTTATTTTTAGGAAAACAATCATTACCGATCAGGTTTAAAACAAAAATCTTTTTAATGCAAGTTATTCAAACAACTACGCAATAAAACTTTTTTTTCTGTTTTACCGAAATCCTAAAGTATTATCAAGTGTTAATAGGATGAATTTAAAAAAAATCCATAGATTAATTTAGAAAAAAAAGTCTTTTACTCAAGTAAAAAATTGTTAAAGGAAGATTAAGACGATTAATAGGTAGAGTTTTACACGGCTTACCTTAAAATGCTATAAATATAAATCTATACAAAAATAATTAATTACCTGGGGATTCGAATGTAATTTTTATCAATAAGAGTAAAATACATGGAAGTGAATAAGAATTATTCGTAAAACTTTTTTCTTTTGTATGAAATGTTTCATAATAAAGAAATTCTAAGTTTGTGAATGAAAGTTCAGCAATAGCAGATTCATTATAAAAAGAAAAATAATTGCAATATTAAATTGAAATTTTGGTGCACAGAAGAGCTATAAAATAATATATATATCATGGATATATTCGAATGGTTTACAACTATCTTGCTAACTTAACATTGACCAAGTTGTGTTCATCGTAATATTTTAAGTATCAAGAATAACTAAAACTGCAGCATATTATTATTTTCTTGATAACATGTGATTTCGCTTAGTACAAGAGCTGTAACAACTCATATTAACATTCATTCTAAAAATATCACGTAGAAAACTAGATTAAAAGTTTGTACGCTGCCATTCATTATTTTAGCAACCCCATAAAACTCAAGAAAATTTGTTCTTCTATTCTAGGTGCAGCGCCATTTTCTCTTTACATACTTTTTAGATTAAATGTATCACTCATGAATATCATGATGTTTGCCAGAGGGTATAAGCATAAAAGAGTAGTTTCAAGTGAATAGAATACCTAAATATATCTACAAAGAAGTGCATGGTCATGCAAGCATTTCTTTTAAATTATGTTTATGTTCAGCATGTTACTTTAATGCACGCCTTACGAACTTTCAATAGTTCTAGAATTGTTATCCTAATGAGCGAAACGTACTTAACTTAATAGTTTCTAGTTATATCTAACGCTACTTAATGAAAATAGTTTTTTTTTTAACCCAGCAGTTTAAATTGTGTTATTTTTAGAAATTATCAAGCCATTGCATTAGCAAAAGCCAAGTTCAACCGATTGTGAATTTTGTAACGTGAATATGACACAAGAGCTTAACTATGCATATGTACTGAAAAGTGATTATTTACAGATTTAAAAATTGAGATGGGAATTTTCCAGATCCAAGAATTCATATTGGTGTGATCTAAGGATAATAGTGTTAAATAAAAAATTATATTCTCATTTCTCGACGGGAATTGAGAGAATAACCTATAGGATAAAATAAGGTAAAAAAGGATAAATACATATATATTTTTTATAAAAAAATATAAACCCATTTTTTAATGATATTTCTTCTTCAGCCCATATTTTCATGCATTAGTTGGTAAGATGTATACCCATTAAAAAGTTTGTTAATTGCATTTAAAAATAAAATATTGGTTTTTATCTTCTAACTGAATACAAGTTCTTTCCTTGTGTGGATTCCAAACCCTTTCAAAAAACTGATTCATTTTTTAAAATTTGAGAAGTTCTGTAATTACTTTCAATTTAGCGAAAATCTAAACAAATTATTATCACAAAAAAGGAAGAAATTTTCAAAATAGATTTCGTTTTACTTATGTGTTAGTGTGTTAACGTAGATATGGTGGAAGTAGCCTAAAATGATCCCCTTAAGGGAAAAACTTGAATAAAACAACATAAATGTTTAAATAAAACTTTGGCCCTTTGATAGGATATTTTACACTATATTTTGCATCATAAACACATTTTAACAATATATTAAAAGCACATTGAGTAATGAAAAAAATAGTATTTTGAGAAAGCGTCGAAAGGATCCTTTTACCCTCACCTCAAGGGCAAAATGATCCTTCTTTGAAAATAATTGTAATTTTCGTTTAAAAAAATAAAAACTTATCATCGGCAAAACAAGATTTGAAAGTAATTATTATTATTATACAAAATGAAATAAAATAAGTTTTACAATTATATAGTATGCACAGTTTATTTTATGAAAATTTTCAAATATAAAAGTGTCACAAACAAAAAAAAAATGCAATATGCGTCTCCAACATTTTTTTCGGCCAAGGCCCGGCTTGGCCCGAAAGGAAAAAAGGCCAAAGGCTGGCAAGTTCCTTTACTAATTTTGATCTTGCTGCGAAGACCCGATCCCGGCTCTTGGGCCGGGCCGGGTATGGGCCTCGGGCCAGTGCAGACCTCTAGTCCGAGAACACAAAAATGTTTAACTCTCCAGTAGAATACGAATATTGATGTTCCTTCGGACCAATAACGTAGTTAAAAAAAACTTGCTCAGCCTGTTCACAAATTTGACTCTTTCAGATGCTTTCCCTATTATATATATATTAATATTGAAAGTAAAATTCTTCGGATTATTATACCTGAGAATGCATATGTATTAATGCATTTTGAACGAGCTTTTATTTTAATACGAGAAAAAAAGAAGCATTTCCGCATTAATTATTATGAAATAAAGGCTAGAAATCATTTTGAGTAAATAAATTTATACTTTTCTTCGGGGGAAAGGAAAACAATTATAACTATGCATAAAAAGGGAACTAATGGTTTCTATATTTTTTAGTTTTACATTTTTACATTCTAAAATAATTTTAAAACTAAAGACTTGAAATGTTACAAAAATAAAAAAGTTTTAAAAGCAGTTAAGAATACAGAGGATAAAAATAAGGGATTTTTTTAACTTAATTTTTATTTATAATTCCATCTCGATCAGCATCTATGTGCAGTAATATGCTGAATACTGTGTTCAGGGTGAAAAATTAACTTTCCGACTTATTGAGTACTTTATAAAGTATTGAGTGATTTTCTTCGGACTCCATTTATAATGCGATTATTTATTGTATTCATTGAACTCTTCAAGGGGGCGTTTTCCCCTACTAAGCAACAATTACTGTAATAATGTGCTTGGTACTTTATAAACCCATTTGTACCTATTGTTCATTTTTCGAGATGCTCAAATTTTAGCATTTTCGCTGTCAGTCTGAAACATTTGTAAGCATTATTTAACCCTTTGAGGTGCAACCCTTTCCCAACGCTGAAAAAAGGGCAGCCGTTGCCATCGCTCTACTTAATTACCAGCAAGATGGCCGACGATCGAACAGCCAGCTGCCGTCAAAAAAGGGTCTCTAGATCTGTGTCACGCGATGAACGTTTCGATCGTCGGCCATCTTGCCGGTAGTTGAGTAGAGCGATGGCAACGGCTGCCCTTTATTCAGCATTGGGCAATCTATCCATCTGTTCCCGCATTCTTCCATTTTTCAGCAGATGTCAGTGCTATTAAAAAGAATCGTGACAATTTTTTACGGGAAATGACGTTGTGATGCAGATCATCACATATCTTATTTTTAATTATCAATTACTTAATTATTAATCATTTCTAAATTTAATCTGCGTTCAAAATTTATTCTTTGCACTTTCGATTTGGTTTTCTGTTCCCTTCGCCTTTAAAGTTTTTATTTCTGCACCTACCGTATTTAAAAGCAATCTTCCGTTTTCATTTATTTTTCCTTTTTATTTCACTTTTGCATTGGTAAAGCCTAGCATTTCTGTTTCCATGTTTTGCTTATGACCATGTATGGTATCAAATCTATAAATAACATTGGCTTTAATTTTTGGTTACAATTTAGCTGATAGATTGTTTGTTTTATCCGTTGGCATGTCTGGGATTCAAAAATAATTATATAGAAATGTTCTTAACGCCTACTGGCGGCACGTTACTTTCGCACTTTGGCGTGTTTTGCTTCTGTACTAACCTCTTGGCTTGAGTTTCTCATGATCATTCACGCCTTAGCAGTTGTCTAGTGAACCTGCGTTTTTGAGGGGTCAGCTCAGCCACCACAGGACTTTATAATTTTGATGTTTATATGTTAATATGTTAAAATAAAATGTAATTGCCACTATATGAAGTTTTAATCTTTCATCACGTCCTGGGGTGTGAACCTGGGGAAAGTTTCCCCATAGACGTGCTAAAAAGTAAAGGATTCTCGTGGAGCTATGTCACCCGCAACTATTTTTATAGAAATCAAATCTATTCTTCGTGACTGGCAACAGTCAAAATCTCAGAGTTTGTTGTTCCCAGAGCAGGAACACTGCGCGTTATAGGGTTAATTTTACTAGTCCTAAATCACGAATATTTTTTTATGAATTCCACAAAATGCTTTAACATGTGCAATTAGAATGTAAATTTTCTCTTTTTATACCTATTTATTTGAAGAAATAATCGATTGTTCATGTAGTGAATTTCGGAAATTTATCGATTATTGCTGGCATCAGCAAAGATTAGAGAAAGTCATGCAAACAGTCTAAGAGCAAATTGGTTAACAGGTTTCAATATTGCACAGATGAATTCTGTATCCAAGCACGACAAAATCTCAAGTAGTTAATTATTATGCCAATGAAATGGGATGCCCAAATTAATGTTCTGATTAATCTTAGGGGTTGAGCTCTGAATCGGGCAAATTGCATTATTCGGACTCGGGTGTGATCGAGGAACATTGAAAACTGCTCTGTTCAAGTTACGCTCTAATTCTGCCTTACTGAAAGTTGCGGCGTGTCCCGCAGTGGCCAAGTCCATTAAGCTCGGCTCCCATAAAAACACTGAAATTGAAGTGGCACCCGACCTTCGTCAGCGCTCAGAGAGGGTGACAACCTCTCTCAGGATCATAGACGCTCATGGCAACTGGTGCAAGTAAAATTTGTCCGTGTCTCCTATTCCTCCACATTCAAACATTTATACCTCTGGGGGTGCCTATCCAGGTGCTAGGTCTCTCATCTGTAATATGTATACGATATGAGACCACTCATAAAGGGTAATTTTCAGGAGATTAAATATAAATAAATACAAGATTTAAATTTTTATACGACCCCCGTATAAAAATATTC
The DNA here is from genome assembly GCA_038373885.1 of Cheiracanthium punctorium. NCBI lineage: Eukaryota > Metazoa > Arthropoda > Arachnida > Araneae > Cheiracanthiidae > Cheiracanthium > Cheiracanthium punctorium. The sequence goes on from JAWZYV010015792.1 coordinate 593,712, forward strand.
CTAATTAGTAAAATGTGCCCCGTACGTTAATAAGGTGACATAAAAAATTTGATCATTCTGTTTTAAAAAGTGTCAGAGATGTGAAAATAAGTATATTCTGACTTAAAACATTTTTCAATTGCTAGCAAAGAAAAAAAAAAACGTCAAATTGTCGCATTTCAGTCATTAAGGAAGAAAACCATGATTGCATGGATAGAAGTTCTACTATTATTGTTATTGTATAGGCCCTCAACAACGTTGTTGAAACGTATCTTTAAGCCTTCTTTGACCAGGAAACTCTAAAGCTTTGTACATCATCTCATTACTGTATGGGACACATTTTCCCAACTGCTAATTTTTTTTAACAGGGACCGTAAGGAATTTAAATTTCGTATTTATTTAGAGTCAATCTCCTGTGAATTTTAGTTGATACCATAAAATTGTCTACTTTTTATACGTAATTTTGTAATTTATTGTATAGGTCTGTGATCAGTATTTAAATAAAAAAAACCTGGACTCGTGTTTTTGGAACACCGTGTATATATATATATACTGTTGCGTAATTACTCTGCTACTCCTGGAGTTCGTCGTTCTAAAGTCCAGTTGGTGTAAAAAGTTCAAGTAAAAAGTCACTTGCCAGGATGGAACACAAACTTTATTGCTTCTAGAACTTCGAAGAACAATCAGCGGTACACAATTCACAAGCACAATCCAGCAGTAACGTGCTTTTAACAGTCCGCTTAGATCAGAAGTTCTCAAAATGCTGTATTTCTCACACAAAATAAGTCACTTTCACAGGCAAAAATTCAGTGAAAATATTCAAGAGATATCGTACACAATCCCTTAAGACACAGCAATGAAGAATTTACACACAGCACTTTGAAAACAGCTTCATAAAGCAAGCTAAAACTCAGCTTCTATAGCACTATCAAGTCACAAGGCAAGCGTACTCGCTCAGAGAGCTTTCACAATACGGGCGCTCTCTCACACACTGAACTTTCAACTCGCACTGAACTGGGGCTTCTGAAACGCGCCGGTTTATATAGAGGAGGCAGAAGTTGCGGGCAGCTTCTAGATAAGTATATTTCTTGAAGATTCTACATAAAGTGAACTTCTGATTACGTCATAGAAGAGAAATGTTAGGTTATTATGCGTTTTTAATGCAGGAAAAATAACTTCCAGGCCCCATTGGCGAAATAGCGCCAAATTTGGCGCCAAAAATAAGTCCTCAAATGTGAAGAGATCGAAGCCCTAGGACTAATATTTCTCGAGATTTCTAGAACCTCCGTTGAAAAACAATGGAAAACCGAAACCTCCATATCTCCGGTTCTAATTGGCCGATTTTGATGCAACGAAAAGCAAAATTTATCTATTTGTAGCGTAGAATACGAATTTTAAACCATTTTAAGTCCCAGAGCAGCGAGTTGTCCCGAAAATTCGTAACTATATATTTTTAAAGCACATTCTTATTTTAAATTAGATAAGAAGTGCTGTATATTAAAAGCGTATCTTAATCCGCGTATCAGCTTTGTTTGTTTTCCTTGTTCCATCACGTTCGAAAATGTATCATAATTCACGAGTGCGTCATGTTTCTCTTCTTGTTCCACAAGACTCTTCTTTGGAACTACATTAAAATCGCCTACTAAAACTGTTTAACAATTTTTATCAGGCGCATTCTAACTATGTACTTAAGTTTCATAATTTATAGCAGGTTGATTTGGCAATTTCTCGCCAAATATAGAAGAGTTTGTCAAGACGGGTTCAGTTTTGGGGACTTATTTTTTGACGCAAAAATGTTCGATAAATTCGCCTAAATGGCAAACCTTGGTGACTTTTGACATCCCCCTCCTGCTATCTGACAACCCTTGAAAAATAATACGCCGTTTTTCAGGGAAGACAAAAATCTAAGACTGAAATTCATAGCACTCTACTCCTAATAATATACAGATACTCTCAGTATTGTAGCAAAATTATTAACTGTTAAGATAGGCGATGTATTTTTATCAGAGTTTTAAGACTAATACAAATGGTAAAAATGCCCGTTACCATTTTTTGCCTTTAAATTTCGTTTAATAAACATTAGTCAACCGCTTTCATCATTTTTTTATAGAAATATGTCTCACCGTATATTACACAGTTTTTTTAGAAATTTATTTTGATTCTGAAAGTCATCAAAACGGAGTTTAAAATCTTTCAGTGATTTTATTCTAAAACGATTAAGATGCTTCAACGTCATTTCCTTTGAATTGCAACCTAAAATACATGTAAATAATATAGCCCACTTAATTCTTTTATCGTATACTAGCTGAAATACCCGTTCTTCGCACGGAATGGATATTGTTAAACCAGACAATTCAAATGGAAAATAGATTAATTATATTAAACGTATTCTGGTTATAGATCTAATTGCCTACAAAAACTGTTTTACAATATTCGTTAGGCATATTCCAACTATACTTGATTTATTTTAATATTTGCAATGTGCATCATGATCCGCGAGTGTGCCGTATTTGTTTTCCTTGTTTCATAAAATACTTCTTCAAAATTGAGTCTACATTAAAATCATCTAGTAAAACTTTTTTGATATCCTTGCCAGGAATATTCTTACCATACTCCATTTTTATTTACACGAATGTAGACACTAACCGTAGCGGATACAGAGGAGGGGTTAGGGGGCTTCACCTCCCCCCCCCCCATAGAGATTGCTAAAGAGTAACGTTCTGCTTTATTATACGCTTTAAACAGCTAAAATGATCAAATCTTAAAACTTAGCTCTTCCCCAAAGCATGCACATTGGTTTAGACAAAAAATTTGATTTATAATTCATAATTATTATTAATTGGGGGAAATAAGCTTTTTTTTTTAATTTAGCCCTTACCAAAAAAAAATTCTGGATCCGCCACTTTTACTCCAATTAAATAAACAGTAGGGTTTGCTATTTCTCAACAAATATAGACGATATCGCCAATCTGGGTCCAGTTTTGGCAACTTATTTTTTATGCTAAACTTGACAATAAATCACCAAAAACGAAATACTTTGGCTAGTTTTCACATTTAATCTGACAACCCTTTAAAAGTGATTCGCCCTTTCACCAGGTAGACAAAAATCTCCGTCTGAAGTTAACAGCACTTAAGAGCTAAAAAAATACGTGAAAAATACCTTCTTTTGTAAACTACCCCCTATTGAGATCGATTTTTAAAAAACCTTGAAAAGGATTTTTATGAATTTGTGTTCGATATTTTTTAATGCAAGATTTTTACGGCTATCTTCATTTCCTTTCGATATAAGATGAGATGAAAAAAACGTTTTGGCCTCTCACACCAGTTTGTACACAAATTCTAAAAAACCCTGAAAATGCTTTTAGGTATTTCTATTAGTTACATTTTAAAGCAAGAATCTTAAGACTGTCTATTTTTTCCCCCCTGAGATATGAAAGAAACGTGAAAAGAACGTTGCAGGCCCTAACCCCCGTTTGGGTGCGAATTTCAAAAAACACTGAATGAGAATAACAGGTATTGCTGTTAGTTACATTTTTAAGCAGGAATTTTACGCCTATCTCTTTTTACCTCTGAAATATGAAGGGGAATGTGAAAAGAACGTTTTGGGCCTCTTACCTCTGTTGGGGTGCAAATTCTCTGTTGGGGTGCTTGTAAAAAACATTGAAAACGATTTTTAGGTATTGCTGTTAGTTACATTTTAAAGGAAGAATTTTACGGCTATCTCTTTTTTCTTTTAATGTATGTCGGAAATGTGTAAAGAACATTTAAGAATGTTTTGGGCCTCTTACCCCCGTTTGGGTGCGAATTATAAAAAACACTGAATTTTTTTTTTTTTTTACGTATTTCTGTTAGTTACATTTTAAAGCATAAATTTTATGAATATCTATTTTTTTCCTCTGAGATAGTAAACTTGAAAAGAACGTTTAGGCCCCTTACCCCTGTTTGTGTCCGAATTCTAAAAAATTCCGAAAATGATTTTTAGGTATTTGTGTTAGTTACATTTTAAAGCAAGAATTTTTTTCTTTTTTCTTCAGAGATATCACGGAAATGTGAAAAGAACGTTAAAGAAAGTTTTGGGCCACTTACCCCCGTTTGGGTGCGAATTATAAAAAAGCCTGAAAATTATTTTTAGCTATTGCTGTTAGTTACATTTTTAAGCAGGGATTGTACGCCTATCTCCGTTTCCCCTCGGATATGAAGGGAAATGTGAAAAGAACGTTTTGGGCCCCTTAACTCCGTTAGGGTGCGATTTCTAAAAAAAACAAAACGATTTTTAGGTATTCCTGTTAATTACATTTTAAAGCAGAATTTTAATGACTGTCTATTTTTTCCTGAGATATGAAAGAAACGTGAAAAGAACGTTTAGACTACTTACCCCCGCTTGGGTCCGAATTCTAAAAAACCCGAAAATGATTTGTAGGTATTGATGTTAGTTACATTTTAAAGCAAGAATTTTAAGGCTATCTCTTTTTACCTCTGATATATAAAGGAAAATGTGAAAAGAACATTAAAGAACGTTTAGTCCCCTTAGTCCGTTTGGGTGCGAACTCTAAAAATTCTTGAAAATGACTTTTAGATATTTGTATTAGTGACATTTTAAAGCAAGAATTTTACGGCTATCACTTTTCCGCCCTGAGCATAGATATATGAGACCGAGATATGGAGGGAAACGCGAAAAGAACGTTTTGGGCCGCCACACAGATTTGGCTGGGCGATGATCATCAGTCATTCAGTAAGGACATATTCCTTTATATATTTTAAAACTGCCTAACTACAAAAGTAATTAAGCGTCATTATGTTTGAAATAAACTCTCTAAATTACACAAAGATTAAAAATATCTAAGTTTCATCACTGGATTGCGTATGAAAATAATCCCTCCAATGCTATCGCAAAACAATTAATTGTTCCCGCAGATATTACATTGAATTTGGTCACAAATTAAATGTTTAAGCTATGTCGAATAAGCTTTCTTAAAATTAGATGACTTCCTCCTCGAATATATATATATATAAAGTTACCTTACGTTATTTCATCCGTTGAATAACTAAAGAATGCTTAGAGTTTCTTTTCCCACATCTCTATAAATTCTAAAGAGGAAAGTTAGCAAAATCTTTATTATAGATGACAGAACATACGTAGAAATGGTTTTCTTTCTAATTACATTTTCTAGCATTTGGGAAGACATAAGAAATTTAATTTTGTTATTCAAATGTCTCAACAGAGAGAAAAGTTTTTTCGTGAAATGTTGAAATTAATTATATTTCTGAGAATCACTTTCTTTTCATGAAGTAAAGACAAGAAAGATCGTGTAATGTATATATGTATTCTACTTTTGAATAGAAGAAACTTTTTTTGTAGAATTACGTTTTTGAAGAATGATGTAACATGGTTCAAATCTTTGTTAACTAACAAAATTTTTTTATTACAATGCTTCCTCAGAACAAGAATTAAATTCCCCCCAAAAAATATTAAAGCAATATATGACCATTCCCAGGCAGCACACTTAATGTCTAGAGAACAAACTATAAATGTTCTGTATACACTTTCACTGTACATAAAGATAATCCGTATTACTAACGTCTACGTGTCCGGGCAGAGCACGTTATAAATTCACACTGATTTAAAATCTTAATAAAGTGCTTCTTGAACTAATCGAAGCTTATCGAGATTTCGTTTCTGTAACGTGCTTTTTGACTATTTATTATTCTTTCGGGGATATATCGAATTTAGTTTCGATTTCATGCTTCCTGAAGACATTGAATCGGTTACTTTTAAAAACCATTGCCAGAGTTACTGTGAAGAATTAATAAAAACTATACTACACAAATCTGTTTATTTCCATGGACTTGTATCTTTTAAGATTAGGATTTAAAGTATGTAGTTGTTTTACTTAAGATAATCGGTATAAAAAATATGTTTAAAAAGTACTTGGAAAATCGTGATATGTGATTTTTGAAAAGTTAGATTCATTGTAAGATGTATCTATCTTATACATAAACAAGAACTATTTATCAATAGTAACAGAATGATACTTTTACTATAGCTATTTACATTATATGTTTGATAAAATATCTTCAAAAATACCTCTAGCTTTCATATTTTGAGCAGCGTAAAAAATGCAGTAGAGCATAAAACATAAAAGTATAATAAAGTATTTTATCTCTAATGGGACTATATATAGTATATTTTTGGTTGCATAGTCTTATGTACGGTAGTTTAAGATCATCCTGCATTGTAAAAAGCTTCATTGCTTAAACAAATCCGGAGACAAATTTTGTCAACATTTTCTGGTTGCCGAGCTGTTTTCTT